>CM042012.1:139592196-140072196 GCA_023525715.1 Cichorium intybus
TTGAATCTTGATGTGAGAACCAACATATAGTTGATTAAGATGTTTCAATTCAATGTTTGGTTAAATATATATTTGGTGAAAATATAAATTTTATATGGACATATAATTCAATATCAATGTTTGATTATTGATTAAAATTTTAAAATATGTTTCATATAAACTAAACAACAATAACTTATAGACCATAATCAAATTTATTGATTCAAAGAATGCTTATAATAAAGAAAGAAGTAATTTTGAATTGAAATATTAGAGTTATGATGTTTATTAGAGTAAATTACAGTTTTGGTCTCTGTGGTTTGATCCAACTTTCAATAAAAGTCTAACTTTTGAAATTTCACTTTATGGATCTTTAAGGTTTCATTTAGTTTGCAAAAATAGTCTATTGGCCAGTAAAAAGACTAATTTATCATTGTTAATTTTTTTTCATTTTTCTTTAATATATTATTTATTATATTAATTAAAAAAAATACCTAACCATTCCCCCCCCCCCCCTCTCTTCCTAAAAATCTAGCCACTATCAACATTTATACATCATGAGTGGCAACCACCGTTTTCTCATCCTAAATGCATTGCACACGTAGGATGTAATTATGGTTTAAAGATCATCTTTAAATCACCATTCAAAAATAGATTTTCATGAATGCACAAATATAATTTTAGCATAACACATAACACATAGAAATAGATACATGAAAATCTTTTAAAAAGACAAGTCACGCCATCAAATAGTTTAGGGACATGTACTTCGGTAACTCACTTTAGTTAAGTAGTTAGACAAGTCCTCAACCTCTTCTACGTTTGATACAACTCTACTAGTTTCCTATAATTCAAGAAAAGAAGTGTTACTTCCACTTTTACCAAATTTCGGTGGGTAAACGTCCAAAGCTAACAACCATATATCTCTAAGTTAATCATTCCTTATACATAGATTTAACATGATAAACAACTCTAAATCAATAGTTCTTTAGGTTGGAGAAACAAACACCAACGATTGAAACTTAAGGAAAATGTTGCATCAAACAAAGTGCATAGAAGCCTTGCCCACGGGCCACGCCGGTCGTGCAAATGGTGACCAAAAGGTCACACGTGTTGTGTGAGACATCATAAGGCCTAAATTATCGAAGTTGTAGATGCACGGGACATACAAATCTAGTGCAACGGGCCACGCGAGTTGTGCGAATACTAGGCACCCACTTCCAAAATGTCTAATTTTTTTCCAAAACAGTCCCAAATGTATTGCAAAGTTTCCCAAACGCTTAGACAATTAAAGAATGAGTAATTACAATTTTTTCCATTCAACAAATACATTAAATTTCCCCAATGTTCATGACTTATTCATTAAGGACTAAATGCTTAAATGTCTTATTCATCCATCGAGACATAGAGTTAAAACTTCAAGTCCAAGTCGCTCATTAAATCTATCACTTGTAAGCAATCCATTAAGTACTTAATCAGGTCATCCCTAAAGGAGTCATTCATACTCCTAATTTTAATTCCAATGAATATAACCACGTGGAATCCTTAATTTTAATCATTGATCCATGGTACAAACCCATGGAATGTCCAATTTCAATCATGGTTTCAAGTGTTTTCTTAAAGGTCTCCACAACAAATCAATTGGAATCATTAAGGAAACATTTAGATATATATTCGTTCATCCAAAACATATAAAGTGATCCCTTAATACCAACATGCACCAAATCTCATAAAAGTTCAAGTTCTAGGGTTCACAACACCCATTTCTACATTAGTGGTGATTCTAGGTCATCAACTAGTTAGATAATGATCAAATAATGGTCTATAAACAATAAATAATATTTCATTTCCAAGATCCATCTGATCATCATAGGTGTATCTAGAATATAATGTATAACTCAACAAGACTAGACTACAACTAGTTCTTGAGTCAAGGGCTAAAATCACCTAATTCCAATAATAGAGATGGGTCTTTATCACCCATGGATTGGATGGAGACAACAACAAGCTCAATAGCACCAAGAAGATACATTGAGTTCATAGGCTAATCCTCCTCCAATGAATTTTTTTTTGGATTTGGAAGCAAGAGTTAGAGAAAACCCCTCAAAACTTCATCAAATTCCCAAACAAGAATCTATAAGGAAAATATTGCTTGGAGAATGATTCAAATGAATAATTTGATTTTAAAAATCAAAGGAAACATCAAATGAAAGTAATATTTCGGATTTGGCAATGGAGCCAAACCCTAAACAATGGAAACGAAGAACTATGGAATAATTAATCCTTCAAAGCACAAGGAAAATGATAGACTCAGAGTTGGATCTTCAAGGAATCAACAAAGCTTCAATACTCCATGAGAAGAAGAAGAAAAGCCTCCTTCAAGGGCACTCCAAGGATGAGAATTCATTCAAGAGGAATAGAAGAAGAGGTATAGAGTCTTAAGCTCACAAGTTTAGGTATTTGGCAAGAATGGCCCCTATGGTTTGTTCTTCCTACAAACAACACCCAAAAGGCTAACCTTTTAATGAAATTTTCAAACTTTAAACTTTTTACCCAAAGAATTCAATCCACTTTCATCTAGGTCATTGACTAGGTTAACATTAACCACTAGTTTGGTTATTTGGCGAAAATGATCCTTCTCACTAAAACTTCTATAATTACGTCCTTTTTATTGATTAAAGGAATTGTCTAGCATAAAATAAGTTTCTACTTCAACCATTTCTATAATAATTTCTCAATCATCTAAGTCCTTGAAAAGTTAAAGCCAAAGATGCTAAGTTTGGCAAAATTGACAGTGTAACATCCATGTTTTGGGCCTAGAAGTTTTGGGCTTAAACCGACAAAATAAAACTTATTTTGTAAATAAAAAACAAATAAATGAATAAATTTAATATTTTATTATATTTTATATTGTGAATCAATGAGCCAAATAAAGTTTTAAAGGACGTTATGAAGTTTAAAATATATTTTAAACCAAATATGAGAAATTTTGTCATAAGGACTAAAACTGTCAATTTGGCCAAACTTACCCTAAGTAGACTCGTATAGTCAAGAATTTATAAGGAGTAGAAAATATTATGAGGGAATTCATCTAGAATCTTAGAGTAAGTTAGATAATTCATTAAGTTGATATTAGTGACTAAATTGTGAAGAATTTTAGTACAAGGGACCATTTGTGTCAATTTGGGAAACTAAGGGTTAGTGTTGACCTAGAGAATGACTCAAGTGAAATGAATAATTATATTTGGGGCATAATGATGAATATGGAGACTTTTAATGAGAATAATGGCCTTTATGGGTGTTGGGTGTAGAAAGACCAAACTTGAGGGACCTATGTTGCAACTCTTGAAAGATGACTTGTTTTTATGGGGTTTCCCCCATTTTCAGCCAAAACGTGATTTGAGAGAGAGAGAGAGGAGGAGAAGAGATGGCGATTTTCTTGGAGTTATTTAGAGATTTGAGCTTGGATTTGATTATTCTTGCAAACCTTGAAGTGTGCTAGCAATTTAAGGTATAAACCCTTCATCTTCTAGCTTTAAATTCGAGTTAGGGTTTGGGGTTTTGACCAAATTCGAGATTTATGGTGGGATGAGGTTATTCCTATGATTCCCCAAGGTTTATTTGATGTTTCTAAGTTATTGGAGTCTACGTTCAATCCATGTATGTTCTAGATTCAATTTCTTGATTTATTTGAGTGTTATGAACCCTAGTAATTGGGGCTTTTGTGATTGTTGAGGAATCTAGAAATTGGTGGGTGAATATGGTGGTTTTGGATGAGGGGGATTCATTTCTAATGATTCCCTAAGGATTCCAACCCTTGAATTGTAATCTTAAACCTTGAATCACTAGGATATGAGAATTGGGTGTTGAAATGGGTTTTATTCATGTAGATGATGATTAGATCTCTTGTTTAATGGATGAATGAGTTTATTGCATCAATTGGAAGTAATAATGGAATAAGGATCATTTCCTAATAATTCCATGGAATGGAAGAAGGAATCTCCACTTATCAATTGATGGAATGGAATTGGGTATTCCATGGGTTTAACCTTTTGAACCAATGATTGGAATTGGGGATTCCATGAGGCTATATTCTTTGGAATTGTGTGGTAATGATTCCCTTAAGGGATGGCCTTGGTTAAGAACTTAATGGGGTCTTGATGGTGTTAAGTGTAAAGATTGACTTGGAATATAGTTCATGAACCACTTGTTAAGAGATGAGAACTTGAATTATGATTTCCATTGCTTTAAGTCATGAACACTTGGATTGGGAGTTGAATACTTTGAAATGAGTTCTTAGATGTATATTTTCATATATAATTAGTCTTGGGTTGATTTGGGTCAAAAGGGAGCAAAAATGAGCAAAAACGGAGCTACATCGAGCCGTACATGACCCGTGTTGCAGAACACGACCCGTGTAAAAGGGTCTATGCAATCTGCTGGTCCTGACATGACCCGTGTCAGGGAGCACGACCCGTGTCAGAGGGTTTTCCATATTTTCATCATTTTTGGAGTTTTAAGCCTTATGGGTTGGGCATTGGGTCATTGTTTTGCTGCCAAACTTTGGGAATGTTTTAGCTAAGATTTTCCTTATATTATAGAGTCAAAGACTTAATTTTGGGATGGTGAATGATAGTTCCTTCTTACTTTAAAAGGAGTAATTATAGTGCGACTTTTAGATGAAACGAGTATGATACCTTACATTCTTGTCATGTAGGAAGGAGGAATGTTGTAATGGCTTGGAAGTGAGACTAAGGACTTGAGTTATCACTCAACTAGGAGTATTTGGATGGGAGAGTTGATGTCTTGAAGCGCCTTCAATGCATCGACCTAGTGTGGAGTTAGTGTTGACTCGTCAGTTGACCTTGGGTGAGTTTACCGGGAGTACACATCCCAACTATTATCTTTTTTGTGTGTTATCAACTATTTTCATGCATGCTTTATGTGCTAATTGTTATATGAGTACTATGTGTGCATTGCATGAAATGAGTCCTTTTAAAGATGTTTTCAAACAAATACTATGATGTTGTTTTTGAAAGACGTTCTGAGCATCCTATTGTGCATTGCATTCCATATAGGATGAGATTGACCGTGTGGGCCCTTGAGACAGAGTTTTACCCTTTTCTCAATTAAAGAGGGTGAGTACGAGTTTTACCCTTTTCTCAATTAAAGAGGGTGAGTATGAGTTTTACCCTTTTCTCAATTAAAGAGGGTGGGGAGCAATCGTTCCCGACAATAGGGGACCGCATGAGGGAGTTGCTAACCCTCATGGGACTAGTGTGATGACCACTAGTTCTAGTTTAACCTATACGGTGATCGAGTGATATGCTTTGTGCGTGTCATTTGTGAATTTAGGTAGGTGCCATTGGGGTGAGTTGGACTTTTATGAGATGGACATGGGTTTGGGATAGTTGCATCATGCATTGCATTTGCATATCATAACTATCTATTTTGAGTAACTCTTTATGATGTTTTAAGCAACTTTTAAAGTGTGTGTCAAAACTATTTTTGGGGGTTGTCCCGAGTGTGGTGGTTACACTGCACACTCGGAATGGGTCAACCTCGGGTAAGCTCACTAGGCATTCCATTGCCTAACTTATTTTGATGTGTACTCAGGTTGAGGACTTTAGAGGAGCTGGGTGTTTTAGAAGGCCACAGGTTGTGTGGTTTCATTTTAAACTGTGTAATGGTATTTGATTTGTAACAACCTCGCTACTTTATAAACCAAGAAGTTTTATCTAAAAGGGGACCAAATGATTTTCCGCAACTTAAGCTTGCAAATTAGTTTTTAACGAAATCCAATGTGTTTTAAAATGATGTTCAAACGTAAAGAGACTCTTTTGAAGCTTTTGAGAATTAAAGTTTTCATTAAAGGAGTATTTTTAAATGATGAAGAAATTATATTGGTTTAAAAAGGTATTTTATGGAAATTCTTAAGCGAGGGTGTTTCAGACAGTTTTAGTACTTACGCCTTAATTTCTCATTTTCAGTTAAAAATGGATTTTGAATCTTTTAATTACTCATCAAAACTTCATTTTGGCTACCTTTATATTTCTAGTCATAATATAAAAATTAAAATTTATTCTTATTTATTTAACTTTATTTAATTTATTTCTCAAAATAAATTTTATTTTTATCCATTTAAGCCCAAAACACAAATGCTACAATATATATATATATATATATATATATATATATATATATATATATATATATATACATATATATGTATATATATATATATATATATATATATATATATATATATATATATATATATATATATATATATATATATATATGTATATATATATATATATATATATATATATATATATATATATATATATATATATATATATATATATATATATATATATATATATATTATCAAATGTGGAACACAAATATTGTGTGATCGTGTGAGACAATATCAGCCATTAGATGAAAATAATGAATGGTTAAGATGATAATGACATGATCGTAATTAATTGAAAAAAAAATAATTATTTTTAATTTAAAAAAATCAGTAAGGGTAAATTAGTAAATTTTCCCGATAGCCAATTTTGGAATGTGAAGATATTTTGGGATATAATTTAGTTAGTTATTTTGCATGATTTTAGTTTCCATTCTTATATATTCTTATTTATATTGTAATTTTGTGGTATTTTGATTTAATACATATTTACCACGTTCATTAGATTTTTAAAATTAATATTCTGGAAGAATACGACTTATACACTTTTCAAGAATGAGATAATGATAAATACATTCTAAAAGAATAGTAACATTCTGAAAGTTAGACTTTATTCTAAAAGAATTCGACTGTATATAATGGACAAATACATGAAACATTATTGAATAATCATTCGTAAAAAATGGACAAATACATTAAGACATATGGATAACCATTCTTAAAAAGTAGACAAATAAATCAAAAGATTAAAACATTCTATCAGAATAATTGACAAATAATATAATGTATTTTGAAAGAGAATGTATTCTAAAAGAATCATAACATAATTTATTATGAAAAATCTTCAAAGAATGTATTCTGAAGGAATCGTCAAAGACTATATTATGTAAGAATCATAACATATCTTGATCCATTCTTCAATAATCATATTGTATATGGGTTTGATTGCATCAAACCTTTAACACATATGGTCATTTGGACTTCAGATTTGGTGATAGTTTGAAGATCTACAAAAGTCACAATTGTTATTCAAGGTGTGGTCAGTCAAAACGTTATAATCGAAACAAATAACATACACAAGAATTACCTCTTAATCCAGTTGTCTCATGGATTTCTGTTAGTATTCATGATTGATCTGCATAATTCCATTAATCAAAACCATTTAAATCAATCTACAAAAAGCCATAAACTTTGGTAAAAACTGCAAAAGCAAGTCTATTTAGAATTTAAGAACTGAAAACCAAAATATATATTACAATACTAATTCGATCCCAAACCAGATTAAAATTTAAATCGTTTTTTGGCTAGTGATTCACTTATTTGGATCATTAAAACATCAATGACACTTACAAGATTTTACCAGTAACAAATGTTGTTGTCATGGGATGCTTGGAAGAGCAATCGTCACACACTTGAGTGAGCTGATTTAAATCCAACTTATACACCATCTACAAACCAAACTTTATTATGACATTTTATCAAACATATTATGTGCAAGAGAAAAGATTTACAGAATGAAGAGGAAATTGGTCAGAAATTATTTGTTTTCATGAGAAACTAAAAGCATATAAGTACAATTGTCCAATATGTAGAATAAACTGAGTGCTGCAGCGGTGAAGGAGTGAGTGTTTCGTCCTAAAGGATACAGGAAAAATGTAGGAAGGTGTAGAATTAAACCTCAATAACTCGGTTTTTAGTTTATGGTTTTGCGTCTTCTTCGCTATCATATCCATCCTCCAGAGTAAATGGCGAGGTTGAAGATTGGAGATGGAAAAAAAACCCATTAACCTTAAACTTTGGAAATCGATTTTCAGATAGAAAACATGGAAGGGAAGGATAGTAGAGGTGATAATGGAGCAGATGTTCAGAAAATATCAGAGTGGAGGGATTACAAACCTTAATCAACAATAGATGTGAATGTTCAACGATGAGGTACGAGAAGATGATAAAGCCGATTAGGGTACAGCGTGAAGGAGAAGACCACGAGCCATTCAAGACGATTCAGTGAAGCCATATCGATCTGAAGCGTGAAGAGGGGAATACGACGGAATACACACAAGACGATTCAGTGAAGCTTCCGCCACCTTACATTCATCCGCTTGTTAAGAAGTCTGCTAACTCATTGAGCGAGAAGAGCCAGTGTGTGTTTAAGGGGATGAAAGAAAAGGGGAGATTATAAAGAGGGTTTCCAAGATTATAGGGTTTTTAATTTTAGTTGGTTTTATTATTACCATAATCTTAGGAATTAAATATTAGTTATTTAAAGAATTAAATAATCATTGTCGAAAATACCCTTTAAAAATGATTGGCTGATATTGTCTCACACACTCACACAATATTTAGCCTCCACATATGAACCTATATATATATATATATATATATATATATATATATATATATATATATATATATATATATATATATATATATATATATATATATATATATATATATATATATATATATATATATATATATATATATATATATATATATATTTATATATATCAGTGGTCTTTCTGAAATATATCTTATTAATATATAGAGTAAATTACAGTTTTGGTCCCTGTGGTTTATCCAAAATTTAATATTGGTCATACTTTTGAGAATCTCACATATCTGTCGATATGGTATGTGTTTTCTTACGCTTTCGTCCTTGGGGCCGTTAATTTCTAATGGATTATTTTAAATAGATTCTCTCTACTGAACCAACGATCAGCAACATAACTGAGGTCTTTTGCCTTTTACAATTCATAAGCTCTTTCTTGTTGAGACCCCTATGATTAGTCGTACTCGATTTTAATAGCACCATGATTAGGACTATCACAAACACAACTCTTTGTATTAGACCTGCTACAAAAGGTTCTTTGGCTTAAACAAATCCTAGGAAACGAGCTGAAACTAGGGTTTTGAGAATTGAAAAGATTCTGCTGCATATTAGGGTTTTGAGGGGGGTGATATTTGAAGTTGTACGGATAGTTTTGGGACTTTAACAATCAAGGAATTGCTTAAGCATAACCTTCTCTCTTTTATGGATATTCATGTGACCACCCAATGCTTGAGCTAACCTGGATTCTCTTCTAAAGAACTTGCATGACTAAGACTCACTAGCCAAACAGAACCCCCAAGAGGCCTACTAGCATCTTCCACAAAAGATTATTCTTCCCATGACTCATAAGCAGGATTCATGAAGTCATTGTTCTTTCTCTTTACCCACTTCAAATATAGAGATTATTGTTCCATTTGTTGGCTACATTTATACTAAAAAATTTCAAACATTGTTAAAGGTTTGAGAACGTGATATATAGAAGTTGGTCAATTGATTACTTTATATTATACTATATATTTAGACAGAGTTATATGATTATATATATATATATATATATATATATATATATATATATATATATATATATATATATATATATATATATATATATATATATAAAGGGTATATTGATCATTTTATCTCCAGTTAACTGAAAAAGTTAAGTGTTAACAGAGGGAGGGACGAAACCTATAAGAAAATACATACTACATGGATAAATTTGTGGGATTTCAAAAAGCAGGACCAATCTAAAATTTTTTGCTAACCACAAGGACCAAAATTGTAATTCACTCTAATATATATGTTAGGATAAATGAGGGGAAAATACCGAAATGCACTTTTTTGCGTGGCACGTGCAGCATTTTAGTAGAGGATGCAAACGATAACCGACTAAGGACCAAAACTGATTAATTTTGAAAGCATGAGAACCAAAAAATAGTTTTTTATCAAAAATAAAAGACTAAATTACACTTTTGATCCCTGTGATTTACCCAAAATTACACTTTTGATCAAAGTATATTGAATAATGATGTGGATGGTCATTGTGGTTTCCAAATCTTGCAAGTCCATGGTCAATGTAAAATGACATTCTTACTCTTTCCTATTTTTTTCTTTTTCTTTTTATCATTTTATATATATAAAATAAAAATAAGGAAAAAAACTCACCCACCCCACTGTCTCTCTCTTTCTCTATTGTAATTTTCTGATTTTGTATAATGGATTAAATATTATTCATTATACCCTTACAACTTCGTCGTCATTACCTATGATGGTGAAAGAGTTGTTATAAACCTCGAAGGTCCATGCGCCGGTGCCCCCTTGGTCCCTACAACCACCAGTTTGATAAACCTGCAACTTGAATAAACGAACCCTATTGAACGTTCGCTAAATAAAATCGGGCATCCACAAATAATATGATCCAAATCCATGAACAAATCTAGATCCAAAACTCAAACAATATAGATACATATCAAGAAATGCAGAGTAACAATCACAAAAGGTACTTTTTAGATTGTCTCTCTTCATACGTGGCGAAAATGGTGGTATGCAGCAAAGGAGGTAGAGTATAGGAAAAAGCAAATGCCAGTACGATGGTGGTGGTTGTTTTGTGGTGACGATGCTAACAGTCGTGGGAGGCTGGTGTTGACGGTGATGGTGGCAATGGTGCAGTGGTGGTGATGGGTGGTCATAGATGAGTAAAGGAAAGTTATTAATTGAGAGAAGAGATACAAATTGAATGGTCCAAGAAAGTAATGACAATGAGTTATGTCGTATGAGAGAGAAAGAGAGAGAGAGGATAAGGGGTGGGTGGGTTTTATATTTTATTTTTTTATTAAAAAATATGTATAAAGGAAAAGAAAAAAGAAGTATGAAAGGGTAAGAAGGTCATTTTACATGGATCAAGGACCTCCGATGGAATTTTTGGAAACTATAGGCACCATCCACATCAATTATTCAATACGTGGACCAAAAATGTAATTTTAGGTAAACCACACGGACCAAAAATGTAATTTGCTCAAAATAAATTTACAAATTTAGAAGAGTGCAAATCTTGGGAAAAACTGCAATTTACCTTTTTTTTTAAGAATAAACAAAAGAAAAAAATTTAAAAAAGAAAATTTTCACACTCTCTGTAGACCCTTAAAATTCCAATCATTTCGGGTCCACCCCAACAAACCATACATTTATTTATTTATAAATTTCTCTGCAATAAGATTTGTAGGAGAGAAAGGGGCTGAGGTGGGAAATCAAAAGGGAAAATTACCAAAAATTCCTGCCATAAAATTACTTCTTTAATCGAATGGGAACCTGTTAATCACAGAGAATCAACTAATCAGAGGAGACAAAAGGGTCTCCTTTGTTATCAGCTTACCCTTGACTGTCTGTGTTGTTTTCAGGTTCGTAATCACAACCCTTTATCATGTTCTTCAATCATTTTTCATCTATTCCTCTATTGGGTTTCCATTTTAGTTTATGTAGCTTGTCCCTTCAATTGTTCGTATGAAGATATGATGGATTTGATTAGAAGTTAGTTGGATTTTGCAATCCCATTCAGATCCATGGTTTAAATGAATTCTCTTTTAGCTAGATCGTTTCTGGATTTCGACTTTTGGTCTGTGATTGCAAAATTGGGCGTAATCCATGAAAACTTACGAAAACGAATGCTTGAACGACATTGATTTTCGATTCTAATTTTAGAATTTGTATAACCTTCTATTATTGTGTTTTTTTTTTTCTAGAACAAGAATTAGAAGTATGGTCTACCCACTTCATTTGGGGGGACGATTCAAATGCTTTTTCGTTTATTAGCTTTACCAAAAGCGGAAATTAAATCTTTAGATTTACTCCTTGTTATTTCGCAATCAATTTTTTCGTACATAAAACACCATCATCACTGTTTCGAGTTTGAGAATCCCAAAAAGGCCCAAAAACCCATGATTTTCAACCTGCATTTTTACTATACATATTCGGTCATTTCTAGTTTAAGATTACGATTCTGTGTAACATTTGAAGTCTGAAAAACTCAAGAACCACTAAACAGATAATCAAGGAAGGAAGCTTTTGGATTTTGATGGGTGGATTTGACGATCATGGTGGAATAATCGGCGATTGGATGCCTCCGAGCCCTAGCACGCGATCTCTTTTTGCAGCCATGTTGGGCGAAGATCATGGCTCAAGATCAGTACCCGACCCTCAAAAACTCGATTCCGAGTTCACTTTTCCTGGACCCGATAGACAAATCGGGTCTGAAAATGGCGATGCGACAAAAACAAGTGAATTTGGTGATCAAAAATCGGGGTCAAGGGGAGGTCTTGTTGAAAGAATGGCAGCAAGAGCTGGTCATAATGCTCCTAGGTTAAATACCGAGATCATCAAATCATCTGATAATTCTCAAACCCAACAAACTCAGTCACCATATTTGACTTTTTCACCTACTTCTTTTCTGGAATCACCTGTTTTCCTTTCGAACTCACTGGTAAGCTCACTACAACTGTCTTCTAGAGTTGGATAACATAAGGGTATACTAGTAATTTTACAAAATGATCTTAATCGGTTCTTTTGTAGGTTCAACCATCTCCAACTACCGGGAAGTTCCAATTTGTTCCAAATGGGAATGGAAATGGTAATGGTAAAAGCTCCATGATGTTATTGGATTCCTCAAATAGGATTAAAGATAATATTTTTGAGGACTCAAATGGCACCTCTTTTGCCTTTAAACCTTTCCCGGATTCAGCTCCTGTGCCCCGTGATCATGTAAGTAGAGTAACATAAATTCTAAAAGTTATTTTTATATTTTCTGTGTTAACGTCTTTTAAAATTATTTAGGTCAATCCACCTTTTCTGTCTACACAATCATTTCAAAACAATGAAGCTTTAGTTCAAACCGAGAGACAATTTCCACCACAAAAGATTGAACCGACACAAGAACATCACCATAATCATCATGATGATGATGCTGATCAAAGAATCAATGGCGATAATGGTAATAATTCCAATAATTCATCATCTGAAGACGGATATAATTGGAGAAAATACGGACAAAAACAAGTGAAGGGCAGTGAGTACCCTCGAAGCTATTACAAATGCACTCATTTAAATTGTCCTGTTAAAAAGAAAGTCGAGCGGTCCCACGAGGGTCACATAACTGAAATTATTTACAAAGGGGCCCACAATCATCCAAAACTCGGGCCCACTAAAAGATCCGGGGTGGGATCTTCAAATATGTTAAATGAGATGCAAGATGAGCAAGGTAACGGTCATTGGGGGCAGGATGGTAATTATGAGGTGACTTCGTCCGGGATGGCGATCCAAGGGCAAAATGGTCATTTTGAAAATAGTGAGGCTCTCGATGGGTCGTCTACGTTTTCGAACGAGGAAGAAGATGACCGGGCGACACATGGCAGTGTGTCGCTTGGGTATGATGGTGAAGGAGATGAATCGGAGTCAAAAAGAAGGTTTTGATAATAATTGGTTTTTTTTTTCAAGTGTTTGTGTAATTGGTTTTTCAAAATGCGTGTTTTTAATTTTTTTAAATTTTAAATTTTAGAAAAGTTGAAGCATTTGCGGCGGATGTAAGTGGGGCCACGCGGGCCATAAGGGAGCCGAGGGTGGTTGTGCAAACAACAAGTGAAGTGGACATTTTGGATGATGGGTACCGCTGGCGAAAGTATGGACAGAAAGTTGTTAAAGGAAACCCAAATCCCAGGTTATTTATTTTAAATAAAGACATTTTTTTGAAATGCGAATTTTTGATTTTTTGAGTAAATTATGTTTTTGGTCACAAAAGGTTTTTATTTGCAATTTTGTTGTTAATTAAGGTTTCTATAACACTTTTTGTCTTTGTTGCATGTAAAATGACTATTTTTTTGGGACCAAAATTGTTAAAATGCGCTATGCTTAGGGTCCAAACATGGTTATTTTATCTGGAACAAGGACCAAAAACGTTACAAGAACCTCAAATAAGGACCAAAATGGCAAGGGAAAACTTTTTAGAACCAAAATTGCACAAATCAGCTAGACTTGGGTTCCTAACATGTAATTTACTCTTATTTGAGTAAAATACATTTTTGGCCCTTGAGGTATGGCTGATTTTTGCAATTTTGGTCATTATTTGGACCATGCACCAAGTAAAATGACTATGTTTTTGGGACTAAATTGTAAAATGAGCTATAACCAGGGAGCAAAAATAGTCGGTTTACTTGGAACAAGGACCAAAAACGTTACAAGAACCTCCGATCATTATCAAAATTACAATGGAAAAGTTTTTGGACCAAAATTGCAAAAATCAGCTATACTTGGCTGGTTTTTGCAGTTTTGGTCA
Source organism: Cichorium intybus (assembly GCA_023525715.1). NCBI lineage: Eukaryota > Viridiplantae > Streptophyta > Magnoliopsida > Asterales > Asteraceae > Cichorium > Cichorium intybus. Next base: position 139,606,522 of record CM042012.1, read on the forward strand.
TAATTTGAGGTTTTTGGGCCATGTTCCAAGTAAAATGATTATTTTTAGACTAAATTGTAAAAATGAGCTATACTGGGGGAGAAAAAGTAGTCATATTACTTAAAAGGACCAAACACGTTATATGAATCTCAAATAAAGGACCAAAATTGCAATGAGAACTTATTAAGACCAAAGTTGCAAAAATCCGCAATACTCTAGTACCAAACAAGTAACTTACTCCAGTTTCTTTTTCGGTACAGGAGTTACTACAAATGTACAAGCACAGGCTGTACGGTGAGGAAACATGTGGAAAGGGCATCACATGATTTAAAATCAGTTATAACAACCTACGAAGGGAAACACAATCATGATGTGCCAGCTGCACGTAACAGTACCCATGCCAACAACAACAACAACAATACCATGCCTCCAGAAGCCCTGTCGATGCCCGAGCCATCTCGCATGCAAAACAACATGGCTCGGTTCGACAGGGCTCACTATGGTTTACCCGGTAGCCAAATGGGTCCCACCGGGACCCATGGCTACGGGTACCCTATGAGCCAGCCACGACCAGGAGGGATGGCTCATATGGGTCTGGCTAACCACCATGGGAAAATGCCTGTTTTTCCTGTTCATAATTATTTAGGTCAACCACCACACGGATTGATGTTGCCAAAAGGTGAACCGAAGGTGGAACCCATGTCGGATCCTGGTGCACCGATTTATCAACAGATGATGAATAGGTTACCGCTTGGGCCTCAGATGTGAAAATTGATCTATAAGACATGGGCTCTCTTTTTTCGAGGCTTTTTTGGGGAAAAGAGTAGAAAATTTGGACTTTATATAAACATTTACGACTTTTAGGGGGGTTTCTTGTTTTTAAGTACTTATTTCAAGATTCTGAAACTACACTGGGAGGAGGTTTTATATTTATACATAAAGTTTATTTTGTTATAATTATATGGCGATTTTGACATGAGTGTAGGTTCCATTTCGGCTATGCTATGCGATTTTGTAGTTGCTCCATTGGTTATTGGTGTCATTTTGTTTTTTTACTTCTTTCTCTCATTTAGCGTCTTTTTTATCATCTAGAATTAATTTTGTAAGCATTGTACTTGATATTGGGTTTTAAATGATTTATTACGCATTGAAACTATTTCTTTTATCAAGTCGTGCAATAAAATGAATGTTTTACCAAATTGTCTGGTTATGTTTCAATTTGTTACCAAAACAATGATGCCAAATTGAAACAAGGTTACATACATTGGTAATAAATCTATTTCGTTGCATAATTTGGTAAATAGATATAAGTTTATTGCACAAATAAGTCATTAGTCCTTTGATGTTTTGGATTATTCACTAAAAATAACCAAAAAATTATCATAGTGTTATTAAAATTTTCATGACTATCGCGAAGTAATTATACATTTTGCAAAATCGTTTTTATTTGTGAAGTTACTTAATGAATGATCAATAGTACCAAAACTTTCATTTGTCGGGTAATTAACATTAATTCGCAATAGAATATGTATTATGCAAAAAATTGTGATTTCATTAATTCATTATTTCCACTCGCATTTCGTACTCGGTACTACATGAGAAAAGTCCATATTACAATTAGGGACTTTGCCCATTGGAAGAGGAAGATGTGAAGGCTCAAAAAAATGTGATTACATTCTAATGAAACTTCAGGATATATATAAATATTTGAATTTTCAAAATTTGCAAACAATAAGGAATTTCAGAAAAAAAAAAAAACATTTAAAACTGAAAAGTTAATCTAAAGTAGAAAAGATTCGTTGGAATAGTCAGAAAACTAATATCACAATAGACATTTGCAAAGGTCATCTAACGAAATGTGTTGTTATTTCGTGCTACTTTTTGAAAATATGTTTATTCCCTGATAGTGTTCTTATTTTGGTCATATTTGTGAATGGCCGTTGATAGTTTATATTGATACAATTAATGGATTTAAGAAAATCTCCAGAAATGTACATTTATAAGATTAAGCGTTTGTTAACTTTCTAAAATATATGATTTTTCAATGCTAAAATCATATATAGTTATTGTAATAGTTCATATTTTACAAGTACATTCTTTTTTTAACTTTCTGTTGTAATAATTACATTCATAATGTTCTATATTGTACATCATGAAAATTTGTGTAATCTATTATCAATCTTGTATATGCATTTTGGATGGTTCTCTTATCCGAACATTATGTTTAGAACATAAAAGTCTTGCATAGGTATATGTTTGAGATTGTAAACATGGAATGGATTCTCCTTTCGTAAAATTGCAGTTTCTTGAAGTTATTGGAAATGCACATTTGTTTATGTTGCTATGAGTTACTAGGCCCAACCTTGATAATTCGCGGGCCTTGTGCGAAAATCAAATTGAGGCCCTATAAAAATTCCAAGTAGTATTATTAAGTAACGTCACTACCGTTAAATTCAAATCTTGAAGTTGACAACAAGCATCTCCTAAATTCTCTACCTGAGCAACATATATGGGTCTTTACATACTCGTTAGTAATAGATCTAAATTGTTACTAGAAACATTTCAAAAGAATATTAACTATCGTAGTATTTTCTAAACAATGACATTCTAGCATTTTTAAAGGCAAATTCATCTATTACACTTTCATAATCAATATTTTCAACAAACTCATTATCAATCGAAGTCAAAGTCAAAGAGTTTAATCTTTGTTGAGACATGGTAGATCACAAATAGGATTTTAAAAATTCTAGTTTTAAAAAGCTTCTGTGTATTGATGCAACTGTGATGGGAACAGTCAACATATTTTGTATGCTACACAAGAAACTTGATAAGTATTCATCATTTTAAGAAATTTAGTATGTCATTCGCTGTATTTTGTTTGGTTGGTAAATATTTTTGTAACAATTCCAGTTCGTTGAATAAATCATTACCATCAGTGTCTAAGATATAGCCATTTTGTAACATTTTCTCAATATTTTTACAACTTGCATTTAGTACATTGATATTCACTCACTTTGAGTTTTCTGTGCGACAAAGAAACCAAAAATGTCTTCAAACTCCTTGTATTACTCAAACATTGGTTCACTAGTTTGATCAAGTGCATATATAAAATACCAAACCGCTCATGATTCTTGAGGTGAATGTTCATGTACTAGCTCCAATGACTCAATGTCACCATTAAAACTGAAAAAGCATAATACTCGCAACACAAGTCTCCATTCTTGCAAAACAGTGATAGACAAGCCTCGACAAACTAGGAACATATATATAATTTATTCATTTCATTATAAATTGACAAATAATTGAAATAACAAATGATAAATCGATTCAAAGAGGAGCCTTGGAGAGAAAGTACAATTGTGAGAGTGAAAATGGATAAGAGAAACTGATTGGTATAGGAAAATCCGAGAGGCAAGAATAGCAATAGGTTTTCGGCAAGAGGCCAAACGAGCAACAATTTTCGTCGAGTCACTGTTTCACTGATGGCGTTACATGTGACCGTAGAGTGGAGACGACATCCAGCAGTTAATGTTTCTTGGATTTTGATTTCTTATATTTGTTTTCTTTACTTTTATTAAATTGACTAGATATTTATTAGGGTTATAATTTTCATTTCCTTGGATATAGATACTTTAAAACTCATTAAATTGTTTATAAACCCCAACGGATTTATGATTTGTAATAAGACTTCGATTTTTTTTGTTTGTTTTTCTATGACTTTTATAATTGAGATTACCATTTAACGTTACATTTTGTATGAGTACTTGTCATAAATACATTTTAAAAATATAATAGTATAGATTCTCCCATAAATTCGGAGGCCCTTTATGATTGGAGGCCCCTTGCAACTACACCACTTGCACACCTCAGAGCCGCCATTGTGAGTTACAAAGCGTGTACAACTGATTGTTCAACTGAAGAAGGAGAGATCGATTGTCCAAAGAGCTTGAGTGGTCGTGTATATTATTGAAGATCCTAATGAAACGTACAAAATAGCACAAGGATATATAATTTTAATTTAGCTAATTATGACATATAGCAAAAGCCTGTATACAAATAATTACAAAAGGTGACCCCCAACTATGCGGAAACAATACCAACACCCATCAAACTATTATCCAACTTAAGTCAGAAACCAGACCATGCAAAGTGTGCCTTAATGAAGATATCGGACAAAGTGACAGTTAATCATAATGTCTGTTGTACGCTTATGAAAACCGACAAAGGTGGATACATGTATAAAATAGAGGGGTCCTGGGACACAACTCACACTAGGCCCCAAACCTTGTTCTTTTATCAAGAAAAATTAAACTTTTGTTCATTTTAGAAATACCGACACCACTAAAAAGATTAGGATGACTTCATGACACCACCTAATCCCAAATACATTGCAAACAAAGCAAACAGCCCACTAAATACATTTGCAAACAAAGCACAACAGCCAGTGGCATATATCTTCAAAGAAAAAAAGGATTGAAATTTCTCAAGATTGAGTCGCTACTTTTGATTCCATGTAAATGAAACCCATCTAATTTACTAATTCGGGAAAACATACTGAACTTTTGTATTTGGAAAAAGTTTCACGAGGAATCTATGAGGCAAGTGTCGGTGTGAGATTAGTGAAATGTGTTTATATTTAAGAAACATAATTGTAAAACATTATATTGCTTTACTCACTGCTGGTGGTCAGCCGTTCAAAAATAAAAGAACTTATATTTTTTTTTTTTACAAGACATTGTATTCTAATAAATCTATTCTATTCAATTACAACTGTATTTTTATTTTTTCCCCCTAAGAAACATTACATTTTAATACATTTATCCAATTATAACAGCAATAATTATTTTGTATTTCATTGATATCACAATAATTCGGTTGCCTCATTAAATTACAATGCTCCGGTAAAGAAATGTAAAAGTAAATGAATAAAAGCATATTTCTATTATTAGCGTTTAAGCCTACTATAATTGTAAAAATATAAGTAAACATCACCTACCTACCTACACAACCAACATAAAGGCTGTTTGATACTTGCTGATTGAGTAAGAGCTAACTGAGTCAATGTCTTACCCGGTCAAACTTATCCTGAAGCTGACCGAGTAACAGGTAAATTTAAGGGTTTAGGACAACAGGTAACCTTTTACTGGACCAGTAAGAGGCAAATCAAACAGGTCCTAAATTGAAGGAGCGGGAATAATACCCCATCTCTTCCTCACTTCCTCCAAATCTTCATTAAAATGTTTCTCATAATAAACACACATAAGGTCCGTTGACTTCAAACCTGCCCGAACTGCCCAGGGAAAATAATGTCGATAAAATAACGACCGTTGCTTGTCACTAAACCTCGCGGTCCCTCCAACAACAGATAAAAAGCACATCGGAAGCAACATTTGCTCAAACTCTATGACTTTTAGCGCTGACTCACCGATCAAATTTGTTGGGAGGCCAAAAAGGGTGTGCCAGAAATCGTGCACCTCGCGTGCACGCATGGCTACATATGCCAGCTCATCGGTTTCCATGAACCTTACTGGTGGCCTATCATCGGGTGAGAAGTTTCTTGATCCCATGAACTTTGCATACGCTGCACCAAATGTGTTCTCGGGCAGATCCTGGATCTGCCCGACATTTTTAGAGATCACACGCGGCCGGTCCAACAGTATTTTCTAGAATAAAAAGAATAATAGTTATGATGTTATTATACCAGTGATGCCAATTAAAACATTTGTTCTTAGCAATGTACTTCATTTTTTGTATATTATAGCATCCTACTTTTATTTTTTTTAATACAACAATGTGCTTACACTTTTTTTCCTATTTAAGGCATTGTATTTTGAAAAACCTAACAAAAAGTATGATGTTGTAAGAGGAAGATATGAAAGTAGGATGCTATAATAAACAAATTTATGCAAGTACATTGCTGTTTTTTGCATTTAACCCAAAAAATTAAGCTAAAAGACCTAGAATGCATCAAAATGCTTACAACTTTCTAAACCATCTTTTAAGAGAAACTTTATATTGTAATAATATAGTTTCGTAATCATGTTTGTTACATTAATAATAATAGATAAAATTTTAAAGAAAATGGACGAAAAGTATTGAGCAGTCAGCCCATTTTGACCAGTTACCCAACCCCTGATCCATTTTTCCACCACTAATAATCAATCATCTCAACACAAGAACCTCAAAGTTATAAGTTATAAAAAGATTTTGCAAAGATGAATATGCGATGAACTTTACAATTATTATGTATTGAAATCACTATAAGACGATGAAACAAGAAAATGGTAATAAATAGCAAAAACAATAAGTATCAAAACAAAAAATTAACAGAAGAGACATACTCTGCCTTGAGGGTTTCTTTTCATTCTTTCAAGTACCCGCTCAAAAGCAGGCTTCCCAGTTGTTTCCCCGAAAGCAGCTATCAAATCGGCTCTTCTTGGGTCCAATAATGCACCAACTGATGACCCAAGGGCAACTGCAGCCTGTTGCCAACCCCTAAGTCGGACTCGGGCACCTTCTACCATGGTGGAGTGAACTGACAAAATTTAACTTTAATTGCTTCAGAAGCACAATGAAAATGATGATAGAAATTGGTTATCATACAATCAGTTTTAGGTTCCAAAACTGATTCTGCTCGGTGCGATTTGAGGGGCCAAATAATCGGACATCAATTAACATAAGGAAAAAAGACGAATTTCTCAGAACAGTGAGAATTTGTTGAAAAATGATAGGAGGGTTGAAATACCTAGAAGAGGTGGAAATTACCTTAGACAAATTTAATGCAGACGATCTGTGAAGGAGCTATGAGGACGCTTTGATGGTGGTGACCGACGGTGAGTAAATTCATGCGCTAATCCTCGATCATAGTTTTGATTTCCATTTCCATGAACAGAAGAATATGATGTTACAAAAATGAAATTTGGTCCGCTGTTACGAAGGTATCACGTTTGTACAGTAAGGTACAAACCACCCATGCATAAAGAAGCCTACGGGCTACGTTTTTTATGAGTAATTTACAGAAACAGTCCCTGTAATATAATGAAAAATTCATATTTACACGTTCTTTATGTTTTTCTTCTTTTGTCTTTTTACCATTATTTTATATTTTATTTATCTATTAATAACTTAAAAATAAATTAAAAGTTAAATAAAATTTATAACAAAATCAAAAATTAAAACTAATTAAAAAAATTCAAACTTATTAAGTTATTATAACACTAAACTAGAATGCCTATCATCTTCATCCCCTAAAAAAAATGTAAATATGTAATACATGTACCGGTAAAAATTTCACCGTAAGAGTGATTAATCATATGATCGCGTCGAATGAAAATGGTTCAAAATAGTTGGATAAGGTAAACTTTGTCTATTATTCCACTATCAAGAAAAAAATTCACAAGTAATATGTACGCAACTAGAAAAATGTCAAATTACATGCTACAATTGTCATTTCTTATATTTGACATAATCACATTGTCATTTCATTTATTTAACAAAATCACATAATCTATCACTTCACAGAATTCACAAACTTAACAAAATCAAATAATGGTTGACTTTAAAGTTCAAATATTCACACAATATAACAATATAATCAGCTAATTACATATCAAAGTTCAAACAACTGATAACATATTCTCATAATCTTATATTATAGTTTAACCAATTAACATCACACTTTCAGGTCAAAATTTGGAATTACATGACCGTTAAAATGCGAATCTGGGATCTCCCTTGCCCAATTGCCCCTTCTGTCACTTGGTTAGTGTTCCCGAATTTATTTTTATTTCCATTTGTGTTAATGAGTAGTTGAGATGGGCTTTGGTATTGAGGATCTGCATGAATGAATAATAAATATCAACCCAAATTCTAATATAAAAATATTGGTCATTTTTTTTTCTTATTGAAAATGTTATTGAGTGCCTCAAACAACAATTTATTTTATTGTAAAGTAGTTGGCTTTTAGTGTTAGAGATTAGCAATTGAGCATGATGAATTGATGGCATTGATTTTACAAAGTAAAGGGCTACTGTTATGTGTTACATAAGTGTTGTTTATGAGAAACTTGATGAGACCTTTAGCCATGCATTTGGTTTAGCTCTTGTTGGCACACCACTTGGATGTATATATGTATCGATCCTTGGAAAAAAATCCATCTAAAGTTATCGATACATTAGAGAGAGATTTTTAGACCTTCCAAAGAGATTTTCTTCTCTTATATCAACCAGTTGAGAACCCAATTTGGTTTTAGAACATATTAAATGTTCTTTTAATATATTCTTGTAGTTTTTGGCCCCTTTTTCGTCGAATCGATTTTCACTTCACATATGGATTCGTAGAAATACTAAAAAAATCTAGTTTAATTTTTAATCACACTATATTATTAAAGTTTATAGCTTTTATTTACTATTTTATTAACCACTTAAACTTATACAATAAGTATTACTTATATTTACGAGTCGTGTCCTGTCAAGACCAACAATTGAGATTTTTGTCCAAAAACAGTATCCTACTTGAGGACACAATTCATGCGTTTCTTAGTGCAAAGAACTTGAGTTGTGTTTTGGCCCTTGTATGAATTCACAGTTTTTTTGTTTCTATAGATTCAGTCAAAAACAATTTCTAGACACAATAACACGTTATAAAACCAATAGAAGCATAAATTTCAAATAAAAACACACAAGAGTTGAAATTTTTGGCTAAAATGAAATTACACGAAATACCAAAAAACAATCTAGGTTGACTCCTGGTTAGCATCTTTGTTTAATGTCATTGGCTTGACCCATCCCTGTGGGTCTTTTATCTTTGAAATCGGGACACTCTGTCATCGTTACTTCTTCACGTTTATTTTTAGAACCTTCATAAAAAGGCTTCAACTGGTGTCCGTTTACCTATGTCTTACCCATTTTGTCATTTGCTATTTCTATTGGACCATGAAAAAAATGTTTGTCATAACAAAAGGGCCCACCAATCGGGACTGTAGCTTTTCGAAAAACAACTTAAGACGAGAATGATATACACTACAAGAAAAGTCTTTCTTAGTGACAAAGTTTTTAGTGACGACCAGAATTTTGGTCACTAAAAGCATCATTTAGTCACCAAATATTAAGTCGTCACTGAATTTTGGTAATGCTACAAATTTAGTGACTAATACTATGATTGTCATCACTAACCGGTCACTAAATCGTAAAATAAAATAAAAATATTTTTTTTCAAATGTTATTACAAAATTAGTTACTAAAAATAATGGTCACCACATTAAAAGCTTAAACAAGAATGGTTGTCACTATATTGGAGAATTAGTGACCAAAAAAGTGGTCACTAAGTATTTTTTTTTGTTTTTAGTCTATAATAAACCGTAAAATAAAATAATTTTCTTTCAAATTTTATCACACATATTAGTGACAAAAAGGTGGTCACTATATTAGAGGAATAATGACAAAAAAAATGGTCACTATATTGGAGAATTAGTGACCAAAAAAAGTGGTCACTGAGTATTTTTTTGTTTTTAAACTACAATAAACCGTAAAATAAAATATTTTTTTTTTCAAATATTATTACACATATTAATGACAAAAAGGTGGTCACTATATTAGAGGATTAATGACAAAAAAAAAGTAGTCACTATATTGGAGAATTAGTGACCAAAAACAATGGTCACTCTGTATTTTGTTTTTAGAGTTCTCTATTGTTTACCTACAAACATTGTGACAATAAACGGTCATCACTAAATATGTATGAAAAAAATTATGACTATAAAATAATAGTCACTGATCATTTTAATAATTATATTTTATAAACTATTTTTTTTAAATCTATATCTTTATTACATAAGTTATAATTAAAAATATACATGATTTTTTTGTCAATATTTTCTGTAAGTCAGTAACAAACTTTAGACGGTGTATAAACCCAAATGATGTAACTTTACACGGTGACATAGACCATCCGCCACTGAAACCCTATTCCCCAATTCTCACTCTCCCGCTTAAGAAACTTCGGAAACCCATCTGCCCTTTCTTCTTTCTCGCAGACGAACCATCACGCTGCCGTCTCCCGTCGCTCTACGTTGTCTTCGTCGCCGTCGCACCACATCATCATCGCCGTTTACGATACCTCCTGTGAAGACGGTATGATTTAACCCTTCCGTTCTGGAAACTTACAGCTCTATCTGTTTCTTCACCTGTAAGTTACGATGGGTTAGGGTTTGGAATTTGAGAAATTGGAATGTGAGACAATCAATTCGAATGTCCAAACAATTGTTTTCTTACCTACTCGCACTCCTAAACCCTTCCTTATCCTCCCTCACAATTCCTCCCAATTACGCGGTCTGCGCCACCCCGTTCCACCTTGCGCATGCTTCCTCCTTCAATTCGGTTGCTAGACCCTTCGACATTGATTCTTCGACCGGCTAGACGCTTCAACATTGATTCTTCGACCGCCTGCTACATTTTCTATCTGGTATGTAAAGTAATTACCGATAATTTAGGTCATTTTTTTTCGAGTTAAGGACTGATTGGAACAAAACCGTACTTATGGATTTCACTTTCAAATTGTTGTGGGGTTTTAGATATCGATAGTTTTGTAGTTAAAGGAAACCTTTTCAGTGGAAATGGCTCTGTAATGGTTCAAGCATTGGTTGATTCAGAAGGTAGTTAAATTACGTAATTATTGGCCCAATGCTTTTTTTGTTTTTGAGCATTTTGAAATGAATCGATATTATTAGCTTCCAATGGGCGATAGGACCTTGGTTTTTACCTGTATTCTCTCTCGCTATGCTTTCTGTCTACATAAAGTTTCCTTGCACTACTTTTTGTTCATGGAACACTCCTGATGTTTGTGAAAATGGACTTTATTGTTGATTGTCAAACACTCATTTCCTTTGTTTTGGATGACATGTGTCATAGGATTTTTTATACTTATCAATAATCGTTTATGATTCGGGTTGTGATCATTGAAACCTCATCATGGACTACAATTTGATAGCTAAAAGTGTTTCTTCCTTTAATTAATCAGAATCTTTGAAAAGATATTGATGGAAGTTAACTTGGCCTTGCTTTCTTACAAAGTGTTATATTGATCTTTCTAAACGTTTAATGGTGCACTACCAGAATGTTAAAATTTATGTCAATCTTTTTTTCCACAATTGCTTTTCAATCGTTAGTTTCCTTTCTTTTTATATTTCTCATATTGTTTTAATTGCTAAGCCGGAGTGCATGTTGGAAATGGACAAGAGAATATCTTAGAAGCGACACGTTCTTCTAGCACAGATGCTTGCTTCAAGGTATAAAAATGTGAAACTTTGACCCTTTATAAAAATATTGGTTTTAATTATTTTCTTTTTCCTTTTTTAGTCATTAGATGAAATCACTACAGAAGTTGTTTGAGTACCTTGTAGATTCAAAACAGTAGATGAAGAATGAAAAAGTTGAATATGAAAAAATTATTAATACTAAAGATGCAGGCCATGTGTCGATTGGTGCTGGTGCAGTTGATACCAACATCTGTGGTTTGTATTGGATAGCATTTTAAGGAGATGCTTGGATGAAAATGAGCAAGTCTGCCGTTTGCTCCTAAGGTGAAAATCTTTCATGTTTTTATAGTTGATTTCTCTTATCAATTTGTTAATGTTTTCTTTACCATGCTTTTTGTGGAAAATAGCAACGTACTTTACTTTTTTTTCTTCCAAATTTGGCATATGCTGTCTTTCTAATAAAACTTAAGAAGTAATCGTTGAAATCAATTTGGGTGGTATAATTGCATAAATGGTCAAGAGCTTAAGTCTTCCATGTTTATACAAAAAATTATATCTTTTTTCGTAAATTTCTTACAGGTTTTCATTATTTTACATTTGGTGGCTCTTGCTAACATTCGTATACTAACCCTAAAAATTAGCAATTAAATGTGGTAGCAATGGTGGACTTCTTGTTGGAGCTTGCATTAATCAGGTATACTAAATGAATTTCTAGAAACTTTTTTTTATGCAATAATAATCGAAGAATATAAATTTAGAGTTTGGATTTTTGTAATCACATAGGCTAGATCTCTTTGGTTGTGCACTTGCTCATGTTGGTGTTATGGACATGCTTAGGTTTCACAATGTCACAATTGGTAACGTTCATTTCTGGTTCTAGTTAAATTACCGTTATACCCTTGTCATTGTTTTGTTATTTTATGGGGTTAGTTCTTGCTAGGTCATGCATGGACTAATGACTATGGTTGTTTGGATAAGGAAGAAGAGTTTCAATGGTTAATCAAGTGAGTGAACAAAATTATCCTAATTAAATTGTCATCATTCAATATAACTTTACTAAAAATTAATAATTGAAATTTGTTTTTGTTATTTGGTACTCGCCACTGCATAATGTGAGGAGACCATGGGAAAAATATTCTGATAATTCTTGTCAATTGACATACCACAGAACAACCCGATTCTTGGTAGAATTGACTGTAAAGCTGGACATGGATCTCGATGCCCTACAAAGAAAGTGGTATGTTTTTTAGGCTTTGATTTTTATAAAAAGTATCGTGAATTACATTTTTGATCCTCGAGTATAACTGAATTTTTCAGTTATGGTCCCAAAAGGTTATCTTGTAATTTTGTTCATTATTTGAGGTTTTTGTATCGTTTTTGGTTATTTTTTAAGTAAAATGACTATTTTTGGAACCAAAATTGCAAAAATCATAGATAGGGACCAAAAATAGACATTTTATTTGGAATAATGTTCAAAATGTTATAAGAACCTCAAGTAAAGACCAAAATTGCAAAATTCAGATATAAACCGGGACGAAAAATAGTCATTTTACTTGGAGTATCAAAAATGTTACAAGAACCTTAAATAAGGACCAAAATTGCAAGAGAGTTTTGGGACCAAAATTGCAAGAGAAAATTTTGGGACCAGATTTGCAAAAATCAGATATACACGAGGACCAAAATAGTCATTTTACTGGGAACAAGGATAAAAGAACGTTACCACAAAATACTAGTAGAAAACGTTTTGGGACCAAAATTGAAAAAATGACAAAAAATGTAATTTACTCTAAAAAGTACAATAAGTTTATGCAAGTAAAATACTTTCTAAATTGAAACTTAATTATGAGTTCAATTAGAAATTTAACCAAAGTTTTTCTTTTTTATATATTTATTTTGCAGATTGATAATTGGGCAGATTTGTATGGTTTCATGGCAAAAGTGGTTGGTGCAATCTGGATTGATTAATCTAAAAGACTAGGAAAGACACAAACAGCTAGTCCATGTACCATTAAAGAATAAACTTGTATAGATTTGTGTCAATACAGTCTTAAATATGATATGTTTTAAAACTTTTTTAAAGTATTATGTTTTTTCTTTGTTTTTTAGGAAAGTGGTTTATTTGATGATACAGAAATTTTTAATATAGTTGGGTTTTTATGTATTGTTTCCCGATTCAAATCTTGATGTATCTGGAAAAGAATTGGAATCGGAATCGGAGTTGGAATCGGAATCAGAATGGAAAGAGGCAATCCTTTCTTGTATATTCATAATTAGTGACTACTTTTTTTAGTCACTAGCAATAAATAATTAGTGACAACTTTTCTTGGTCTCTAACAATAAATAATTAGTGACCACATATTTGGTCATTAAATGTATCAACTAGTGATGATTTTCAATTTTAGTGACTAATTTTAGTGACAAAATAAGTCGTCATTGATATAGTGACCACTACACTTTGGTCACTATTAGTGACCACTTATATATTTTGGTCACTATTCAGATTTAGTGACGGACCTATAGTGACGAAATGTGACCACCAATATTTTGGTCACCAAATCCTTTAGTGACTAGTCTTTCTACTGATAGTGACCATTTCATTTTCGTCACTAATCAAAACTTTTCTTGTAGTGATAGTAGGATTTTTGTCCCTTTTTAAGGATTTTTATGTGTTTTGTTTTTATCATGAAAAGCATTTGTCTTCTATTTATAAATTCGTAAACTTTCAAAAGCATTATATGAATTTCTTCAAGCTCTTGAATTTGCACCTTTCGGTGTACTCCTGCTTCGTCTATCCTTAAAATGAATTATTTAGTTATTAAAAAAGCTTTCAAGCTTTCTCGTAGATGAGGTGATAAGGATACATACTTATTGGTGTTCTAATAAGAAGTGCGGTATGGACATAAGGCATTGTCAAGTTGTAATATCATATTATTCATTTATATAGATTTTGTGTTAATCTTAGTATAGTTAAGATTTAATAAATTGTTATATGAGTTAGGATGGTTAAAAACCCAATTGAGTGAAGTTTGGACTTGTAAAATGTCAAATCAGAGCTACACGGGTCGTGTGAGGCTACACAGGTCGTGTAGAAAGGCTTAAGAACCAAACAGTACCCTTTTTCAGGTCTACACGGGTCGTGTAACTTTTGTTCAAAAATTACCGAGGCGAGTTTGAGTCTCACACGGGTCGTGTGAGGCTACACGGGTCGTGTGGGTCTGTGCATTTCAGGATGGCTTGCTGTAGGCCTCACACGGGTCGTGTGAGCCTACACGGGTCGTGTCGCGCATCAGGGATGTTTTAAAATACGGGTTTTCCTTCATTTGGGTCATTTCCAATTCAATCAAAACCCTCTCTAAACCTTAGAAATCGATTTCTAAGCCATCCAAGTCGAGATTTAAGCCTATTAATCACAAATTGAAGCTAGGGATTTGTACTTGGAGTTTGAAAGGTAATCCTCTTTGAATTTGACTTTGTTTCAACCGTTGGATACTTTGATTTAGAGTGATTCCTTGTGGTCTCGATGGTCCACATATGAATCGATGATGTTAAAGTCAAATTAGTAGTATAGCAAGTCTATAAGAGTTTAATTTTAAGCTTGAATTAGTGTTATGCTTGTTGATTGTGTTTGCAAATTTGAATAGGTCAAAAGAGTGAGGTGAGAAACTATAACAAGAGTGTTATTGTTATTGTTTGATTATGACTTCACCATATGATGCTAAATTCTGGATTGTGTCGATATAAATTGTGAATGAGATTATAATGAGACTTGAGTATTGAAATTTAGCTGTTGTGTTACAGCTAAGGCTAGTCAGGATCAAACGCGAGGTTCTGGAGTTCTACGTACCGAGTCAACCTCAGGTGAGTAGTTATTGTTAGATAAAATTACATATTATTGCGATATAATTGTAGATAAAAGAATATATCCTGTTGGATTGATTTGAGTAATGAATTAAAGAGTAACAGTGTTTGAGATACACTGAAGATTGAGTTGTTAAATTGAGATTCATTGAAATGGAGAGATAGAATATATAATTAAGTCATTCTATAATTACTCACTGAGCTTTCAAAGCTCATAATTTGTTTGCTATTGTTGTTTGTGTTAGGTTCTGGTAATGCAGGTCATGGAAAACACATCACGGAGGGTTAGCTGGATAAATATGGACCTTGGACTTTGGACTTGTTCTAGATATTTTGAAAACATTTTGGTTATCCTAGTTTTTGGTGAAAACAATGTAGATACTTGTTGTATATAGTTGTAACTATAAACTATGCTTTTGATAGAACTTTGTAGAACTTGTTACTCATCTTTTGGAATTACACCATAATCTTGTTTGTGTTTGATTAAGTTATTGGTGTATCCTAAGATTGAGAAACCGGGTGTTACAAGTTGGTATCAGAGCCTTGGTTTAAGAGAATTAAACCTTGAGATGGGTTTAGACTTAAACCAGTGAGGAAGAAAAGTCCCAAAGAGTCCTGAGTAGCTATCCTTCGTGGTGTATGAACCAAGTTGATTATGTAACCATATTGAGTATTATGGTGACATATAAATGAGTTGAATATACACCATATTGAGTATTATGGTGGTGATTTCTAAATGAGTAAATTTTCTTTTCAGATAAAATGAGTTCTGGAAAAGAAAAGGAGGGAGGTGATCACCGAGACGAGCATTCGGGATCATAAGATTTTAGACTGGGGCGCCAGTCTGAAGGCGAGAGACCGCCTGAGTTGACATCAACCTTACAAGAGTTAATTGCTGCAGAGGTAGCAAAAGTCGTTAAAGATTTATTGCCTACCTTAGTAAGACCTCAGACGGAGGTGACTAGAGATGATCGAAACCGACCTCCTATCACATCTGTGGTTGGGGAGGGTCGGAGAGAGCCAATTATTACACATGCTGAGGCTAGAGGATCGAGTGAACCAAAAGGTTGCAGTTATGAGACGTTCCGCAAATGCAAACCGAATGATTTCTTCGGTACTGATGATCCCGTTGTTGCAAGAAATTGGCTAACCCATATTGAGAAAGTTTTTCGTACGAGTAAGTGTGCGGAAAAAGACAAGGTTGAGTATGCTACAAATTGTCTTCACAGAGATGCCCAATTTTGGTGGGAGAATATAAATCTGGATATAGAGAAAGGGTTGGAATCAGAACCGACGTGGGAGGAGTTTAAAATCAAATTTATGAAAGAATATTGCTCAAATACTGCAATGAAAAGTCTGGATGAATATTTTCTAAGATTACAGCAGGGAACACGATCGGTGCAAGAGTATACAACAGAGTTCAATGAGAAAGCCAGATTTGCTGCTCATCAGGTAGACACGGAAGAAAGAAAGGTTGATAGGTATTTGTAGGGACTGAAAACCCAAATACGAGAATTCTTACAGAGTTCCAGCTTTACAACTTATCAACAAATTGTCGAGGCAGCCAAATCTCGAGAAAAAGAACTACAGAGGCAAGATAATGAAAAGAAGGGGGACCAAGGAAGCGGAGGCCAAAAGAGGAAATGGGAAGGAAAACCCGAGGGTAGTTATCAAAAGCAGCCAGTTCCGAGTTATCAATATCGAGGTGATCCAAGAAAGACTGAGAGCAAGTGGTGCGAAAAATGTCGTCGAAAACATGCTGGGAATTGTGATATGGGCACCCCGTCTCTTATGTGTTATTAGTGCGGAAAAACAGGGCATATGGCTCGAGATTGTATAGAGAAAAGTCGTGTGTGTTTCAATTGTGGAGACAGCGGTCATATTCGCCCAGATTGTCCAAAACCGAGAACTGATTCACGCCGCGAGACTCTGAGGGCGGGACGAGGTGATAATCGAGGTGATAGACGAGATAGAGGCGGTGGGAACGTTAGAACTCGAGCTTTTCAGATGACCGTGGAAGAGGCTAGAGAACGACTAGATGTGATCACAGGTATCTTTAGCCTAAATTCTCTTCGAGCTCGTATGGTGTTTGATACTGATGCATCAGTTTCTTTTATATCTGTACCTTTTGCAACCCGAATTAATGTCCCAGTGTCTAAGATGAGTGAGAGTCTGATAGTTGATATTGCTGATGGGAGAGATGTGATAGTAGATACTCAATATACAAATTGTCGGCTTGAAATCAATGGGATTTCTTTCCTTATTGATTTGAAGCCAATGACTACTCGTGCGTTTGATGTAATAGTGGGAATGGATTGGTTAGATAATAATAGGGCAAATATGGATTGTCACGGAAAGATTATTTCTGTGAAAACTCCGAGCGGGTCTCAGATGTTAATACGAGGCGAACGCCGTTTTCAACATATTCCGGTAGTATCTTTTGCGAGAGCGCGAAGGTATACCGAAAGAGGTGCTCTTTTATTTATGGCACATGTTGCCCCAATTGAAGCCGAACATCCCACTGTGAAGGATGTTGAGATAGTGAGAGATTTTGCTGATGTTTTTCCAGACGATCTTCCGGGCTTACCACCAAATCGTCAATTGGAGTTTATTATTGATTTAGTTCCTGGAGCGAAATCGATAGCTCGAGCACCTTATCGGTTGGCGCCTTCCGAGATGAAGGAGTTAAAGAAACAACTACAAGAACTCTTAGATCGCGGTTTTATTCGTCCGAGTTCGTCTCCGTGGGGTGCGCCGATACTGTTTATTCGAAAGAAGGATGGTTCTATGCGTATGTGCATAGACTATCGCGAGTTAAACAAGATTACTGTGAAGAATCGTTATCCCCTACCGAGAATAGACGATTTGTTCGATCAATTGGAGGGAGCGGTGTACTTTTCGAAGATTGATTTGAGATCGGGATATCACCAGCTAAGAGTAAGAGAATCTGACGTCCCAAAGACAGCATTTCGCACCCGATACGATCATTATGAGTTTCTAGTAATGCCGTTCGGTTTGACGAATGCCCCGACGGCTTTTATGGATCTGATGAATCGAGCTTGTCATCAATTTTTAGACAAGTTCGTAATAGTGTTTATTAACGATATTTTGATTTATTCTAAGAGTTGGGAGGAGCACAAGCAACATTTACAGTTGATTTTAAATTTTTTTCGTAAAGAAAAATTGTATGCAAAATTTTCGAAGTGCGAGTTTTGGATGCAAGAGATCCAGTTTCTTGGTCATGTGATAAATAGAGAAGGAGTTAAAGTGGACCCTGCCAAGATAGAAGCAGTGATGAGTTGGGCTCCACCCAAAAATCCGACTGAGGTTCAGAGCTTTTTGGGACTAGCTGGCTATTACCGACGATTTATTGAAAAATTTTCGAGTATTGCATTGCCCTTAACAAAGCTGACCAGAAAGACAGAGAAGTTTATCTGGGCTGAAGCACAACAAGAAGCTTTTGAAAAACTGAGACGAATGTTATGCGAAGCTCCGGTGTTAGCTTTGCCTCAAGGTGTGGAAGACATTGTCCTTTATACCGATGCTTCCTAAGTCGGTCTTGGATGCGTATTAATGTAAAGGGGGCGAGTAATTACGTATTCGTCTCGACAGCTGAAGCCTCATGAGCAAACTTATCCAGTACACGATTTGGAGTTAGCCGCCATTGTTTTTGCACTAAAAATCTGGCGACATTACCTTTATGGTGTGAAGTTCCAGATATATTCAGATCATAAAAGTTTAAAATATTTGTTTGATCAAAAAGAGTTGAATATGAGACAACGAAGATGGATAGATTTTTTAAAGATTATGAGTGTGAAATACTTTAGCATCCTGGTAAAGCAAATGTAGTGGCAGATGCGTTAAGCCGAAAAGAACCACCTATTCGAGTCATTTCAGCTCGAATGGGAGTGGTTAGTAAATTGCCAGAAATGATTCAACGTGCCCAGAGAGAAGCCAATGACATGAAGAGTGAGAGAATGGTTGGCTATATAGATAAGCTAGTTGAAAATGCACAAGGAGTGAAGACTTTTCAAGGACGAGTGTGGGTTCCAAGACACGGAGAAACGAGACAACTGTTACTTGAAGATGCACATTGTACACGGTATTCAATCCATCCAGGTAGTATAAAAATGTAGAGAAGTTTAAAGCCGTTTTACTGGTGGCAGGGGATGAAACGTGATGTTGGGAGATATGTGGAGAAGTGTCTGACTTGTTTACAAGTCAAAGCAAATCATCAGAGACCATACATGTTAGTTCAACCACTACATGTACCAATGAAAAAGTGGGATGAGATTTCTATAGACTTTATCACCAAGTTACCCCGAACTCCACGAGGGTTCGATTCAATATGGGTAATTGTTGATAGGTTGACTAAATCAGCACAGTTTATACCCATACGAGAAGATTACCAAGCGTCCAAATTAGCAGAGATCTATCTTAGGGAGGTGATGAGACGACACGGAGTACCTACCTCTATAGTCTCCGATCGCGACAGTCGTTTTACTTCTCATTTTTGGCAAAGTTTTCAAAAACATTTGGGAACTAAATCCTTAATAAGTACGGCTTATCATCCGCAGACTGATGGTCAGACCGAGAGAACTATTCAGACGTTAGAAGATATGCTTAGAGCTTCGGTGATTGATTTTGGAGGTAGTTGGGACGATCATCTACCTTTAGCCGAATTTACATATAATAATTCATATCATTCTAGTATTCAAATGGCACCCTTCGAAGCGTTATATGGGTCAATGTGTAGAACACCATCATGTTGGTCAGAAGCGGGAGAGAAGCCACTAGCGAGTCCCGAGATAATAACAGAAACTGAGGCAAAGATAAAAAGCATTTGCGAGCATATGAGAATTGCTCAGCAGCGTCAAAAACAATATGCAGATAAACGAAGAAAACCATTGGAGTTTCAAATTGGAGATATGGTAATGTTAAAGGTGTCTCCCTGGAAAGGAATTATTCGCTTTGGTAACGTGGCAAGCTAAGCCCACGGGTTTATTGGGCCTTTCCATGTAATTCAACGAGTGGGAGCAGTAGCTTATAAACTTGAGCTTCCCGATGAACTACAGGGGATTCATAATGTATTTCATATTTCACATCTTCGTAAAACCTTACATGATGAGTCGACACGAGTTCCTTTAAAGGAAGTTCAGTTAGATCGTAAACTTCAATATCAAGAACAACCGGAGAAGATTCTAGACAGAAAGATCAAGAAGTTACGAAATAAAGAGATTGTAATAGTTAAAGTACAATGGCGACATCATAGAGGAACATATGTCACTTGGGAAGCTGAAGAGGAGATGCGATCAAAGTATCCCTTCTTGTTTACAAGAGATTCCGAGGACGGAATCTTTTGAAGGGGGTAAGAACTTGTAATATCATATTATTCGTTTATACAGATTTTGTGTTAATCTTAGTATAGTTAAGATTTAATAAATTGTTATATGAGTTAGGATGGTTAAAAACCCAATTGAGTGAAGTTTGGACTTGTAAAATGTCAAATCAGAGCTACACGGGTCGTGTGAGGCTACACGGGTCGTGTAGAAAGGCTTAAGAACCAAACAGTACCCTTTTTCAGGTCTACACGGGTCGTGTACCTTCACACGGGTCGTGTAACTTTTGTTCAAAAATTACCGAGGCGAGTTTGAGTCTCACACGGGTCGTGTGAGGCCACACGGGTCGTGTGGGTCTGTGCATTTCAGGATGGCTTGCTGTAGGCCTCACACGGGTCGTGTGAGCCTACACGGGTCGTGTCGCGTATCAGGGATGTTTTAAAATACGGGTTTTCCTTCATTTGGGTCATTTCCAATTCAATCAAAACCCTCTCTAAACCTTAGAAATCGATTTCTAAGCCTTTCAAGTCGAGATTTAAGCCTATTAATCACGAATTGAAGCTAGGGATTTGTACTTGGAGTTTGAAAGGTAATCCTCTTTGAATTTGACTTTGTTTCAACCGTTGGATACTTTGATTTAGAGTGATTCCTTGTGGTCTCGATGGTCCACATATGAATCGATGATGTTAAAGTCAAATTAGTAGTATAGCAAGTCTATAAGAGTTTAATTTTAAGCTTGAATTAGTGTTATGCTTGTTGATTGTGTTTGCAAATTTGAATAGGTCAAAAGAGTGAGGTGAGAAACTATAACAAGAGTGTTATTGTTATTGTTTGATTATGACTTCACCATATGATGCTAAATTCTGGATTGTGTCGATATAAATTGTGAATGAGATTATAATGAGACTTGAGTATTGAAATTTAGCTGTTGTGTTACATCTAAGGCTAGTCAGGATCAAACGCGAGGTTCTGGAGTTCTACGTACCGAGTCAACCTCAGGTGAGTAGTTATTGTTAGATAAAATTACATATTATTGCGATATAATTGTAGATAAAAGAATATATCCTGTTGGATTGATTTGAGTAATGAATTAAAGAGTAACAGTGTTTGAGATACACTGAAGATTGAGTTGTTAAATTGAGATTCATTGAAATGGAGAGATAGAATATATAATTAAGTCATTCTATAATTACTCACTGAGCTTTCAAAGCTCATAATTTGTTTGCTATTGTTGTTTGTGTTAGGTTCTGGTAATGCAGGTCATGGAAAACACATCACGGAGGGTTAGCTGGATAAATATGGACCTTGGACTTTGGACTTGTTCTAGATATTTTGAAAACATTTTGGTTATCCTGGTTTTTGGTGAAAACAATGTAGATACTTGTTGTATATAGTTGTAACTATAAACTATGCTTTTGATAGAACTTTGTAGAACTTGTTACTCATCTTTTGGAATTACACCATAATCTTGTTTGCGTTTGATTAAGTTATTGGTGTATCCTAAGATTGAGAAACCGGGTGTTACACAAGTTGTATGCATACTCCGGTCCTTTTGTGTATGATTCATCATTTTTTCAAGATCCCCATTAGAAATTTCAGCTTGGTCATTTTGTTTGTGGATGATATGCCGTGGATACTTGATGTGTCACCCTATATTTTTTTGAATAATGCTTTTATTATACTAATTGCACCAAAGGAATCCCTTGGCATTGTAAGGATTTGTTCCAAAGATAAAGCAAGGCACAAACAAGAGTTACATACTTTAAACCCCTAAAAAGTATAGCTTTGAAGTGCACACTCCACTAACATTTCATTGAGTTGACTAACCGAAAGCTTTTGAGTTATTGTGTTTTTAGTACCACCTTATTCGATATAATAAATCTAAACTAACAATATGCACTTCTAAATTATGTCAATTATTTATAGAGATTTGACATCACTAATATTAATAAGGATCGAATCCAGAATCTTATGTATTTTTGTGTTAAGACATCTAGCAAGTATTCTAGTTCTTATCAGATTAATAATGCTTCATAATTCACATTAGGCTTTAAACATGCTAAAAGGTGCTAAAGAAGTCGGCCATGATTTGTATGGAGGATGATGATTTCCTTCTAACACCATGACTTGCACAATTGTAACATGTTCTTTGTCTTCACCCATGAAATGGTAAAAAGTGATAGGCAAGCTCGAACATGGATGCTACGTAATCTACAATGGGATTTTTGTCAATAAAACGAGCCATTGTAGAAAAAGGCTAATTTGTTGAAAACCCATTAAAGGTTTGAAAATGGCATTTATGCTCATTTGGTACAAAATAAAAGTGGATCATATCAAAAGGCTTGTTGAAAAGCTCATTCAACAACATGAGAAACGTGTGGACAACCAACTAGTCATTACTTTTAACCTTAGTAGAGATGTAGGACCTACTAAGAGTTTATGAAAATAGTTTTAAAATTGTTGATTTGGAAACTTGTTTTTAGTTGATTGCTTTATAACTTTTGTTTGTAATTGGGTATCAACGAATACCTAAATTACTAGCCACACGTAATTTGTTTATTATCCCGTGGTACTAATGCCTCACGATGTATCCAATAAGTGACTATATATAATAAAATAACAATTAGTTTAAGCATAAACCAATTATTTAATGACATCGAGAAGGTAAGCTCGTGGCGTTTAAAAAATAAATGTAGACTTATTTAATGATATTAATAAAAGATCTCTTAGATTTGTGTTTTTAAAATAGTTAATCTGAAATAAATTTATATTCGGATAATCAGACAAATATAACTAATCAAATAAATGGACTTCTAGGCATTTGCATCTTTATCTTATCATTTACTTAGTGTTACATTTTTGTTTGGATATCATTATTCTACTAATAAACATCGAGAATAAGAATAATAACTTTTTGCCAAACTTTCAAAATGACATATATAATAATCACTAGGTTTCTATAGCGGTATAAAAGGGGTCGAGCCTGACATATCGTATCGAATTGAATCACAAAATTTAAGAATAAGATAATATTGAACCAAATCGTGAAGCATCGATTCAATTGCCAAATTAGATGGTGATCCAAACTTGAACTTTGGACTTATTTTTATGTGGTGATCCAAACATGTCTTTTTACACAGACATCATATAAATTGAAGTAGTTATTATAGATTAATTGATTAGGGCTAGATTTGATCGAAAGGAAAGCTAGATTTTCTATTATAGTTGGAACCATGTCAGTTTGGTTTTTGATCAACACACAATCATAAGATGAAAAAAATAAGGAAAACAAAAATATTTATGTAATCCTGTTACGTCCACTAAGGTTGTGCGATATACTCCCAATTTTTTAGGCGTGTGTTTTCTTCCACATCAGCATCAAAACCACCCCACACCATTGTGGGTGTGTCTCCACGCTGCCACGACCAGGAGAAAAAGAGAGGAAGAAGGAGAATAGGAGAGAGGAAGAAGCAAAAGAGGAGAGAGATAGAGAGGAGAAGGAGAGAGAGAGAGGCGTTGCACCCACACCTCTCTACGGCGGCGTGGTCCACGCCAGGGAGGAACGATGTTCTATGCGGTGGAAGCCTTCCACCTCATCCCCACCACACTGCCGTTGGGTGTATACCGGATAGCCTAAGGAACTATACAAATTTCCTAAACATGCATACAGGCCAAGCCAAAATACCGGCCTATATTTCCCTCAAAGATTTAGAGGCCTTCTGGTGTCTGAAGTCTCTGCACTTCTGATATTTGAACTTTTGATTTTTGGTCTTCTATGAAGTCATTTCTCTAAAATACCTCCGAATATATTTTGAAATGCATGTTAAAAAGCAGTTGTAGTCGATAACTCGATATTACCATAACATATAATTTTTTGGATATAATCTAATTAAGGACTTACTATTCTATTTTATGCACATTCCTATACGCAAGCCAAAAACCACTAGATACCCATCTTATAAAATGATAAATCATATTAAATTTAAGGAAAATCTCAACTAAAGTCCTATTATTTTGAGAAAATTTATGAAAAAGTTAAAAAATTAATTTTATTTACAGAAAAATGACAACATATCGGCTAATGTATTCAGTTAAGCCTTTTTTTTCGGTTTACCAGGTTTCCTAATTTGGAAATTTCCAATAAAATCCAATTTTTTGGGTCTGTTTATGAAAAAATCCTATTATTTTGTGTAAAAAATTCAACATTGAGATTTTTTCATAAACTGACCAAAATAAGTGAGATTTTATTGAAATTTTCCAATCTAGGAAACATGATAAACCGGATGAAAGAGCTAAATTGAATACGTTAGCCCGTATGTTGTTTCTTTTATAAATAAAATTAATTTTGAGACTTTTTTTTTATAAATCAGCCCAAAATAATAAGATTTTATTGGAGATTTTTTAAAATTATAAAATGAAAAAAAAAAAGTATTTTGGCTAATTGATAAAATAATTTACGACAACTAGCCCAATATGAAGCCCAAATATAAGGCGAGTCTGTTTATTTGACCCACTTCTGCACCTCATTTATCTTGATTTTTGACTATTTTCTCATTTCATCCTCTGTAAAAAGCACCCTATTAAAACATCGGACCAGAACACATTTTCTCGATGGTTTCTTTCTCTCTCCGCCGTGTCAATGGCGATCGGAGCTTTATCCCTCTCGTTAACCACCGTCTAACTTAATTCATCACTCTCACTATTCATTAACGCTGCAACAACCTACCTCCGGCCGTCCACGGGATCCTCACTCAGGACCCACATAATCACTTCACAAAAATCCCCACCAACAAAATCCTTTCTTTTAAATTTGATCAAACAGCACAGGTATGTCAATTGAATATACTCATACTAGTATGTGGACTCAAAGAAGTCAGCTTTAAGTCTCCCTGTTTACCACTCTATTTCTGTTAATTTGTCCAAACGATCCGAGATCCATTCAATTCCGCTAATTTTGCTTTAGTAATTGAATTCGTTTATGTGGTTGTATACTTAATTAACTCATATTCGTACGTGTTTATCTTGTTCTTCTTGTCAGGGATTCAGTTGACTACAAATTGCCAAGCGTAGCCAATCTCGTTCCCCCCTTCTTTAGGGCAACATAATCAGACAATTCATACCAGAAGTTATGCAAAGGCATCGTAATCCGGCAAATGGGTATAGGTCTAATCCTATCGGAGTCGGCGGTGGTGGTAGTGGTGTAGCTGCCAGTGGTCCGGGTTACCGGAATTACAATCGCGGTGGTTTTGGCCGTGGCCAGCCCCCTCCACCTCGCAGGATTGATATCTTCTTAGAAGCCGGCAAACTAGCAACCGAGTATTTAGTTTCCAAAGGTTTACTTCCGCCAAATTCGCTCAATGCTAAATGGCAAAATAATAATCTCAAGACTCAGATCGGTGGTGGCGATGGTGTTTCTGACGCCGTTTCTGGTACTTCTGCTGGTAGGAGAAGGCTCTCCGAGGATTACAGTGGTGCAACAGGTTCACGAGATGGAATTAGGGCTAGAAGAACAACGGGATCTTTCAAAAACCCTGGAGTTGAATATAACCATGAAATTAATCGAAGTTCTTCATGGTCTGAAAAAGTTAAAGCTTCTTCAGATAAACAAGGAGAAGGCGACTCCCACTCTGGATCCATGGAAGAACAGAGATCTGGAAAAGACGCTGCTAATGAGGAGCAAAAATCAATCTCTAATGATTCAGAATCAAAAAATTTACAAACAACAATTGAGAATCAACAAAACGAATTACCACAAGATAATCCAAGCATCACGACTCCAAATTCAGACCAGGTGATTGATGATGACTCAAAGAACCCTAATACGAATACAGAAGAGGCAATTACAGATGAAAGTAACCAAGAATCAGAAAAACCTATTGTTAGAGAAGAGAATAACAACAATACAAGTAGTGATTTGTTAGCACTAATCAGGTTTAACAAAGTACCCACAAGAACACGTTCTTCTTTCACACATAAGGCCTCAAGAACTGAAGACAAAACCCAGAATTCTGGAGAAGTTGACAAAACTCAAGAACTGAACAAGGAACCGAAGATTGAAGAAGATGAAAAGTACAAATTTGGACATGGGGTATGCACACGATCACAATCTTTCCCTCAAAGATCCTCCATTTCTGAACAAGAATCAAGTGAAGAACACCATGGATATGCTAGATGCAGCTCTGATATATTGTCTAGAGGTGAGAAACGATCTTTACATCTGAATGATAACACAGAAGGATCCAAGAAACTTAAAGATTGGACTTCTACAAATACTCAAAGTCAAACAGATGATTATTCAGAAGAGAAACAGCTTTTTCCCAATTCTCTAACTTCTTTCAAGATCTGTGACCTCAATTTAATGGGAGGTTCTGAAGCAAACGAGAATAATCATGATTCCAATAAAGCCATCGCCTTTCCAGCAATCGGTCAAACGAAACAAGAACCGGTGACGGTTGACTTTGACTTGTCAATGAATAATACGAGGCGGGGAAGTGACGGGAAAGAAGTCGAGGTCATTGATTTGGATTGTGATTCAGTGCAAGATGATAAAGATTTCAATAACTCAGAACGAAGGTGAGTCAATTTAATTTTTTTTAAAGGAAGTTAATTTATTAATTATTATTTTTATAACTAAAGAAAGATTCTTTCAACAATATAGGGAGGAAGCTATATTTACAGATCTTGAAAGCTTTCCCGACAGTATGCAAAGGGTTAGTGACATGCCACAAGATGGTTATGGTCTTATGATATCAGAATTACTAGAAGCTGATATTCCTAATTCTAGTGTTTCAACGGGTGTTAATTCTATGCATAATGACATTAGTCTCCAAAATGAAGAGGTATGTACTATGTAGTCTTATTTTTCTTGATTATTACCTATAATAGCAATGTACTTACATTTTTCTACCAATTTGGGCATTGTACTTTATTCAAGTACATTGTTATTATCTCATGTGTATAGAAATTAGAAAATGTAATGTAAATGTGTTGCTATTATGGGTAAAAATGGAAGTACATTGTCTATATTGGTAAAAAGAGTAAAGTATATTGCTATTTCCTGCTTTGATGGTATTAAGTTTGAGTGTGGTGGTTTTTTCAGGGGATTCTTGGTGATGATGAGTCCATATATATGTCCCTGGGAGAAATACCGATAAGTATGCCACAACTTTAATTTATTGGTAAATTTTGGATTTTATTATTTACTTAAAAAGCCATTGTTATGTGTTTGTATTGAGGAGGGCATTCACGTCTTTTTGCACAGACAAGAGATTAAGAACCCGTTTGGGTGGAACAAAGAATTGCAATCTTTGTCCCATTGAGACCATCTCCAACCCATAACACTATTTTTTAAACCAAATTGATAAAAATGGTGTAAAAAATGGTGCAAACTTTAATTTCTCTACCCAACCAATTGCATCATTTGTAACACCAAAAATAATATTTTAGGTATATATACCCTTTTTTGACCTTTTTATAAATTATTAAATAACAATACTTATATTTATTAGCTTTTTAGAGACTTGGTCCATATCTTTTTATTAAAGTAACTTTATATATAATATATTTTCAGAATATTATAACCATAAAATTAGCAAAAAGTGTAATATGTTTTAAGTTATCAAAATTATTATATTCAAATATGTAGTGTGCTTTAAATTAGTAGAAAGTACTAAATTTTTAAATAAGTTTATAATAAATTAATATGAATTAACATATAATATAACATCACAAGTAATGAGTATTAAATGTAGATCATTATTATACAAATAATAAACAAAAAATAAATAAATTCAAAGTTGAAGGACCAATATGTACAAGTGAACGTTCAACACATTATTTGGTGTTAATAAATAATATATAGTATATAACATGATATTTGGTGTAACAATTGAACTTGTTCAATGCATGTCAAAAACAGTAGAACTTGTTCTGTAATAACAGAAGTCATAATCTGTTTTTCTTTTTGAATTATGACACCCGTATTTGTGTACTTACGTTTTTTTTTTTTTTGTGTGTCCTAGGTTTCGTACCGGTATGGGATAATCAGCCGTCTCAAGGATACGATAAGCGGTATTAGAAAATGATGCGTATAGCATAAGTCGTGTGTTCATTTGTAATAAAATATGCCATTTTTAGGTTACTTAATATTTGGGATGATAGTAGATTTTTCTTTTTTTGTGTATTTTGGCTTTTTTTGGTTTAGATGATTTGAACACATGGTTGATTATTATAATTGAAATGGTTAATATTCCTTTTTTAATATAAAGAATGATATTTGAAAACAAGATGTGTGTTGTCCATCGTGTATTTTGGTTCAAATATGAAAATAAAATAATCTTGTCGGGAACATGTTTATTGTTTAGACATTAAGTTAATTTCTTTATTTAGATTTCTTTTGAAAAAGAATAGAGTAAGTTACAAGTTAAAAGGTTTTGTAAATTCTTATAACCTAATTCGGTTTCCACGTGGTTAATTTATACCTTCTGAATTCTGATTATTTGGAGAACCATCGGATAACCACACGATCGACCTTGATGACGCAATTAGGTGGCAACAACCGTGGTTCACGATTCAGGGTAGTATTACTACAAGATGATACTCTACGTAATTGATTGCACAAATACCAGGCAATCGATTAGGGTCCAATAATGTGGGGTTACAAATTTAAATCAATAGCAATCGAACATCTATAATATAACATGGAACCTATTATTATCTTTAAATTATGGTGTGTAAAAGTTATCGATTATTTCATTGTAGTATGTTGGAGTCAAATTTTATGATTCAGGAGATTAAAGAGGCAGCCGTCCTTGTTTGTTAAATGACAAATTATTGATGGACTCTTTAAGGGCGAATGAAGTGATAGATTTGTATAAGAACAACAAGAAACAACCCATGGTGTTTAATTAGGGTGACAATTCATGGTACGATAAGATAAAAATACACAATACGAAACGAAATTAAGATTAAAATTTTTGTTCGTGTCGGATGTAAAAAACATGACGCTGTGTCATGTAGTGTTCATGTCGAAAATTCGACACGATATTAACATGTATTTGTCGTATTTTGTATGATTAAATATTCATAAAATAAACTAAATATTTATTTTATTTGATATTTTTCCTATTTGTCGTGTTGGTCATTTTTATCTTGTTTTAATTGGGTCGTTTCCATCTTAGTAAAGCAAAACACGACATCGTGTCGTGACATGTTCGTGTTATATAAAATTTTATCGTGTCTTGCCGTGTTGTGTCAGCTAAAAACCTGACACGACTGTCCGATTTATTATCCCTATGTTCAAGATAGACTTCGCAAATACTTAAATTAGTTGAGTTGTGACTACTTGGAACATATCATGAAGTTTATGGGGGTTCGGGCCGAATTGGATTTGTTGGGTGAGAGACCGTCTTCATTCGGATCGTTCTTCAGTCTTATTGAACTGGAGTCCGACTTTAGCGTTTCGGATAGAAAGAGACCTCATGAAGGGTCATCAACTTTGTCAATGGATACTTTAATTTTTAAAAATAGAAAATTCCATTACTTTTATATGAAAAAATTCGTTTTTAATAGAATGAGTTTCACTTGGATATTTAAATAAATAATTAAATGAGTACTACCATTCGACACTATCTATATCTATATATATATCTATATAACTCTTATAATAGAAGTCATTCATGAATGTAGTTCAAGATAACTCAAATACTTGCACCAAATTGATTTGAAACCCCCAAGACTTTTCAACTTATACTATTTAATGTCTTTGTTAATTGATATGTTGTGTCAATATAAGAACACTATTTACACACTTGGTTACTCAAACGTTATTTTATTCTCTTTCAAGTATTTTAGATCCATGACATGTGTATAATATGAGTGATAATATTTCAAGAACTATAATTAGTCGAAGATACCAAGTTCTTATTGTTGCCCACATTTCATGTGGAGGATCCCATTATAGATCTCGCAAAGAATCAAACTCGATGACAATAATTTGATTTTGTATTAAACATGCATAAAGATTCATCGGTTGGGTTGCATGACGTTTGGAAGCCAATTGGAGAAAGAAATCAAACAAGCTCTATGAGGATTCCGCGTGTATATCTATGATAAAATTGAAGCAAGTGGTTTTACTTCATTCTTTGTACATCTTTATTCTTTTTTACTTTCTTTAATTTCAAGAAAATTTGTATGGCTTGGAGCCTATATATTTATGTTTTGAATATTGATGTCTCACTTCATGTTTTTATTATACAAGAATAACTTAATAGGATTTTGGATTTTCTATAAACAAACATATTACAATACAATCAACGTTTTTATTTTATGGAGTAGAAACACAAAGAAAATATTCATGTTGAAATGTTGTATTGTGCAATAAATAGTAATTGCAAAACAAATTAATAACCATTTGTTTATTATATTTTTATATGTAGTTTCATTGAAAATTCGTAGTTTCAATTTGATGTGAATAGTATATAGTAATTACAAAACAAAATAATAACTTAAGGGAATGATAAAAAAGAAAATAATGATAAAAAAGAAAAAAAATGATAAAAACAGTTGAGGAAATGTATAAAATGTTGTTGATTTATTAAAACAATAAGTTGTGTTGCAAATTCCAAAAATTAAAGATATCATATTATTGATTTTATTGTCATATGAAATTCCAATGTAATATAATGTTAGAATAAGATTATCATATCATATTATTATTTTTTTTAGAACGGCAAATCTAATCTACTCCTAAACTACACCTATATGCCACATATGTCCCTGACGGGACTTAAACCCTCAACCTCATATCATATCATATTATTTATATATTTGACTAATTACAATTTGAATATTTTAATCATACTTAATTAAGTCATAAATATCCATTAACTATCATAAGTAAGAAAGCCTCTTGAGTTGCATTATGTAATTATAAATAACCATTAGTTATAATTTGAAGAGTTTTAGTAATATTGACAATACAAACATAAATAATCAGATTTGATATAATAACACATAGTCGTATATAATTTAGTTTATGCAAATAATATAAACAATATTAGATAATTATAATTAAGTTTTTAATAGTGGGTTTTGAGGTTTTTGACGTAATATTTTAACAATATGCTTATTATAAAAATATTATATTTATAAAATGGTTGGTTTATTAGAAACACATTGTAATGCAAATTTCAAAGAGAAAAATATCATCTTATTATTTTTATTTAATTAAGAAACAATTTTATATATATGTATACACACACACACACACACACACACACACACACACACACATATATATATATATATATATATATATATATATATATATATATATATATATATGTATATATATATATATATATATATATATATATAAGAGACCATTTTTCTTCAACCATATTATTTGAAACTTACATAACTTATCAAATACATTTTAATAATAAGTATTAAATGGTCTATTTATGTGAGATACGTGTAAATAAAATGAAACATCTACCTAGACATTAGTCTTCTATAACTTTTGATGGATATATGTGGTTTAAAAAATATTGATTCTAATTTGACATTTCTTAATGATTGTGGTTGCCTCGAAACTGTTGGACGCTTAAAACACTTTATTTTTTATGCATGTTATCATCATCTTTTAATGTTTAGACTATTGAATGTGTTTTTTTCTTCAAAAATGTTAGATTCATTAAGAAGTTGCATATTTTCAATTAATATTTTTTACAAAATATAAATGCAAATACACCAGAAAACCCAATAAAATCACTGTAATATATAGAAAACCAGTAAATGTCTCATTTTCTATTTAATTTCTATAATCTAAAAATATAAATATGTTTCACTTAAAACGTTATATTCAATGCAAAACTGCATATTTTTCAATTAAACTCTTAAAATGAACTTTTAATGTAATTAACCAAATTGTAATAAATATTCTGTTTAGTACAATTAACCAATTTTCACTAATTAAATTGATTAAACCAATGATTTTTTCATCAAAAAAAAATTAGAACATCATTTTATAAGTTATTTTATACTAAATATATGTACCAGAATAAATGTTATTTTAGTTAGGTTCAATACAAATTACATATTTTAAATAAAAACTATAAAATATTGTAAATATACAAAAGGTTTCTTAGGCATCCATTTTAGTAATAGTCGAGATGTTAAATTTTAGTTAAATAATAATTTTATTAAATGATATATAATTACGTCTATATAAAAATATAAATAATTGTTAAAAATTATATGGATAGCTAACATTCAACAACTAGATTACAAAAACTTAAAAAATATATGATATTTTTATATTTTTATTTTTGTATTTCATCAAATTAGATTTCAGTAAGTCAGTTCAATATTTAAAGTGAAAAAATAAAATAATTTATTACTGCACAACGCGCGGGTACTCGCCTAGTTATTAATAATAATCTACGCTGGTCTCATGTTATTTTATTCGCTTGAAATTTTTGTGACACACAAAATGATGTTTTGATATGTTTCTCAAAGCGGTATTTACTCTTCACAAATCTTCTAAATAATATTAGAATATAAATATTCTTTTTCATTCTTCATGATCATCATTCCAATGAAGTTCATAGGGAAGTGCATCCATGATTCAATCTTCAGTGTATAATTGAAGCACAAGTTTTCGGTTCATCACTAGAAGACATTGTATATATATCTAAATGCTAGTAAAACAATAGGATTTAGGTTTCATATTTGTTATCATCAAAACAAACGTAATCGAGGTGAATGCAAGTTACCCCAAGTTACCATGGACATGCAATAACTTATACGGTAATTAACTATTTTGAAGTTCTAGAGTCCAATAGAATTGTAACATAAAATTATTCTATTTTATGTTAGCCTAAGTAAAGACTATGTTGGTAGAAGTTTAAAGTCTCTTGGTTTAGATATTGTTTCGAAGCCAAATATTGTTATTTCTAGTGAGTTATCATAATTATAAAAACTAGCATGATTAATAACTTAGGATGTTAAAACTTGTTGAACCACCACTTGAGCAGCCTAGTAGTGGAGGACAGTTATGATAAACGCCCCATGGGGAAGGTCTTAGTGTTAAATCTTAGAACATGTTCATTTTAGGGATAACCAAGGGGTCAAATAGCGACTACACATTGTGCGTATTTGCATATTCACCAAAGGTGAGCCCCATCCCCATAACCTTAAAAAAATGAAGAAGTCACAATGGGTATTACGAGTAACTAAACCCTATTAAGCATAGTATATACATAAAATGTTTGTCATTTGTAGACAAACACGATGGTAAATCAAGTGACGTGTCATAAAATAATGCATGTTATCTTTGTTTGTGTATCATACATTGGTGCGTCATGATCTTATGTGTCTCTATATGTGTTGGAGTCTTTTCTTTCTCCATAAGAACTCTTTTGGATAGTAAACAAAGGACTCAACATATATATCTTACATTATTTAAGTAATTCCTAGGGCTGTCAAATATGTACCATGGAAAACCAATCAACATCTTACCAACTGAATCAAAAAAATTGGTAGTCAATATGTTCGATAGCCAACATGTTTGGTTGGTAGTAACATACCAATTGTATAATCATGATACAGTAATTGTACAAAATTTGAAACATCATGGTAGTACCAGCCAACCAATTTTGTGTGTGTGTGTGTATATATATATATATATATATATATATATATATATATATATATATATATATATATATATATATATATATATATATTTGTGTGTGTGTGTGTATAGATATAGGACCATATATGAAAAGTAAGTATTGTATGAATGTATGACCAATTCTGGACCAATCAACACATAGGGGAAATTTTGTAGTTTTGTATACAGTTAAAATAATAATAATAAATAAAATCCTATATTTTTAGATATAATTAAATGAATAATCAAAAATAAAATCCTATATTTTTGAAATTTCCCTTAAATCATGCATTATTTATAGGATCTCTACATGACCTCCATTTTCCATAATAACTACCAAAAACCTAAATTCATCATCCTTACGCCACCATCAACAACAATATTATTAGATCGTCATTCACTCGCAGCCAACAAGAGATCGAGAAAACGAGAAGATCATATTTCCTCTTCCAGGTCTGATTTGATTGTAGAAAGATTTACCTAGAACTTGATTTTTCAATTGCATAAACACTCCAGGTCTGCGCCTCACTTTCTTGTATGTTTCGATTGCACCAGAACGTGCAAGAATCACAACCCACATCTCCATAAATCGATCCTTAAGTGCTTGTTTCCACCCAGAAGAAATCTAAGAGCAGGGTTTGTGCGTGTATCGATCCCCAGATGTGTTTTGCATGGTTAAATATTACACAAAGAAATCGATTGTGTGAGGGAAAAGACGGTCCAGTGAGGAGGAGGCCCAAAATTGCAATTGATTGGGGGAAGAACACAATGTTTTTTTAGTATTTAGGAATGTTATTTTTCCATTAACACATAATAATATCAGAATGATTGTAATTTTTTAAAAATGTCATGACATAATTGATATTATATCATTGTTATTAGTTATTCTTATAGATATAATTCAGATTCTTAAAAAATGTAATATGAATCAGTTTTACAGAATAGTATCAGAGTGTTTGTTAACTGTTATTCTTAAGAAATTACTTATGATTCTTAAATAATGAGATCGTGATTCTTAACTCTAAATTCTACAAGAATTTTTGATTCGTTGTTAAGTTAAACGGAATTTTTTTCGTTCTAATTAGTAATAAGAATTATTATATTTTTATGCAAATTGTTTTTCTTGAAAATATGGATTCCTATTCTTTCATAATGTTAATTCTATAACAACTCTTGAACGTAGTCGTATGTTTAAGAACAAAAAAAAATATGTGAGAACGAACTGGAAAAAAGATTTGAACGTGTTTAATGAAAGTCGTATTATCAAAAAATCAGATTTAATTTTAATATATTAAATAAAATCAGAGTTTTAATTTGATTTTTATTAATTAATTTAACTTAGTTGCATAAAATGTATGTAATATTTAATTTCTCTCTCTTGATACAATGCCATATTTGCCCTTAGAATTAATTAAGTCAAATTATATGATAAATAATATCTCTTGATAATTACGTGTACCCTTAGATCACAATATTTCATTCTTTTAATCTATTGGTTACAATTTGGTCACATATTCACACCATACTTGTGATTCACATTTGATTCTAGCGCACACAAACACAAACACACACACACACACACACACACACTCACACACACACACACACACACACACACACACTCTCTCTCTCTCTCTCTCTCTATATATATATATATATATATATATATATATATATATATATATATATATATATATATATATATATATATAAGATCATATTTCAATTGTTAGGTGGATTAGTGTTTATAATTTTAAGATAATGAGTATTAGTCATTTAGCTGCATTAGTCAATAGTTATTACCATATCAAATTAAAAAAAAAAAAAATTAGAAAGTTACTAAAAAATTTTACTTAACTAATTTATTGGTATATAACATTATCAATTTGTACCAACCAAACTTTTTGGTAACCAAACAAGTTGGTACTGAGTATAACTGGTATGCTACTGGTAACAAAAATTTTGTGTCAATTATAATTGGTGCGGTACATGGTTTAGAGAAAAACAAATTGGTACCTTACCATGTTCACCTCTAATAATTCCTTTACGATAACATACATGGGAGGAGAGCTAGATAAGTTATTGAAAATGTTAAAATGGAATGAAGTGTCTTCCCAAGTGGCTCGATAATAAACAATGTGTGTTCTTAGGGTGATCATGGAAAGATAGACCAATGTTCCAATGATCTAACTGGTGAGACGATGCATGCCCTAAAGTGGTTAGGAATGTCATACGTTCTGAAACTAAAGATAAAATGGTGCATGTCTGTGTTAAGGTTAAGGATCGATAAACAACTCAAACACGTCAATTAAAGATGCAAAGAAGATAAGAAAACCACAAAGAGTTAGATTGGTTCACTCAATCAGGGTAATCGAGCTACGTATACATACAAACTAGAGATAAATTTTATTGATAATAGCCGCCAAGCACATGCTTTATTCATTACGATTATATTCATCCATCGGGGATCTATCATGTTCAATAACCCTTAATACTAAACACATCATCAAGCACAACACGTGCACAATAAACTGCACAACGGATGCACAAGAGGCATTCTCACCACGTACAATAGACTTTTCACCGAGCACAAACTGCTTCTCAAAAATTTTATTGTTGTTGCGCTGTCCCCGGTCCCTGCATGGGAAAGCTCCTCCTTGACCCCGCCCGCTTTTTCGGGAGCATGAACTCATGCTTAGTCTTTGTAGCAGCAATTATGTCAAAGAAAATATCAGACTCCACAACTTTACAGTTCCATGATGAATGCATTTGAAAACATATGTATAATTCCCCACATCATTATAAATTTATACAAGTTTATAGTGCATTTTGATAATATTCTTGTTAATATTGTTGGAGCAACCTACTCACTAGGCTTTCAAACCTACTTTGTGTGATATTCATTACTAAGTATGGGCCGAGTGGTAAGGACAAAGTCAATATATGGTACAAGTAATGTGAAAAAAAGGGTTTTTGGATGGTTGCAAGTGAATGTAAGTATAACTAACGTGTAACCGATGATAATATTTTTGGTATAGATGACATTAGACGATCTTAGAATATTAAAAGATATTCCTCTTTATCAAAAAGTCATATTAATAATTAATACGTACACATATTTTCAGCAAAACAAATTTATATGTATTTGTAAATGATTACTATCTTATTACAGTCTCGAATTGCGATTATGTGTAGATTTACCTTAGAAATTTCTCTGAACACAATTTTGTTTCTATAGCTTTTAAAGTTTTAAATATATGAAATACAAAATGGTATAAAAGTATTATTGTGTAGACCACACGTGTACACGCACATTTTGACCATTTAGTTTTTTTTTTTTTTTTTTTTTTTTTTTTTGAACGGTTACCTTAGAAATTTCTCTGAACACAATTTTGTTTCTATAGCTTTTAAAGTTTTAAATATATGAAATACAAAATGGTATAAAAGTATTATTGTGTAGACCACACGTGTACACGCACATTTTGACCATTTAGTTTTTTTTTTTTTTTTTTTTTTTTTTTTTTTTTTTTTTTGAACGGCAAATCTATCTTACTCCTACTTCTATACTACTCCTTGTTATGTTAGTTACTCCTTGTTATGTTAGTGTCAGGGTTTGAACCCATGACCTCCTTGTTAGTAATCACCTTGTTAGCCAAGTGGGCTAGCCCCAACTTGTTTGACCATTTAGTTAGTATAATATAGTATGAAGAGAAAACCAACAAACACGGTGGAAGCAGGCAACGTGGCCAGCCCCTCTGACGTCAGCAGACCATCTCTTTTGGTGTACCCCACCTTACTATTTAACTTTTAATATGAGACCAAATTGTCACATCCTTTTCCTATCTTTTACTCTAACTCAATTTATTTTACAAGTAGGTATTTTTACCATAAATATTCAACAATGAGATTCTTCAAGATTAGTATCAAATAATGTCCTTAATTGATTATAAGTATTATAATAAATCTTGGACGTTCTTATTGATTAATTTGAACCAAACGCTCCATGTGTTTAAATTCATAATTATCATATCCAAAGTTTCAGTTAAAATTAAATCAGTTGCAATAAAACATATTGATCGTTATTTTTAACCAAACGCTCCATATTTACACATGAAATGTTGAATAGTCAAATATTGTCATATTAATAGAACTTTGTATAATCATGTAACTATTGAAGGTGAGGGAATTCATGATTGTATGGTGGTTATCGGGATTGTGGATGACCGCATGGCGGTGGCAATGGATGGTGGGTGGTGGATAGTTGGTGGTAGGCTTTGAATGAGAGTCGGTGTGGAAAATGTTCTTTTCTCCATTCTTATTGGCAAGAATTTAGAAATGTCGTGGTAATGAACTTGAAAAAATTCAATGGTAGGGAAGCAAGTGAATGAATTATCTAATTCAAAATTCCATGGAATAAAGGTGTATTATTTTTAAATTAATAAAAACAATACTTATCTTAAGAAAATCTGGAACAATAGAATGGACTTATTATAATATTAACTAATAAATTGTTTAAACGTAAATGTTTAAAACGATCTTCCTTTACTTGTGTTCTTTAAGATTTTATTTTCAAACTGAATATTTAACTTTTGTTATTTTAAAATGCAATAAGTATTTTTTAAGTTTTGTATATAAAAATATAAATTATGAAAAGTATCAACATGCTTTATATTTTAGTTGACTTCGACAATATATTTTATATTTAACAACAACAATAATATCTTTATAATTTTTTCACCAATTGCAACAATAACAACGTTTACGAAATGTTGTGCCATGTCTGATGACTAAGGTTTACATACGTTGCGGTAGACACACTATGTATATCTAAAAATATTAGAAAATTTTATAACTTTTTCAAATGAATTTGTAAAAATGTTTACAATAAATATACACGAAGTTCTATAAAAAAACGTTTATAAAAATTAAGTTTAAAAAAATATAAAGAAAAGTTACAAAATAATCTGAAGAACATTTGTAATCTAAAAATTATTTTGACCAAAATTATAAAATTAATTTAACATTACGTTAAAATTGTAAAATAAGTATACCAAATTTGTAATAATAAATAAACATTTGAAATAAAAGAGTAAACATGAAAAATAGTTGGGCTAAAACTATAAAATAAAAAGTGGAAGGGCAATAACCGAGTCTAAAACTAAATTTGTAAATACAAATTAATATTGAAAAGAAATTAAAAGTAGTAAACCAAATTCATAATAATAAATAATGTTAAGATAAAATAGTAAAAATAAAAAATAGTTAAAACTCTAAAAAGAAAATATGAAATCTAGACGAGTTTGTTCAGGTTAACAGGTTAAAAATACCAAACTTTTGCCCTAGCTCTATAAAAAAGAATACGATGCTTCTTCACCAAATCGAACAATAATCCTTTGTTTCAAGGAAAACCCCTTTTACCGCTAGGTTAAGCCTAATTTTATGTTCGGTATCTCATATATATATATATATATATATATATATATATATATATATATATATATATATATATATATATATATATATATATATATATATATATATATATATATATATATATATATATATATATATATATATATATATATATATATATATATATATATATATATATATAGATAAGCGATCCGGTAAGGACACTTCTTAAAGTGAGGACTCGTGAGGACACCTTAAAAAAATTGAAAAAAAATAAAACAAAAATATAAGTAATAAAATGGATCATAGTACTATGTTGGAGAAAAAAAAAATTCGAAAAAAAAACTTGTGGATCATTATTTTTTTTTATAATGAAACAATGATCCACAAAATAAAATTTTTTGTGGATCATTACTGTTTCTCAATGATCCAAATTTTTTTTTCCAATTTTTTTTGGATCATGATATAGTACTATTCTTGATTTTATGATTTGTATTTTTTTTAATTTTTTTTTCAATTTTTTTAAGGTGTCCTTACGTGTCCTATATATATATATATATATATATATATATATATATATATATATATATATATATATATATATATATATATATATATATATATATATATATATATATATATATATATATATATAGGGCTAGGTTATAATAAGAATGACAATTATTGTGTTACCTTGTAACCAAATCCTGACCATTAGATTTCATTCTCGTAACAATGAAAAAAACACATTCTTAACAGAATAAGTTTTTGACATAATGAGTTCTAACCATTCTTAAAAGAATGAACTAAATTTTGTACATTCTTAAAAGAATGTGTTTTAAATGAGTGGTCCAGATTGAGTTTCAAGGTTACACAATACTTGTATGGATATATTTGATCCTATCCCTATATATATATATATATATATATATATATATATATATATATATATATATATATATATATATATATATATATATATATATATATATATATATATATATATATATATATATATATATATATATATATATATATATATATATTATTTTTTTTTTTGAACGGTAAATCTATCCTGCTCCTACTCCTAAACTACTCCTTGTTATGTTAGTGCCAGGGTTTGAACCCATGACCTCCTTATTAGTAATCACATTGTTAGCCAAGTGGGCTAGCCCCAACTTGTATATATATATATATATATATATATATATATATATATATATATATATATATATATATATATATATATATATATATATATATATATATATATATATATATATATATATATATATATATATATATATATATATATATATATATATAAGGAGGATCGTGTAGGAACCCAAAATCCGGTAAGAACCGTAAGGACAAATCTGGACATTTAATCATGAAAAATGGGTGGATAAGATTGAATGTGAATAAAATGTCAC
Source organism: Cichorium intybus (assembly GCA_023525715.1). NCBI lineage: Eukaryota > Viridiplantae > Streptophyta > Magnoliopsida > Asterales > Asteraceae > Cichorium > Cichorium intybus. The sequence goes on from CM042012.1 coordinate 139,647,472, forward strand.
ATCTTAAAAGCTTGGGGGTGCTACTTGTATAAAAATTAAAACTATTGGGTATATAATACAAATTAATAAGGGTAATATGGTAATTGCAACGAGACCCCCCACCAGATTGCGACACTTGTCGCTATATGGTTTGCTGGGTTTTTTTATTCCCCCGCTTAGTTTTTGGGACATAACTTTTTTTTTTCTTTGTAAAAAAAAATTCTAAAAAAACCAAAGTTCTTAAAATGTAATTCTCTACAAAACAAGCACAATCATGAAAATTTGAAAAAAAAATATTATTTTTTATTTTTTATTATTATAAAAAATCAAAAATAAAAAAAATTCTAAAATTTATGAAAATTTAATGGATAATTGTAGATATTATATTAGTAAGTTTGCAAAAAAAATTTTGAAAAAAAGGTTTTTTTCATGTTCATTTTTATATTTTAAGTAAAAAACCACATCAAAATAGCAAAAAAAATACATATGATCCAAAAATATTAAAACCAAAATATGTTTTATGATTCAAAACTTATGATCAAAGATGCAATATTCGTTATGATTCAAGATCCAAAAGTCGTTATGATCCAAAACGAGTTAAAAAAACATATAACGACAAAATGATTCAAAACTTATGTTTCAAGATGCAAAAAAACTATCATCCAAAATGTTATGATCGAAAAATACATGATCCAAAACGTTATGATTAAAAATATCATGATCCAAAGTGATTAGATTAAAGATACGGAAAAAAAAAGTTAAAATTAAGATGACAAAATATACAAAAAAATGGAAAAAAAAATTAAAAATCGAGTACTGTAGCATTCAAAAAAAAATAAAATAAATAAAATAAATGAAAAAAAATAAAAATCTAAAACCCGAGTATAATAGAAAATAAAAATAATTTGAAAAAAAAAATAATTTTTTTAAAAATAAATAAATAAATAACAAATAATAAAAAAATAAAAAAACGAAAAAAAAACGAAAAAGGAAAAAAAAAAGAGAAAAAAAACCCACTTAAATCACGTTGAAAAAAACCCACTTAAATCCTCGATTTCGTATTTTGTTCCGTGGACGTGCGTCGCACGTGATTGCGTCACGTCGAAGGAAAACGTTTTGACGTTATTGCCCTTATGAGAAAGATTGGACGAGAAGTGTCCTCGCGGTTCCTACCGGATCCTAACCCTATATATATATATATATATATATATATATATATATATATATATATATATATATATATATATATATATATATAACCGAGGAAGCCACCCGACCCGTCCTTTGGACGACCCGACTGACCCAACCTCGGGGCAACATGAACACCCGGTAAACTCATGTGCCAGGCAACCCACCCTTTGGGTGTACCGGTGGCCATCCCTAATTAAAATCGGTGAGAGTCGAACCCTTGACCTCTCCTATGGAAAGGTGAGAAAGCTACCAACTCGGTTATCAGGAGACGGTTTATATATATATATATATATATATATATATATATATATATATATATATATATATATATATATATATATATATATATATATATATATATATATATATATATATATATATATATATATATATAAAATCTTTTGAGAACCCGAGAACTCTTTCTGATTGGTTATATTAATAAGGGCATGATCGTCCTTTTACAACTCTCATTTAATTTTGATTTTTTATTTTTGGAAACAACAGTAATAATTCCTTAAATTAAGTCTGTTAAATTAGAATTTTCAAATTAAAAAAAATAAAATCAAAATTTTGTTTTCTTAAAATCAGATTTTTGGAATTTGAAAAAACATAAAAAACTAATTTTTATAATTAATATTTTGAAATTTAAAAGACATATAAATCTTTTATTTGCAAGTGAATATATATATATATATATATATATATATATATATATATATATATATATATATATATATATATATATATATATATATATATATATATATATATATATATATGTTCAAATACATTTTCTAACTACTGTGTGATTGTAGGACTAATTCTGGACCATTCATTTGATAGGGGTAATTTGGGAATTATCAATCCCTAAAAATACGGTGACAAATCTTAGAGCGTGCCCTAATTCAAAATCACATCTCCGAAATCAAAAATTGAAATCGCAACTGATGGAGGCGGAGGCAGCGGAGATCGGCGATGGTCGGTAATAGAGGCGGAGGCAGCGGAGATCGGCGGTGGTCGGTGATGGAGGCGGCGGAGATCGACGGTCACCGTTGTATCCCCTAAAAAATCAACGACAGCCTTCGCCAGGAAGATCATCGAGAATGGAAATTATCTACTCATTTTTCTTCACCGTAGTCAACCTTTCGTAAAAAAAAATTGATCTCCGCTCAAAGGCATTCTCAGAGAATGGACATGCGTATAACAGTTTACTGGGCATGCGTATCACAGTTTTCAAAGGCAAGACATTCTCAGAGAATGGGGCATGTGTATAACAGTTTTTTGAGAATGAGGCATTCTCAGAGAATGAGGTATTATTAGAGAATATGAGGCATTTCTTTCCCGTATTCTTTTTTATATTTTTTTCCCCGTTTTTGTGTTTTAGTTCCTGTATCTTAGTGTTTGCATTCTCGGAGAATGAACGTGTAAAATCATTCTTGAAGAATGGTTTTCTGGGTTAGGAGTTTTGCCACTTGTAAAATTCATTCTTGAAGAATGGCATTCTACTTTCTTAATGGATTTTCTGTACGTTATGGTTTTTTGTACAATCTTACTACCCCATTCTCTGAGAATTGAATTTAAAAACTCTTACATACCTGCTTTTTTTTTTCGATAATGCATCTGTACTATCCTCCGATGTTGATTGTGTATATTTTGATTATTGATAGTGTTAATTGAAACCGATCATATCGTGTCCGTGATTTTTGCATGCGAAGATTACAATCCGTTGTTATGGGTTTGTGGGTTTTGACTGTTTTACCTTTAACCGGGTTTTTTAAATTAAAAACACGTAAATTCTTTGATTTTATTTACAAGAATGCCCTTTCATTTAATCCATTGATTTTGTTGATCTAACGGTCCACATTGAGTCCAACAATCACACTATATTTAACAATTTCATTTAATACTAACTCTCTCTCTCCCTATATATATATATATATATATATATATATATATATATATATATATATATATATATATATATATATATATATATATATATATATATATATATATATATATATATATATATATATATATTGAGAACCCGATAACTCTTTCTAATTGGTTGTATTAATAAGGGCATGATCGTCCTTTTACAACTCTCATTTAATTTTGATTTTTTTTATTTTTGGCAACAACAGTAACAATTCCTAAAATTAAGTCTGTTAAATTAGAATTTTCAAATTAAAAAAAATAAAATCAAAATTTTTTTTTCTTAAAATTAGATTTTTGGAATTTGAAAAAACATAAAAAACTAATTTTTATAATTAAAATTTTGAAATTTAAAAGACATATAAATCTTTTATTTGCAGGTATATATATATATATATATATATATATATATATATATATATATATATATATATATATATATATATATATATATATATATATATATATATATATATATATATATATATATATATATATATATATATATATATTTACAGGCGCATATATGCATATTTTCCGAATCCATATATACATATTCTTATTTTTAATATATGAATGCAAATAATAAAAAATTTTGATTTATTAAAAACAATAATATACAACTGTTTTAAACGATACATACAAAAAAATATAAAACAAAATACAACGAAAATTTTTAATATCTTTATTGTTCATTCCTTGACTATCATGTTTATTCACTTTCTCACTTCACTCCTTCAATTTGCTTGATAAATTTTTCAAAATCTGCAAGAACATTAATAAAAATAAATATACGTTGCATATGGAAAAACTTGAAAAAAAATACATACATGCATATATGCATATGTGCACATACATTTCTGCGCATGTATTCACATTTAACGAACATATGCACAAACATGGATATAAACAAATTAACATATATGCATAATGCACATATGCATTTATGCACATTAATAAGAATACATATTAAAATATATTAAAAAAATACTTACACGTATGCATATAGACACATATATGTATGCATACATGCAAATACACATGTGCACATACATTATGCACATGTGCACATATACACTTATATACTTGTGAAAATATATAAATTTATGCACATACAGAATATATGCATATATACAAAAACATATTTATGAACAAATACACATACATGTATATATGCATACATGTTTATGCATATGTATATATTTTTCACTCAATAGAATTCCTCTTGTCAATATCACATTCCAAAAGTGGATATATATATATATATATATATATATATATATATATATATATATATATATATATATATATATATATATATATATATATATATATATATATATATATGCACATATGCACATGTGAACATATGCATATGCACAAAATGCGTACATATGCACATACATATATGAACACATACACAAAAATGAAAAATGGATATACATATACGCCCCCATCCTGAATAAAGATAAACGTTTTTATACTTTATAGTACATACACAAAATTTTTACAACAAACTGAAATAATCGATGACTAATCGAATAAATCATATTGTTTTTCACAAGAAATCAAGCCAATTAAGAGAAGTGATGGAAGATTATCCATGAGAGAAGCTTTGATTACGGTAGGCGAGAATGACGTGATCAGGGAAAATAAGATAAAATTTGATGCTAGGAAATCAAGCCGATTAAAGGAAATGACATCCAAGCCGATTAAGGGATCTGACATTCGATTGTGATTATACGATGGACGCGTTGCAATGGTGACAATGGAGTCTCTTGAATCGGGTTAAGTGGTAGGCGGTTGGATAGAGATCAGATGCACAATTTAAGGTTATGGTCCGATTATAGGTTGTCGGATGCATGAATATGGTAACAGGTGACGACGCCCAGTAATATCAAGTATTTTAGTCGTCTTTGAGCCTATTTTGAGTAAAATATATATCTTAAACTGTTATATTACTCACGTTTTGTGTCTAGTGCTTGTTGTACAAATTACATGAAATACAGGGGTTAAAAGCCTGTAAAATGGAAAAGTTTGGAATGAAGTCTACTTTCAGGCGAAGGCCGTTGGATTAGGTGTCTAAGCCATGACTTTATATTTATATTTATCTTGTTAATTGAAGCAAAGTCCATTTGGGTTGCCCTCATAGCTGGAGGTTAGGATCGAGTTCAGTAGAGTAAAATGTTGATTTATTAAATGTTTAATAAATCAATAGAATTAATTAAATAGTTTATTAATATATTTAAGTGTTAATATATTAATTAGAAACTATAATAATTAATTAAGATTTAATCTAGAATTAATTGGATTTAATTCAGTGATTAAATTAATTAATTAAAAGTACAGGGACTGGCTTTGTAATTATTCAATAGTTGAATAAAAGGCTAGCCAGTGGAAGCCTCAAGTTGGGCGAAATTATGGAGGCCATCTCCATAATTTCGAAACCCTAGTTAGGGTTTTTAGAGGCTTGCCCAAATGGATAACAAGCTTGTCCATTAAGGAGCTTCTCTAGGGTTTCTGCTGTAGCCTCTTGGAGGCTATATAAGGAACCCTCTGGAGGCTCAAAACCTGTGCCAACTTCAACTAGAAAAACTCTGTTGGACTGTCTTCTCCATTGCTTGGGTGTGACACCATCTGAGGCAGGACATTTGTGCTGCTAGCTTCAAGGATCATAAGATCAAAAGGTTGGTTTTCTCAGTTTTGATCTTTAGAAATAATTGTTTCCTTTAGGTTTTAGTTTATTATCTTCATAGAAGAAAACATAGATCTTTCTAGGGTTGCATGTGAACCATAAGAGATTATTTGTTCATTGTTTGCTAGAAAACCCTTCAGTGGTATCAGAGCTTGGCTTGTTTTCTTGTGAATTGATATAAACTGCATGAACTGTTTGTGCCTAAGGGTTTTGTGCGAAAATTAAACCCTTGGAAGAGGCCATTTTTGTAGCCTAGGCTAGGGTTTCCTAACCCTAGCCGCCACCCTTGGTCCCCCTTGATTTGCTTGCCTTTTATAAGTAGGTTGTTATTTATGGTAATTATTGGATAATTAAATAACTGGAACCCCTTATCTTTGCATACTGATTTCGTGACTTAGGGATAAGGGTTAGGAAATTAATTTGATTAATTTTTGTGATTCCCTTATTAGATTTAATTAATTTAATTAATTGTTAATTAAAAGATAAATTAAATAAGGTTAAAGGATTAATTTAAAATTTTCGAAAAAATAGTATAAATTAGCGAAAATTCTGAATAAATTAATTCTAAAATATTTTAATAAGATTAAAATATATCTTATATATTTATGATTAAAAGTTAATAATTTATATATAAGAAAATTGGTTAGTCTTACCGCTAGTAGGCCTCATTCACAAAACTGTCCTATAAAGAGGGTATAAGGCGACTGCCTATAAAATAGCAGTCTAATGGGTATCTACTCTTACCCACCGCTCTCCTGGTCAGTCGAGTGTCGTTAGCCGAACGGGTTTGATAGAACCACTAAGCCTCTTAAAAGTATAATGCTATAATTGAAAGTACTAGAACCTCAAACAAATCCCAATCTAGTTACTTTAGGTTTAAAAATGTGAATTGGTGATAATCCATGAAATTGCACATTGCAATTTGTGAAACATTGGTGGAGCGTGTGTGGTTAACCGGCACACCAATAGGGGTTCACAAAGACTTGTAATGGGTTTCTCGATTTTGTCATTATTAACGGAGCGTGTGTGGTTAACCGGCACGTTAATTAGAGATGGCAATTGACTTCGAGAGTACCAAGCTAATTTGCATGGTTATTCACACCCGGTTTGTGATCCTCCGCATCCCAGTCACAAACAGTGGGGCACATCCGAGACTAAACATGCCATTGAATAGTTCAATGTGTCTCAACAGATCTAGGAATTTCATAAGATGAAATTGATAAGTGTATTATCTACCTTAATGACCATTATGTTGTGATTACGGCATCCCTCTTCACACCATAGTTGGGGCATTTTGGTTCCTAGCCTTAATAAATAATATATTGGGTAATTATTTAAAAGGATTAATTAAACTAATAAAATTCTGTTTATTGTAGATGTCTGAATCAAGTGTCTATTCTCCTCCCTCTCCTCCTTCACCCATTTCTGAGAGCATTAGAAAGCACCTGCTAAATATGGAAAGGCTGACTGGCCTTAACTGTAAGGAATGGCTTCGCAATTGGAGACGGGTTCTCGTCATTGCTGGGAAGCCTCATCTCACCGAGTATCCGATCCCGGTTCCACCGGAACAAGTCATCATAATGAGTTCTTATGATGAGCGTAACTTCTTAGTTGATGAATCCGAAAGGATTCGTGACCTCATGCTATTGACCATTGACCCCGAGTTCCGCAAGGATTTTGAATCCTTGGGGCCATATGAGTTAATACAATCTGTTGAGGAAAAGTTCCAAAAACCGGTTGAAGAGGAACGAGCTAAGATCTTCAAAAGACTTGCAGAGTGTAAGTTAAAAGAAGGAAGTAGCATCGACTCACATGTTCTTCAGATTGAAGCATACATACGTGAATTGTACAAACTTGGTTATTCCATGAGTCAGGAGTCGAGTGTTAACACTCTACTCGCTTCACTGACCAGTAAGTACGATCTGTTCATTCAGACGTATAGAAAGGAAGGCCAGAAAAAGACCTTAATGGAAATGCGTCCACTGTTGACTTTATACGAGTCACTCTTGGACAGAAATAGCTCCAATGGTTCAGCTACTTCTGGATTAAGTCCAGTGAAAAGACGCAGCAAGAAACGATCCAGATTGTCTGGATATGTCTTAAGCTAGGAATCCACAGAATCGGATACAGTCGCGGAAAGATTGGAAGACGCTCCAAGGTCGAAATCTTTTGAAAGCTCAGGTATATCTAAAAACCTCAAAACTCCTGTTCCATAATTCCTTGATGCATAACGTGATAGTCACATTTTGGTTTGTATGTAGGGAATCAGTAAGGTACGGGACTTTGGCGCATAGGAGCACATTTGGATTCGATTTCCGGCTCATGCAGTTTTGAAGTTTAGTTAGATATTGAAATATTGTTATTAGCTTTTAGATGCATAAGACATTGTCTATCATATAGTACATTATTCAAGGATTTTGTTTTTTTAATAAAATTGTCATTTAATTTCTTTTAACATCTGTTGTTTGAAATTATCCTTGAAATGTTGTATGATTCTGATGAATGCATGATTGATGATAACTTGAATATTGAATGCATCCAAAGTATTTGGATTTTAGGAATTGTGTCCCCTATGATTGTTAAGATAAATATTATAAGAATCAATTCAACCAAAGGTCCAGTTGGACAGGACCTTGGAATCACTTGACTTAGAGTCTCATGATAAATTGAGTTCTTAATGTGTTAAGAAATGAATCAACCAAAGATCCAGCTGGACAGGACTTTGGAATCATTTGACTTAGAGTCAGATGATGATTAAGTTCTTTATAAAGCACAAATGACAAGAAATGAATCACCCAAAGATACAGAGGATTGGATTTTGGAATCAATTAACTTAGAGTCAACTGAAGATTACAAGTCTTGACCAAGATTAACAAAGTCATAAAATTTACATAAAGATGTGATAAACATCAAGATCAGGAGCAACGAACACATCAGTCACTGTGTATTGCTCGAATCTTCCAATAGAACACAATTGGTTGTACTTCACAATATTTGTCATTCCGTATGACGAATATGGCTTCGCTTATCAGAATAAATGATAGGATTGAAACCTTGAACAGTTCAAGGACTTCAAAGGAAGTACAAGATCCACAAAACCTGAGTGACAACATAAACTGGGAAAATGTTTCACAGTTATTCTCTTCCAAGAACATTAATAGTTATAATGCGTCTTAGGGAAGATGATGGAGCATTGGTCGAAACAGTTCGATCATCGATGTATGAGATACACTGTCAATAAGTTTCTAGTAAATTAAATAGTATACCAGTCAGACCATATAAACCATATTCCAACCACATCCTTCGACTAAGTAGGTTTTGCAGACACTGTGAGATAGTGTTGAATGATGAGACCAAAGTATGGTACGAGGTACCAAGAGTCGAAGCAGAATGGTGCTATAGTGGTTGTGCTTGTGTGTAAACAGGCATGTACTTTATGATGATGCAGGAGTAATGAGACATGTACTATCCTTGCGTGCGGATAGATATGAACGTCGTGGTAAGCTTGTGTGGCTTGAAACCTACGGGTTGAGAAGAGGACGAAACAGAGATAGATTAACAGTACGGAAGTACTGTGAGATAATACAGTGAGTTATACTGTTGAGAAGTGATGCTATGAGTAAATATGTTTGTAATGTAGTCGTGTTGAGAATGTGTGAGATTTCTTACATGTTGCACGAGATAAAGTTGTATAATTATGTAATGAGTTAAAAAGAGGAGGAAAGTAATTGTGGTTGTGATTGATAGGATTCGTTCCTTAGCAATCAAATCGATTACTGCCAATGAGATAAATATGTGAATGTCGAGATGACAAAACTATTATTCATATAAGACGACGAATAGTAGATTTTGCTATAATAATGTTGAGTTATTATTTTTTTATAAGTAAATTGGATAATGAGATATGATCCCATTGTAGAGATTGCGGTGTCAAATTTTATTATTTTGAGCATGTGTAGAGATTTCGGTGAGTTGTATATATCACCTATTCTATGTCATTATGATGAATTGGAGATTGAGATGATAACGAGGGAGAAATGACGAGAAGAAAATCCTTACTGATAGTGTGTCAGAAGGAATATATGTGGTTGTGTTGAGAATTTATTTGACAATAAATTATCGAGTTTAATAGAGTAAATGATTTATTGAGAATATGATGTGGATTTGTCCACATAAGAGAAAATATAATAAGTGAGTACATCGAGAGAAACAACATGAGGTATGTTGTTAAATTGGTATGAAGAGGAGCCACTTTGGTGGAGGATTGTTAGTTGTATATTGGGTAAAAACCTAATATGTGTGTTGAGGTGGAAACAGAGATGAATGAGCTTTCGGATAAGTTGCAATCAGTTGTAGCGATAACACAACTGAAAAGAGTATTATGTAACCAAAGGGTCGAGGGTTAAATACCAAATTAGAGGAGATGTGAGTGAAACTCGAAATAGTTTCTGATATTATATTATTGTTGGATTTACATCCTAGTGTTGATGAGTTATGCAACATGGGTAAGATAATTGAATATGTGTGTCTTTTGTGTTGTATGAGTGTTTCTCCTACTCTAAACAATGAGAATGTGCAATTCGGAGAAATCAATAACTAGCGTGTTGTTATTGAAGGAATAAATGGAGAGAGAAAATGAGCTTGAGATCGGTGAGACCATTATTCTTATTGAGTGAGAGTAAGATCATTTTGAGAAAATTTGAAATGAAAGTTGAGTTCCAGATGGCTATATGAGACAAGTTGAAGTTGGTGATTGGAGTATCACTTGAGGAGTGAGGTGGGATACCTTGATGTCAATGATGCTATAGAAAAGTGTGTGCCCTGAAGGAGTGAGTATTTTCCCACATGGCAATGATGATAGCCAATATGGCTATAGAAATCATCTTACGAGAATGATGGCGAGCGTTAAGATTTTGCGGTCAAAATATCCCTTTTTGTTTCAAGAGATTCCGAGGACGGAATCTTTTGAAGGGGGTAAGAACTTGTAAGACCCATTTTCATTTTGAGGTGCTTACTAAGGTAAGTAGAGTTATTACCTTATAATTAGTATGGTTCTAGCTTTGAGTTATTAAGAGTTGTGTGGCAATCTTTTATAATTACCTTTAAGTGATGAGTTGTTTGATTTGGGAGAAGAGGTTAAAACCTTTCTTATGTACTAATCTTGGTATGATTAAGATTAGTTAAGTTGATGTATGAGTTCGGGTGATTAGAAACCCATTTGGAAGAAGTTTGAGCCTTAAAAATGCCAAAATGGCTTACACGGGTCGTGTAAATATTACACGGGTCGTGTAATACACGGTAATTTTGTGTTTGCTGGTTACTGTAGCAAAGCACGGGTGTGTTAAATTTTACACGGGCACTGTAGCATTACACGGGCGTGTTAAATTTTACACGACCGTGTTACGCGTGCAGAGCCTTTAAAGTGCAGAAAAACCCATTTCGAGGAATAACATTTCGTTTTCGATTTTGAGAGCTTCAAATGGCGATTTTGAGTGAAACGAAGCCTGGAGGTTCGTGGGGAAACATATAGAAGCATGAATCTAACCCCGTAAACGTGTTCTTGCTTCCTAATTCGTCGAGGTGAGTATCTCTCGGTTTTGGGGGTTTCAAACCCTAGTTTTCAATTTTTGTGATTTAGCTACAAATTGTTATATATGATGTTAGTAGGTTGTTAGTGGATGCCTTTAGAGTAATTGGTGTGATTATTGTAGAGTTTCTACGGTTGAATGAGTAGAACCGTGGATTTGGAGGTTTCGGTAAATATAGAGTTGATATTTACCGTTTGTACTCCTTTTTCCTGCTTTTGATTTATACATCTTTTGAGTTAGATGTTGTTGAGATGATTGTGGATGTTGGAGAATTGATATAGATTGTGGTGATACAATCAAGTCTAGCGGACAAGAGCCCGGTACATGAAGTATTTGGGAATTTCTTATACTAAGTCGATAAAAGGTGAGTATTCCTTTTTAATTAAGTAGAGATATGCTTAATAATTGTTGAGATACACGTAACATATATATGTGTGGTCCTGCTATGTTATGGTTATTGTTGTAACCTATGATTAAATGAATTGCTATATGTAAATAACATTAGTCGAGTTTAATGTACATATGGATTGTATAATCAGAGTAGATGTTGAAATGGTTGTGTTATAGAGTATTGTATGGGATTGTATAGCCATAAGGGCTATTGAGATGGAGTATAGTTTGTTGTTAAATGAGTGATTTTGATTGAGTATATAAGTAGTACCGAGTGTGGTACTTATTGATGAATGGATATTATTAATAATTAGCTAGTGTTCGTAAAGTTAATGTGTTTGCAGGTTTTTCCGAGTTAATAGAAGATGGATGTTGATAATGAGATCGACAAAAGAGAATAAAGAGGATATTTATTGAGAGAGAATTATGGAGAGTGATTAAGATTTACTCACTAAGCTTTATAAGCTTACACTTGAGTTGTTTATTGTTTTGCAGGTATCTATAGCAGTGGTAGGGGAAGGCATGTGATAAAGAGAAAAGGACAAGTTTAGAGCCCGTCCTTTAGTTGTAATAGATTTATTTGTAATGCCTGGTATGTAACGTGAGGACCTTTGTTGTATTAAGTTCTTGATAACATCTTGTTTTCTATGGTTTAGTACAAGTATGCCCATTTTTGATGTATAATTCGTTGAAAAATTTTGGGTGTACTTTGTATGAGAAACCGGGTGTTACATGATGAAAAAGGGCAAAATGGTCATTTGACATCCAAATGACTTTTAAGTAAGGAAAAATATGATTTTTGGAGCTAATATGTAATGAAATAAAAAAATTTTGACACCAAATAATGGTGATAAGTATTTGAAAGTTAATTCTAGTAAAAAGGGTAATTTGGTCAATTTGCCATAAAAGGATAATTTGGACCCTAGACCATGTGAAGGACCAAATATGTAAAAATATTGTTTACTTGTGGCAAAAATATAAGAAAAGAAGGTTTTATGTGATAAAAATTGATTATAGTGGTCAAAGTCCAAGGAATGAAAGTTCAGGGACTAAAATTGAAAATATGGAAAATATAAAAATGAGAAAATATCTCATTAATCAACATAAAACTCAGAAGAGAGTTCTAGAGAAATCGTGAGAGAGCCAGAGAGAGTTTCAGTGATCGGGTTTTGAGTTTTTGAAGATTTGGAAGAAATTTACTTGGAATTGAAGAATTCCAAGCCATATAAGGTTAGTAATCTTGTCTTTAGGGTTGTCTAACCCATTTCTTATGAATAGGTTACTGTAGCTTCGAGAATCTAGTGGCTAGAGGAGGATTATCCTATGATTCCTAGCCTTAATTTGTGTCTTAATCACTATCTCAACTTAATATAACATTTGAAAGTGTTAAGAATCAAGAAAATAAATTTTTGGCTCAAGAACCCTAGTTCATGGGTCCTTGTGATCAAAGATGGTTTTAAGGGTTTTTATGAAGTTCAATATACTATAAAAGATGGAAGAAATCAGTTGTAAGAGATAGTTTAAAGAAATTTCAGTGTTTGGACCAAAAATGTCAAAAACGGGATTTTATGAAAACAATTGAATTAATGAGCTGAAACTGATTTCATATAGGTCTAATGGTTTTGTTAAGTTAAAAATGTCATAAAAGAAGTAAGAAATCAGTTCCAATCTTTAAAAACTCACTAAAATGATTTTTGGTGAAAAATGGTGTTTTCGGAAGAATTTTCAAGATTTTAAAGAAGGTTTGATGGTTTTGAAGTTTAGATATGACCCTAAACCAATTAAGTTAAGTATTAAGAGCTTAATGGGGCGAATAGTGAAACTGCAGTTTGAAAAATCGCCAAATAAAGCAATCTGCTTTGCCTTCGCGTCGCGACCACACCTTGGTCGAGCCGCGAGGCGGCACCAGCAGCCTTCGAGTCGCGACCACACCCTTGGTCGAGTCGCGAGGCGGCGCCAGCAGAAACATGCAGTGAGTCTCCTGCCAAGTGATTTTGAGTTTTTAGATTTTGACCAATACTTGTCCGTTTGACCCCAAATTTTAAACATAGGTCTATTATGGCCCAAAACTTCATGTAAAATTGTCGGAATCGAAATACGACCCTCCGAGGGTACTGTAGTAAAATACGTATAAAATACGATTTAATTAAAGTTGGTCATTTTAAAGTTATATATTTATTATGACCCAAGATAGTATCATAAGGGCTCTAATGAGTTATAGAGTCAATAGAAATGAATGTTAATGTGTTATATATTAAATATAGGTTCATGCTAAGTGATTATTGAATCAAAAGAGTATAAATACAAGGAACGTGTAGTCAATCCACTAGCAATACACGAGGTGAGTACATGCAGTATTTTTACCCATTCTGGGGTACATGGCAAGTAAGCATTTTCAAGATTTTTTTTATAAAAATCTCTTTATGTGAAGTTATATGCAAGAGTATTATTTCTAGCTTGTTTGTGAAAGTATAATGCTATGATTGAAATTATGTTTTCAAACTACAAGTCAAATTAAGTGAAAGTATGTTGGTCTATAAACCAATTATGTGAAAGTGTATTTTGATTACAAGCTATATATGTTTTCAAGTATGAATAGACATATAGCCACAAGATGTTAAAGAAGTATGTTTTGGTTACAAACCGTCTATGTTTTCAAGTATGAATAGGCATATAGCCATAAGATTTTTGGAAAGTATGATTTGGCAATAAGCCTGGAATGTTAGAAAAATATGTTTTAAACATATGATTATTATGTGATGAAAGCTATGGTTGGCATCTAGCCATAAAGACATAAAATGATGTAGTTTGGCACCTAGCCACAAGTTATATGTATATGAGAAATGTTCAAGCAAGCAGCAAGTATTTTGTATGACTGGTAATTGTAGCAAGCAGCGTTAGTAAGGGAACTATGTTCCGACCTACCCGGGTTAGGTAAGGTGTCTACTGGGGAAAAAGCCCCATCGCGAAGTAGATTGCCTCAGCAATTCTATGGTGAGGATTGATCCGTTCTTTCTAGCCATAGAGACTTGGGGTATCACTTATGGTGATTAAAGCCCTAAGTATAAAAATCCAGCAAGCTTAAAAAACCAGTCAAAGAAAGTAAGAAAGAAGCAAATTTTGAAAAGTATATTATGAAGTGATTTTGAAAAGTAAAAAGTTATAGTATGTTATTACTATAAAGTTTTGAAAGATGTTTTTGTTGTAAAGTATGTTATGAAATGATTTCGCAAAGTAAAGAGTTATAGTATGTTATTACTATAAAGTTTTGACAGAAGTTTTATGTTATAAATTTTATAAAAAGCTAGAAAAGGAGTTAAAGGTTTGAGTCTAAAACTCATGTAACTCACGAGACATTATTGTCTTACGTATTTTATATTTTTCCATGTATTCCAGGTTAAAAAGCTAAGGTATATTTGGTAGAAGTTTAGCTGGAGTGGAGCCCGAATTAGCTCCCGTCTTGGACTCAAGGTTTAATCCTTTCTTGCTTACTATGGTTAGTTTTGATATGGATTTGTACACCCATTGTTTTTAAACATGTAAATTGTCGGTTTTTGGTAAACCGTATTTTTGTATTCATGAAATTTTATGAAAAACCATAGTATTTACAAACAGTAGAAATGGGGTGTCACAAGTTGGTATCAGAGCCATAGTTTAAGCGAATTAGGATTGGCTTGTTCCACTCCTAGGCTTAAACTCATGCTATAGAAATGTTAGTTGATGAAAGTATGCTATATGATGTCTTAAATGATTAAGACATTATGCATTATTTTTAAAAAATATGTAGATATATAACACTAAGAAGTATTAAGTTAACTTTTAAAGTGAGCAAAAATCTGACCGTTAGGAAAATTATATGATATTTTCCGTAACCGTCTAAATTTATTAAAGGCTATGTTTATAAAGTAGTAAGATTTCTAGTAGTGGTCACCATGTACTTATGATGGTGTTATATGTTAAAGGAACCAGTGTCCCATGAAACATTGTGGTAACAGCAGAATCAATATGTATAGGTGATTATGGTAATATGGGCCCGTATTATCATAATCACAGGATATGTATTGAGACTGGTGGAATCGCAAAGGAATTATGGCATTCTGGTGGGTAAGATTTGTGAAAAGAGTAGTAAGAATAACATAGGAATTGTATGCCTATGTAACAAGAACAAGAAAGATTATAAGTAATAAAAGTTAATGCAATGAATATATACCACTTATTATGGTAAAGTAAAAGAGATAATGTGATAATTAATATTTGTTTAGACAGATTGAAAGATATTAAAGTATATGCCTTTCGAGGCGAGAGAAAGTATGAATAAGAGCAATTTAAAGAGGAATTATGGGACTTGATTACCTATATAAGAGTTGTAAGACTCTTACATGAAGAATTAAAATTTTAAGCAGAGTATAATGATAGTACATAAATTTGTAAAAAAATAAAAGAGTGGTAAAGAAGAGTTTAATGCAAGCAGGTGGTGTGCCTTGGGCATGACCATTAAATTTCAAATTTTCTTTAAAAGATGTATAAATAGTAAATATATAAAGGAAGCAGAATATCGTTGTAAGACGATAAGATTAAAACTATGAGAAAAGCTAAAAATAGAAGATGACAATGGTAGCAGAGAGTGGAAGACTAACTGCCGGGGTTGAACAAAGAAGATAAATGAAAGTCTCCAAAGATGGATAATTGAATAAGTTATAAGTACAGTGCTATAATGAGTAATAAAAAAAAAGTAAGATTACCCAAATGGGGAAAAGAATGATGAATGGTAAATTGTTAAAGATTATGATATTTTAAGTAAAATGTATTAATGTAATGTGATAAATTGAATGTGAATCAGGAAATAAAGGTTGAATGCCTAAATAAATCTTAGGCAAGAAATTAAAAGTTAAACAAATGATGATAAGATAGTGGTTGCCAGGAATTAAGTTCCGTAACCAAATGAATCAAATAAAAGAAGAAATACCAGTAATGAAAGAGCATAATGATGTATGATAATGGAAGAAAACCAAAAGCATGTGAGCAAAATGACTAAGGGTCGTAAATGATATGAAGTAAAGAAAAATAGTAAATATCTAAACAAGTAGTAGACGAAGAATTAAAGATAATGTAAGAACTTTGATAAACAGACAGGAAGTTACTACTTTCGAATGGGAATAATGGCTAAAAGTCTCCAAAGATTTTGAAAAATGATTAGTACATGGCTGGTAACCATGAAATACAGAGAAATATATATATATATATATATATATATATATATATATATATATATATATATATATATATATATATATATATATATATATATATATATGTATATACGTGCTTATAAATGTAAAAGCATGAGTAAGTTTTGGGATATATATATAAATATAATGTATAAAAGTATAAAAGGTGGTTATGAAGTAAGTATTCTAATTAGAATACCATAAAGTATGAAGCAAAAGAGTAAGATAATGTATTGAGCATATTGTTTAAAAACACGAAAGAATGAAATATAATGAGAAAATGAATGACCGATGTGTATCACCTAGAGATACATAAGAAGTAAGTCTCATATAAAATATATAGTGTAAAGAAGTGAAGTTTAAATGAAAGAATAACATAATGTGTTAGGCATGTAGCCTTACAACACATAACAGAGATGGTAAAAGATGTAAAGCTAAGAAAAATATTTTGTTAGCATTAGCTACGACAGGTAAAGAGTAACGAATGATATTGGTAATTGAAAGAAGTTGTCATGGGACAAAAATGTTAAAAATACCTAGTTGAGTTCTTAAACCAAAAAAAAACCAAGTATATATATATATATATATATATATATATATATATATATATATATATATATATATATATATATATATATATATATATATATATATATATATATATATATATATATATGTATATTATGCAACTAAGAACTTGTAAGTATGTGTCAAGAAGTTAATGAATGTGGTTTGTGAAACATAAATACACCACAACATAGTAATATTATGAAAAGTGTAGTAAGTATGGAAATATGGATTATCATATGCAACATGTATGAAGCCCCATAAGTGAATTGAAGAAAAACAAATTTTGAATTAATCATGGTAAAAAAATTAAATACCGTGAGGAAAGAATAAGCTAAAGATCAGGTGCTAAACTAAGCACTAATGTGAGAGATAAGAATTGGCAAAGAAGTACTAAAACGTAAATAATAATATGAGAATGGCACACGGAGTACCCAAGAAGATGAAAGATGTACTAGAGATGATATCATTAAATATGATGAGTAAATGAGGATGAAATCTCATAAATAATAAAGGAAGATGAAAGAAATATCTAAGTTGATTATATGTTGAATATGAAAGTAATATAAGAAAAGAATGATATAAGACAAGTATTAGAGAAGGTAATACATATGATGTACAGGAAATGAGTAAGAAGTATGTAAAAAAAATGATTTTTCTTAAAAGTGTGAAATAAGAAGGAAGTTGACTGAAATAATAGAACAACTTCAATAGTAAAACTGTACAAGTTTATAAGGTTAAATATGGTGTATTATACATAGAAAGAAAGTTTATGATGACTAATTGTTAAAATAAAAAGCGGTACGTTGTTTCGATTCTTCTAGAGTAAGATATGCAGATATTTATGAAAATATATTGTTTTAACAGCTTCCGTCCCAAACAGAAAAGTAAGGATGTGAAATAAAACAAAAAGGAATGCATTCCTTATGAGTGGTAATAAGTCGAGAATTGATAGTGGATGTAAAGAATAATAAAGTGAAGTTTAAAAGATGTAAAGAACAACTATGTAAAGATAAGAAGTTGTAAAACCTCTAAAAAAAGAAGAAGTTATGTTCGAGTAAAATGTCCATTAAGGGACAAAATTTATACAAAAAAAAGATTTTGTGTATCTATGAAATTGCATAAATACGAAACATATATAATTATGTTTAATGGTATTGGGAATCTTTATAAATAAAGAATGCTGTGAGTAAAATCTCACATGTTTTAGTAAAGATATGAGAAGAATTATAAAGTAGATTGCTATTTATGATAAAAAAATATTGAAGTATGAAACTATTTTGTAAAATAAGTTTACTAAGAGAATGTATATAAATGAAATGAGGTAGAAAGGAAAGTAACTAGAATGAAGAGTATGAAACATCAATGAATGACTAAAAAGTTGAGAAAACAGATAAAATGACCGAAAGGGGTATTTTGGTCATTTAATAAAAGTAATGTATTTTTTAAGTATTATGAATATTATAAGGAAAAGAGAGTAAAATGACCAAAATGATATTTGGTTAACTGGGAAGATATAAAGTTTTAAAGAGATTTGTGAATCCTCTATAAAGGATTGAAAGTAGGAACTGTTAAGAGCTGATTAAAGAATCAAAAGAAACCAAAGAAGGAAAGATTAAAAGATAAAATAATGAAGAATATGAGTATGGGTTGATAAAAGAAAGTATATACTAAGAACGAAATTTGAGCTGAGAGTCTTTGAAGAAGAGGAAGAAATGATCCCTTAAATTAATAGTCAGGTGAAGATTCCGAGGACGGAATCCCAATAAGGGGGAGGTAGTTGTAACGACCCAAAAATCTCGAATTTATATTCGAGAAAATACATAAGGAAAAGACCAAAAATATTTTGAAAGTTTTAAAATAATTTACTTAGAAATATGGTAAAATACCAAAAGTTTGGAGAAAGATGATGAAAAAGGGCAAAATGGTCATTTGACATCCAAATGACTTTTAAGTAAGGAAAAATATGATTTTTGGAGCTAATATGTAATGAAATAAAAAAATTTTGACACCAAATAATGGTGATAAGTATTTGAAAGTTAATTCTAGTAAAAAGGGTAATTTGGTCAATTTGCCATAAAAGGGTAATTTGGACCCTAGACCATGTGAAGGACCAAATATGTAAAAATATTGTTTACTTGTGGCAAAAATATAAGAAAAGAAGGTTTTATGTGATAAAAATTGATTATAGTGGTCAAAGTCCAAGGAATGAAAGTTCAGGGACTAAAATTGAAAATATGGAAAATATAAAAATGAGAAAATATCTCATTAATCAACATAAAACTCAGAAGAGAGTTCTAGAGAAATCGTGAGAGAGCCAGAGAGAGTTTCAGTGATCGGGTTTTGAGTTTTTGAAGATTTGGAAGAAATTTACTTGGAATTGAAGAATTCCAAGCCATATAAGGTTAGTAATCTTGTCTTTAGGGTTGTCTAACCCATTTCTTATGAATAGGTTACTGTAGCTTCGAGAATCTAGTGGCTAGAGGAGGATTATCCTATGATTCCTAGCCTTAATTTGTGTCTTAATCACTATCTCAACTTAATATAACATTTGAAAGTGTTAAGAATCAAGAAAATGAATTTTTGGCTCAAGAACCCTAGTTCACGGGTCCTTGTGATCAAAGATGGTTTTAAGGGTTTTTATGAAGTTCAATATACTATAAAAGATGGAAGAAATCAGTTGTAAGAGATAGTTTAAAGAAATTTCAGTTTTTGGACCAAAAATGTCAAAAACGGGATTTTATGAAAACAATTGAATTAATGAGCTGAAACTGATTTCATATAGGTCTAATGGTTTTGTTAAGTTAAAAATGTCATAAAAGAAGTAAGAAATCAGTTCCAAGCTTTAAAAACTCACTAAAATGATTTTTGGTGAAAAATGGTGTTTTCGGAAGAATTTTCAAGATTTTAAAGAAGGTTTGATGGTTTTGAAGTTTATAAATAAGTGTAAGTTGGTATTTAGGGCCTAGATATGACCCTAAACCAATTAAGTTAAGTATTAAGAGCTTAATGGGGCGAATAGTGAAACTGCAGTTTGAAAAATCGCCAAATAAGGCAATCTGCTTTGCCTTCGCGTTGCGACCACACCTTGGTCGAGTCGCGAGGCGGCACCAGCAGCCTTCGAGTCACGACCACACCCTTGGTCGAGTCGCGAGGCGGCGCCAGCAGCAACATGCAGTGAGTCTCCTGCCAAGTGATTTTGAGTTTTTAGATTTTGACCAATACTTGTCCGTTTGACCCCAAATTTTAAACATAGGTCTATTATGGCCCAAAACTTCATGTAAAATTGTCGGAATCGAAATACGACCCTCCGAGGGTACTGTAGTAAAATACGTATAAAATACGATTTAATTAAAGTTGGTCATTTTAAAGTTATATATTTATTATGACCCAAGATAGTATCATAAGGGCTCTAATGAGTTATAGAGTTAATAGAAATGAATGTTAATGTGTTATATATTAAATATAGGTTCATGCCAAGTGATTATTGAATCAAAAGAGTATAAATACAAGGAACGTGTAGTCAATCCACTAGCAATACACGATGTGAGTACATGCAGTATTTTTACCCATTCTGGGGTACATGGCAAGTAAGTATTTTCAAGATTTTTTTATAAAAATCTCTTTATGTGAAGTTATATGCAAGAGTATTATTTCTAGCTTGTTTGTGAAAGTATAATGCTATGATTGAAATTATGTTTTCAAACTACAAGTCAAATTAAGTGAAAGTATGTTGGTCTATAAACCAATTATGTGAAAGTGTATTTTGATTACAAGCTATATATGTTTTCAAGTATGAATAGACATATAGCCACAAGATGTTAAAGAAGTATGTTTTGGTTACAAACCGTCTATGTTTTCAAGTATGAATGGGCATATAGCCATAATATTTTTGGAAAGTATGATTTGGCAATAAGCCTGGAATGTTAGAAAAATATGTTTTAAACATATGATTATTATGTGATGAAAGCTATGTTTGGCATCTAGCCATAAAGACATAAAATGATGTAGTTTGGCACCTAGCCACAAGTTATATGTATATGAGAAATGTTCAAGCAAGCAACAAGTATTTTGTATGACTGGTAATTGTAGCAAGCAGCGTTAGTAAGGGAACTATGTTCCGACCTACCCGGGTTAGGTAAGGGGTCTACTGGGGAAAAAGCCCCATCACAAAGTAGATTGCCTCAGCAATTCTATGGTGAGGATTGATCCGTTCTTTCTAGCCATAGAGACTTGGGGTATCACTTATGGTGATTAAAGCCCTAAGTATAAAAATCCAACAAGCTTAAAAAACCAGTCAAAGAAAGTAAGAAAGAAGCAAATTTTGAAAAGTATATTATGAAGTGATTTTGAAAAGTAAAAAGTTATAATATGTTATTACTATAAAGTTTTGAAAGATGTTTTTGTTGTAAAGTATGTTATGAAATGATTTCGAAAAGTAAAGAGTTATAGTATGTTATTACTATAAAGTTTTGACAGAAGTTTTATGTTATAAATTTTATAAAAAGCTGGAAAAGGAGTTAAAGGTTTGAGTCTAAAACTCATGTAACTCACGAGACATTATTGTCTTACGTATTTTATATTTTGCCATGTATTCCAGGTTAAAAAGCAAAGGTATATTTGGTAGAAGTTTAGCTGGAATGGAGCCCGAATTAGCTCCCGTCTTGGACTCAAGGTTTAATCCTTTCTTGCTTACTATGGTTAGTTTTGATATGGATTTGTACACACGTTGTTTTTAAACATGTAAATTGTCGGTTTTTGATAAACCGTATTTTTGTATTCATGAAATTTTATGAAAAACCATAGTATTTACAAACAGTAGAAATGGGGTGTCACATCATGACTAGCCTGAACCTAATCAGAAATGTCATTTCACTGGCTATCCCACTGTATCTGGAAAAGAAAGAGCTCTTTTAGAAAGAACTCATGGTCTAAGGAAACAGTGGGAGTTGGGACAGTCCTGAATGAGTTCAGGATTAGCCAAGTGAAAGAACCTTTAGTCATCACTAGGCTTAGAGCAGAATTCAGATTTCTGTTTAATACTGACATAATCTTCTCTTGACCAGTAGTATTAATCAACGTCATAAGTAATTATGATCGGGGTGATATGCCGAATAGTGGTAAAACACTATAGTTGGTACGGATTTGCAATCCGACTACTTGGAAGCATTGGTGATCCCGGTTGCTGCCAATTAAGAGAACCTTAGGACGAGATACAGTCTATGTGGCATTTTGATTGATTTTACACCTGGTCTAAAAACCATTGGGAGTAATCAAATCATCAAAAGAAAGCAGCATGGACAGAAACATACCTTCAGAACATCTGGTTGAGTGAGACGATACCTAGAGTCAAGTAATTGATTCCGGGAGAAGCACTCTCAATAGAAGATGAAATCCGAAAGGACACTGCATATTGTAAGTCGTTAGTGGAGCACGTGTGGATCACCGGTACACTAATGGGGACTCACAATAAGTATGCCAGTATAAAGGTACGTGGGCCCGGGATTACCCCATGGGCATCTCGCAAGAAAGGATATTCAGATTCTCAAATATGCCAAAGGATTGGATTTTGAGAAAGGGCTGAAAGATTTCCATTAAGATGTCAGAAAGGTTTGGATTCTCAAAATGTGCCATAAGCTCTGGATTTTGTGAATAGTCCATAACCGTGTCAAAGCCAGTGGGAGTATTGCTGTTATCTATCTTAATATGTGTGTTACATACTGTTTCTAGGAAACGTCTCTTTTCATTACAAAGTGTAATGACTTGGTGTTAAGAGACGGATCGCTATGAAAGACTTAATAAAGATACGACATGCTCAGGTGGTTACAAACGTCTATGAGATAGATCGAAACTCTGTCAAAATGATCTTGATGAGACTCAAGATGCATAGCTCAGGAAAGGAGTTTCCCGTCATTGCAAAGTGTGATGAATTGGCATGAGAGATATAAAGAAGGTGCAATATACTCACATAATCCATTGACATATATCAGATAGATGATGTCATCAGTATAGACCTGGGCATAGTAAGCATGATCTTGATAAGATTCAAGATGCATGAGAAAAGTCTCCGAAAGGATATAGTTATTAAAAATCATGACACAAGGATTATAAGTAATCCTTAGATTCCAAAAGAGTTTGGAATAGGACTGGATCGAATCCAACAAGTTTCTTGGATCGATCAGATGTGTCATGAACATGTCTTGATGACTTAATGCTTAGAGCATAGTCAGTCAGATTCAGGATATGACCTGGCTGAGAATACTTAATGGATTTTGTACATACGTGAGAAATCATTGGAAAATGATTAGGGGTGAATGTTGATAACAATTTGAAAAGAGTTTTTAAATATAATGACTTAATGGTTAAAGAATTTCGTTGGCATTCCGATGGAGCGCGTGTGGCTCACCGGCATATCGTAACACCTCGAAATTGTCTCAGGGTGCAGTCATATGGACTAAAGATCCCAAGAACCATGGAAAGTCACAGTACATAGAATGGAGTTGTTAGTGAGAATGACGGTATGACCAAAATTGAAATATCATCGGAAGGATATCCGATCGGATGAAGTGTATTAGTGTATAACATTTGAATACATAGAAAGAGTGAAAGGTCAAGTAGACATAGATACATAACACAAATTAAATAGTTTAAAAGAAATTTAGAAACCGATAATAGTTTTATGTAAAATCCGACTTGGTGATTACCTCGTGGAGACTTGGTAATTAGGCAAGAGTAGCCACCAGTCAGATTTTATGTTTCAATTTTGCATGTTTAACTTCCCGAATAATTTGATTATTCAAAAGTCCACAGTCGCTCATGCTTCTCGGGAGTAAGTATGAACGAAGACTGTCGTGAATTAGTTTGTAGATTGTCTAAGGAGTTAGACATTGCAGTAAGACTGCTACAACGTTCATGAGTACTTAGAAATAGAGATTTGAGTGTTAGATAAACCCGCGCTCAATAGATTGCTTCATGGATTACATCACGAGCAATGTTGAGACGATAATATCGTATGATCTTGAAGCAGAGACATATGAGTTGAAATTTACGAGTCGGTTGTGCATTGATAATACGTAAACACATTGGTAACTCGATGTTATAAAGAGCATTGTTGTGTACAATTTTGATAAGTAAAAGACACAAGCGTATGAGTCGAAGCTTATTCGTTCCTTGACCCTGATGGGAAACAGATATCTGTAGGCCGCTCGATGATTTTGAAGTTGACTAAAGTGCTGGCCAGGCTGGACTAAACTGATGTGTTCAATTTGAAGTCCGAAAGTAATAAGCAGAATCGAAAATCGGGAAACAGAGTATCGGACAGAGATTGATCTCAATCCATGTCTCGTGTCTGAAAATATCTTGTTGGACGAAGGATCATTTGATCACTTATCTATGGACAGAACTGACTGGGTCAGAGTTTGGCAGCAGTTTCTTGGAAGCTGCAGGTTGTTTATTAATCAGAAGATAAATTAAAGTCATAGACTTATCCAAGTGGGAGACTATTGGATTAGGTGTCTAAGCCATGACTTTATATTTATATTTATCTTTTTAATTGAAGGAAAGTCTATTTGGGTTGCCCTCATAGCTGGAGGTTAGGATAGAGTTCAGTAGAGTAAAAAGTTGATTTATTAAATGTTTAATAAATCAATAGAATTAATTAAATAGTTTATTAATATATTTAAGTGTTAATATATTAATTAGAAACTATAATAATTAATTAAGATTTAATCTAGAATTAATTGGATTTAATTCAGTGATAAATTAATTAATTAAAAGTGCAGGGACTGGCTTTGTAATTATTCAATAGTTGAATAAAAGGCTAGCCAGTGGAAGCGTCAAGTTGGGTGAAATTATGGAGGCCATCTCCATAATTTCGAAACCCTAGTTAGGGTTTTTAGAGGCTTGCCCAAATGGATAACATGCTTGTCCATTAAGGAGCTTCTCTAGGGTTTCTACTGTAGCCTCTTGGAGGCTATATAAGGAACCCTCTGGAGGCTCAAAACCTGCGCCAACTTCAACCAGAAAAACTCTGCTGGACTGTCTTCTCCATTGCTTGGGTGTGACACCATCTGAGGCAGAACATTTGTGCTGCTAGCTTCAAGGATCATAAGATCAAAAGGTTGGTTTTCTCAGTTTTGATCTTTAGAAATAATTGTTTCCTTTAGGTTTTAGTTTATTATCTTCATAGAAGAAAACATAGATCTTTCTAGGGTTGCATGTGAACCATAAGAGATTATTTGTTAATTGTTTGCTAGAAAACCCTTCAAAGGCATACGCACGTTTCGGGTTAGGAGGACACACGCGCCGCAGGAAAGCTGTACACCGAATCATAGTTTGAAATTCAAAGTGCGAACATCGGGGTTATAGATAAGGACACGCCGCAGATTTGACCTTTGCGCGCTGCATCCAGGAAATTTTCGCAACTATAAATAGAGGCCTCCGGTTCGTGATTCGAGAGCGAAGACCCGACCTTTGAGTGAAACTTAGGCTTCTTCAACTCGTATTTTCGTATTCCATTGATCGGTAGTTGGTAGATTGCTAGTTTTAGTTTAATTTCTTGTTTTTCGGTATTTGTTATCACGCGAGTTCAACGATTCTGGTTTGTAGAATCCCGTTGACCGTGTAGATCTGGATTCTCGACCCGAAGTTAGAAACATTCAGCTTCGGTTCTGTTTTATGTTTAATGTAATCATTCGGTTACTTTTAAAGTTCAGTTTCGATTTCGGTTATTTGATAATTGTCGTTTATTGGATTGTTTGTGTTTAATGTTTCTGATTTTCTAAGTACACCTTGGAATTAGAACGTATTGGTTTGGTTGGATTGAGAATTGGAATTAGATAGTTCAATAGTTGCAAGTTTATGTTTTCGGTAATTTTAGATTGTTTGAGTTTTGTTGCGTGTATGGATCGACACCATCTATAGAGTAACACTATAAATCGGTTATTTTTTGACACAGATTCAACCACTGACTCTATGGTTCGACCCTTACTTCCACTAGCTAGTGTGCTGTAAGGTATTTAATCTAGTATTTATAACTACATCGACGACAGCGACGATGTCAACAGGCTCACCCATGGTAAATCAATCGACCACAATCGGATGCGTGATAGCAGGCTCACTCGGTGGTGCTTCTACAGATGACAATTGGATGGCTGATGATAGCAACGGTGGTAGATCCTAATACCCTTTAAACCGATGTTTTGGCACTACATTTTATGGCTTATTGTGATGAATATGAGAGAGAAAGAGGTGTGATTTGGATCTTATGAATATGTGTATGAGTTTTATAGAAAGGGGAGAAAGAGAGATAAATCCTCTAACAAATAGAGAGAGAATCGATTTCTTAAAATAGCTAATCTAATTATTAGGGAATAATATATTTCATTCCTAATATACGCCTCTGACCGTTCTTAAAAAGTCTAAGATATCATTGAGATGTTGATGATTACAAATCTGCCATTCTAATGTAGGCTATTAAAAATTTTGATCTAGCACTCTAGATTTGGTTCTCAAGATTTTTTGGGTTCTCAAAAAATCATATATATATATATATATATATATATATATATATATATATATATATATATATATATATATATATATATATATATATATATATATATATATATTTATATATATATATGGGAGGGTTCCATTGAGAATGAAAAAGAGGTTGAGAATGTGAGAAATTTTCGAGTATAGGCTTCGGATGCACTTTACACAAAGGGGGAGTTTGTTGAGATCATTTGTGATGAAGTGCTGATATATCCGAAGTCCTACCCATAAGAAACCCCAAAGTGAATAAACAAGAGGAGACACCGAAGTCTAAAGACTCCGAAGTGCTATGCATAAAAGATCTGAAGACTTCACAGCCTGTCCTCTTGTCTTTTGTATGCACGCGTATAGTACAATACGTGTTGCATGAATCTTCTATCCTATTGGCTAGTACACTGATATGATATTCTCTGTAAAAGGTGTACTATTGGTATCACTGATTCAGTATAAATATCAATGATACCATATTGTGTCAAATGAGAGATTACAAGATTAGTTTACGAGAATTGTATATTCCAAGATAGAAAACCCAACTGTAAAACCAAAGTTCTAATCGAATCATTCGACACATGTTATTCATATCTTATTGTTTAATTAAGCTCTGATGCATTATCATTGTGTGATTGATTGAGTAATTGATTCCATATCTATATTAGTTCATCTATTCTCATATTTCAACTCCCAACAAGTGGTATCAGAGCGAGTCAGCTCAAAAACCTGTTGATAGAGTTCGAATTCGTTTGCTTCAGCTCTAAATCTGAATCGATTCTCAGATTTAGTCTTCCGCAACTGTTGCAAATATCTACCACCCGTTTTTACTGAAAAGATCCTGTTGAAATACATCAAGATGACTGATTCCACAGCAACTTATGCCAATATGCTTAACTATGCAAACCTCATCGGTTCAGCAACGAAGGCCCCTGTTCTGGTAACTTCTTACTATGATTATTGGGCTGGTCGAATGAAGGATTACCTTATAGGACTGGACAAAGATCTATGGAGGTCTGTGACTGAAGGTCCACACACAGACATTGCTGGTCGATTCGTTGTTCCTGACGGAGAAGAAGCTGTTGTTCTTAATGCTGCAGATATGAAGAAGCTTGAAAACGACGAGAGGGCCATGCGCGAGAAAATGAGTCCTTAGAAGCATGTTATGAACGTTTGAGCAACATGATTTACACACTCGATAAGTATGGGGAAACAAGAAGCCAACAAGAGATAAATATCAAATTTCTCTACAGTCTTCGCAAGGAATGGAGACCAATCATGCTCATGGTCAAATCCTATGAGAATATTGAGAAATACAAGCTGGCTGCCCTATACAATCTATTAAAATCACATGAACCCGATGTGGTAGGTCGAAGAAGTGAAATGGCTAGTTCTGGACCACTAGCTCTCGTGTCAAAAGAAGAGGAAGAATCAAGCGATGAAGACATTGCTGCCTACATGGTAGATGATAATGGAGATACTGTTTCTCTCTATGCCGCCAACAATCGAAGATTCAAGAAACCATTCCTCAAAAACAACTCTGGAAAGCCATTTGTGAAAAACTTTAACAAATCAAACTTCAAATCCAAGCCCAAACCTGAAATGTACACTCCAAAGGAGGATAACTTGAAACTGTCAACCCCGAAGCCATCTGAAAAACCGGCTTCGGAGTCATCCAAAGAGAAGTCCGAAGAGAAGAAAATCTCAGGTGATTCTGGTTATGATTGCAATTATTGTCATGGCAAGAATCATTTTGCAAAAGACTGCATGCTTCGGAAGCAAAACGAAAAGAAACCACAAGTAAGGGACGAAGCCTATTACGCAAGAAAAATGGAGGAAGTTAGAGTAAGGACCAAAGACCTAGCCTTAATGGCTGCTGATGATCGTCAAGGATCATATCAAGTTTGGTCTTCGGATTCAGATGATGACGAAGTGAGAAAGCCATCTCATAATGCTTTCATGGCCTATGATGTCGATAAGAGCTTTCTACAAGACACTTCGGAAAAGTTGAATGAAGAGAAACTGATGAAGATTGAAGCGACTGCGGGTCTTGGCTTTGTGACTTCGGAGGGACTGAAAATAAATGCTGCTAATACTCCGAAGACTTGGTTTGAAGACTCTTCTGATGATGATGAGGAAGTGTGCTTGATGGCAAATGACAACCGTTTGACAATCCCAGAACAGGTATCAAAACTTCTTTCATTTTTTAAAATTCCTACTTCTCAATCTGCTCCCATTATAAGTGAAATAACTCGTGATTGTTCTGTCATGGATAAATTACTCATTGATGCTAAAAATAGGGAAATACTCAGTGAGCAGGAGCTTGTAAGCTTAAGGGGGAGAGTAGAGAACCTGAAGCTAGCATTAGAGAAATCTAATCTTAGAATCTCCTTGTTAGAAGAAAATAGAGAAAATTTTTTAAACAATCATGATGTAATCTTAAGACAGAGAAACATATTTTGTGAAACAGCCAAACGATTATATGCGCATATTACAAGAATTTATCATTCAGCCGATGTTTGTAATGTCCAGCATAGACAACTATTGCCTTTTATTGAGTTTAAATTACAGGAAGTCGATAGTATATCTTATGAATGCGAATCTATAGTATCAGGCTCCGAAGTTACTAATCCATCATATAAACATGGCCTGATATCTGTGGAAAAACATCTAACTGCTGATAAATTGTTGAAAATATTGCCTCAAGAAATTCCAATCCTGAATAAGGCTGTACCTCAAATTGAAACAGAAGAAAAAGAAATTGCCAATAACTTGTCTGAAAAGGATTCTGAAAGTGACTCGGACATGGAGGAGATTGATTGTTCCTCTTTGATTTTGTTAAAGTCATCCTCCATATCCGAATCGACCTCCGAAGACATCTCACAAATGTCTTCGGTGGACAAAGGAAAAACAAAAATGAATTGTGAATCAAAAATTCTTGAAACCAAAGAAACTTTAAATTTTAAACTTCAAATCACAGATGAATCTGTCTCTTACGATCAATATCTCAAGGATAATTCAAAAAGGCTAGTCCATTTGGCATGTATCTATCCTAAGGTCTCTTACTTCAAAAACTCAATTTTTGTAAAACCCGGTGGATTATCCTTAATTGATAATGAATTGCAAAAACTTCTTGAAAAGGATAACTCCACAGTTACAAATGAAGGGTTTTTCTCATCATCCAAAATGGTCGAGAATGAAATGAATGAGAAAATGGAAGTAAAAATAAATATAAGGAAACAAGAACTATACGGCCACAACGTATATAATCGTCTTTGTTTTGAAAAGGAGAAAGTACCCGAAAACATGTAACACTTACTAAATCTCAAGAACGACGATCACATTTACATTAATCGAAACTACAAACAAATTCAGGTTGTGGAAAAACCCACAACTCCGAAGATGGATGTATTGGAATTAATGGAATCTTGTGAATGTGTCCCTTTTTCACACAATCCTGAAAATGAAATTTCAAAATCAAAAGTTTCAACAAACAAAATGCACAAAGAGAAAAACATATGGACTTCGGTACAGTGATGAACACCTTGCAATCATTTGTCAATCACCGAAGTGACCGAACACTCTTCGGAGTCAATAGCAAACACACCGAAGTGAGGAACTTTATGCTCCGAAGCGTACCCTCAATGGTCATAATTTTTCATAACTGCGAAGTAACTTAAATGTTCAAATGATTTCCACATTTATGATAAATCACAGAGACAAACATTCCTTGAGTTTTAACCGTTTGCTTACAGCTGTCAATGAGAATTAAATGAAAAACATTAAACATAATGACGTCTCAAAAGATAACAGTTCAAATTTTGAATCATTGTAACTGACAGCCGTATATTTCTCCTTTTTGCAGAGAAAGTGGGACGAGCAGGTGATGAGGTGTCCACTTTCTACTGGACCATTTTAAACGTGCATTAAATGGCCTAGGGACCACGAATACTATATAAACCTTCCACCTCATCCATCGCACTCTTTACGCGAACACAATTCTCGTTTCTCTTTGCAAACTTACTCTCGAATTCTCTCTGCAAACACAACTTACTTCATCTTCTTCATTTTCATCAAACGTCCAACAATGGCAGCTGAAGGATCTTCTCAGACCACTGAAGCTATTTCAGTACCTGTTCTCAAAAGCCAGTCTGCAAATCTGGTACTACGCAACAACCTACAACTTTACCCTAAGCCCATCGATGCTCTTGTCGAATGCTTGAAGAGATCGATTCTTGGCTATGCCCTAACCTGCACACCATCGATTCCAGCAACACTTGTTCACAGGGCACATTACACCTCAAATGCTCTGTTCGACATGAACAATCATGTGAAATCCGTATACTTTGAAGCCATTGATGTAAATGGAAAAACTAAGAAAGTGCAATTGACCAAGGAGAAATTTGTTGAGGCTCTTCATCTTCCCATCTACGATCCCAAGGAGATTGTGACTCCTTCTGCTGAGCAACTCGTTGATATGTTCAACGAAATGGGGTACTTTCCTCAACTCGAGAAGATCAACATGTTTAAGAAGAACCAACTGCCCGATCTGTGGAGATACTACTTCAGTATCTTCCTCAGATGTCTTTCAGGCAGAACTTCAGGGCTAGATTCTGCAAGTGTGGCCTTTCAGAGCCTACTCTTCGGAATCTACTATGATGTCAAAGTTGATTACGCCTCGATTCTATGGGCTGACTTCTGTTCACACATCAATCACAGTCTGAAGGGAACTGAAATTTCAAATGTAAGGTTCTGGGCAATTGTTGTTCATGCCGATTATCAAAAGACTGGATATGTGGCAGACCCCTCTCTCCCCGAAATAAGGTACACTCCAATCACTGTATCCCCATTGGATGATGAAACTGCAGTCTACTGTGCACAAATACCTGTAGCTATGCTCTCCAAGGTTCCCATGGAATGTAATGAAGTAAGCTCTTACCGCAATACTTTGGTGATCCCTTATCCTACTCGTGATTTGAGCAAGGAGACATCTGTCTTAGAAAATCCCAAGGGAAAAGGGAAAAAGAAGATGACTGGTGGACCAAGTGGTCCGAAGAAAGAAGAAAAGAAAAGAAAGGCTTCGGTGAAAACCACACCGAAGAGAAAACAGCCGAAGAGACAGAGGAAACTGATTCCTGTGGATGAGTCTTCAGACTCTGAAAGGACTCCATCCACAGTCCAAGAAGAACAACAAGAAGAAGAAGAACAAATTGTAAACCAACCTCCTCCATCTCCATTAAGAACATCCAAACCACCAACACCACCGCAAACAACTGTCCCTCCATCACCACCAAGATCAACCAGACCTGACACACCTCCACATACAATTCCTCCTCCACCTCCACCAACAACTGCTCCTCCAACTTCCGAAATACCTGTCTCTGGTATCGATTTCTCATTACCAGAGTTTGACTTACCCATATCACCATCAAGACAAAACCCCACTTCGGCAGCACTCTTCGAAGCCTTTCACATGGCTCCCTTGAATGTTGAAGGAGCATCAGAAGAAGACCTACCGGATGAAGGCTTTGTTCTAATGAAACAGTACAAAGTCCTCAACTCCAAGCTTGACACTCTCATTCAAGCTCAAACAGGATTTGACCCCACAAAACCAACCATTGGTGACATCACCGAAGAGATAGAATCTTTGGAGTTCACTCTATCCCAAGAAATGAAAGAGTCTGTGGAGTGTCTTGAGAAGAAGCTCTTGGATGAACAAAATAAGATCCAATCTTCCTTCGAAAAGAAGTTGGAATCCGCTGTCACCTCCATCAACAAGAAGGTTGATGCTCTCACTGAGAAGACCGATAAAACAAACACCGAAGTCATTAAAACCTTGCAAGGACTTCGGAGTGAAATCCAGCAAAGTACCAAGCTTGAAAAACAGCTTGATATGGCCAGAGCAAAAATTGAAGAGCTCACTGCCGCCCAAACCACTTCGGATGTCACTAGATTTACAGAGGAACTGCAACGAACGAATGCAGCTCTCACACAAGATTTGATTACAAAGTTGAAAGTTGAACTTCAACCTCTGATAAATTTCTCTGACAGGTTGTCTAGGCCACAGGGCAGGCCTAGACAGATCCCTGCAGCCACAGCAGATCCTACAACCTCAACCATCACAACCACTGGCATGGGTGCTAGTGGATCAGCTAGAGCTGGAAGCTCAACAGACCGATCACTAGAAAACATAATTGCCCCACACATGGAAGAAACATACAAAGCCATACGAGCAGATTACAATTTGATGATCAAAATAAATGAATTTGCTCGAGATAATGGTGAATGGACTGTTGAGACAATCAAGCTATTTGGATTTCAAAATCCAAATGTACTTAACAGACTTCCTCTTCAAAGTTTTGCAATTGTTGACACCGAAGACATCCAGCTTGATATTCCATTTAATCCGAAGACCTTCGCTTTCCTTCAATTCGTCTCCTCGGTACCTGAGGATCAGAAAGCAAGTTTTTGGACCAACAAAATAAACTTTCATGCCAAATACATTCAACAGCAGAGCTATGTTTGGAGCTTGAAAAAGATAAAGAAAATCATTTCAATTAAAGAAGCTGAAGTCTATTTGGGCTTCAGAAATTATGAATTTCTTGTTCTTAGGGGGGCAGACGAAGTTGAATCCAGGTTCTCAATTGCAGACTTCCCCATCATGAATCCTATGGACTTCATCCAGATTCTTGATCTTCTGCGAAGCGGGGATGCTGCTCATGCTGAAATGTCTTCCCTTGCTATCAAAAATCACATACTTGGCTTTCTTAACAATTATCGTCTCCGGTTTTCAAAACATGACCTGGAGCTATGTTCCTACTACAGACAACCTTTAAACACTCCTCCTGTTGTAGTTCGGAACATAGCAAGATTCAAGAATGGAGAAATCTTAGACGAACCATATAGCGTAGTTTTCAAAGGACTTCGAAATGAAACCGAAGTCACAATTAAGTTCTTTGAAATAGACTACATTGGCCTCCATCCCTCCTCCTTCATCACAGGGATGATTTCTCATGTGAATGCCTGCCATGCAAATTCCACTGAGAAAAAGAAGAAGTTTATAGATCATATGAACTGGTATCTTGCAGTAAGAAAGACTCTGATGCGGGCATACAAGAGAAATTTTCGAGTATAGGCTTCGGATGCACTTCACATAAAGGGGGAGATTGTTGAGATCATTTGTGATGAAGTGCTGATATATCCGAAGTCCTACCCATAAGAAACCCCGAAGTGAATAAACAAGAGGAGACACCGAAGTCTAAAGACTCCGAAGTGCTATGCATAAAAGATCCGAAGACTTCACAGCCTGTCCTCTTGTCTTTTGTGTGCACACGTATAGTACAATACATGTTGCATGAATCTTCTATCCTATTGGCTAGTACACTGATAGGATATTCTCTGTAAAAGGTGTACTATTGGTATCACTGATTCAGTATAAATATCAGTGATACCATACCGTGTCAAATGAGAGATTACAAGATTAGTTTACGAGAATTGTATATCTCCAAGATAGAAAACCCAACTGTAAAACCAAAGTTCTAATCGAATCATTCGGCACATGTTATTCATATCTTATTGTTTAATTAAGCTCTGTTGCATTATCATTGTGTGATTGATTGAGTAATTGATTCCATATCTATATTAGTTCATCTATTCTCATATTTAAACTCCCAACAGAGTTGGCAGTAGTGGTGGTGGTGGTTGGTGGCGGTTGCAGCGGCAGCGGCGGTGGCGTTGGGGGAGGTGGCGGTGGCGGCGGTAGTGGTGGCGGCCGCGACGGTGGTGGTGGTGACGCAGGTGGTGTAGGTGGTGGTGGTGAAAATCATATGTGCAAAGCACTAGAGCGGCAAGAAAAAATATGTGGCCCATATTCATTCTCGCGATCTCAACCTTATTTTTATTCTCAATGGAACCTACTTATATATATATATATATATATATATATATATATATATATATATATATATATATATATATATATATATATATATATATATATTACAATTAAAATTATTAGCTTTTTATAATTTATTCATGTAATAAGACCAAGAGGTACCATAATCACTTACCCCTCACTACCACTTACGTTTTACCCGCCATATAGGCGACCTCAATAAACCCTCACTAACCCCTCACTTCCTTCAATTCTTGGAAATTGTATATCCTCACTGTAACACCCAGTTTCTTATCTCCAATTTACATCAATACTTGCTCAAATAACCACAAGGGTTTAATGGTGTAATTAAAGTTAAGCAACAGAAGCACAAGCAGTTATCATAAGCACGATTACTTAATACAAACATGTCCCAAAACTGGGTTACAAAAGACCGTTTTTACAAAAAACTATATATAAGTTTTCAAAAAGTATGTTATAGTTCACAAAAAGTCCAAAAGTCTAGTCCCAAGTTAAGTCATTCATCCCTCTGCAACTTTCTTGCCCCTGTCACCTATAACGCATATAACACAAAAGTTTTTATGAGCTATTTAGGCTTAGTGAGAAAATAATTAAAATTTAGTATCATTTCATCATTTCTCAACAACTACTAAAACATACAATCGTAAATCTCAAACTCTTTGACTATCTCAGTCATTTAGTATACTCGTTTACACCAAGTACTCATTGCAACAAGGAATTCTCAACCTTGTTTAATTCATAATAATTGGTTATCTCAACCAATTAGAATATACAATTAACACATTTATATTACTATCTAATCATAAATAATGAATTAGAACTACTCACCTAATGTCTGTGCAGCTCGTGGTCCACCCGTACCTTGTGTATCTCCTTCCCTCCTATAAGTATTAGCTGTAAATTTAACACCACATATCATATCTCAAAATCTAACTCAATGGATTAAGAAATTAATAGCTAATACAGATAACAAATAGTGAATATCATATGCTATTAAACCGAAACCCCCAATTTTCGCGGTTTTACCAAAGCAACCGTTAAAACATCATAATATTCGCAACAAGGACTCAATACAACATATACTAACAACTTACTAACAACACATGAGATGAATAAAAGCATACTTTCAGATTTAGATATCTAGGGTGTAAACCCTAAAACCCAAATTCACTAACCTCATGAATCAAGAACTCAGGAACACGTTTTGGGTGTTCAATCTGACTTCCCAAAACTTTTCCTATGCAAAACCCTCGATCAAGATGACCAAAAATCGCACCCCTAGCTCTGAAAATCGCCTATGTGGGTTTTTTGTTCGTGAATGTAGAAATGAGGTAAAAAAATCTTTTTAAAGAAGTAAGCCTGACACGACACACGACCCGTGTGAATCCACGACATACTCACCGTTCGCTTCAGTAGGTCATACACGACCCAGGTATTTGGACACGACCCGTGTGTGTCCTGTAGAGTCCAAAACAACCTCTAAAAACCCTTTACACGATCCGTGTGACTTGGACACGACCCATGTGTTCTATTTTTGACACTTTTAAGATTTAAACTCTTCTCAAATGAACTTCTAATCATCTTAACTCACATAACAACCTAGAAACTGTTATTTACTCTAAAATTAACTCAATTTTACTTACCGAAAGTATTACGGCATTACAAGTTATCTCATTCTTCAAAAGATTCCGTCCTCATAATCTCTTGAAATAAAGAGCATATTTAGATCGCATCTCTTCTTCAGGTTCCCATGTGACATTTGTGCCTCGATGATGTCTCCATTGAACTTTCACCATCCCAATCTCTTTATTTCTTAACTTCTTAATCTTTCTGTCTAATATCTTTTCTGGCTGCTCTTGATATTAAAGCTTACGATCTAACTGAACTTCGTTCAAAGAAACTTGCGTTGACTCGTCATATAAAGTTTTACGAATATGTGATATATGAAATACATTATGTATTCCTATTAACTCATCGGGAAGCTCAAGTCTATAAGCTACAGCTCCTACTCGCTATGACACACAGAAAGGTCCGATAAATCGGGGACTCAACTTGCCACGCTTACCAAAACGAATAATTCCCTTCCAGGGTGATACATTCAACATCACCATGTCTCCAACCTGAAATTCCGATGGTTTCCTTCATTTATCCGCATTCTGTTTTTGACGCTGCTGAGAAATTCTTATATGTTCACAAATGCTTTTAATCTTCTCCTCAGTCTCTGTTATTATTTCAGGGCCCGCTAGTGGCTTTTCTCCCGCCTTTGACCAACATGTCGGTGTTCTACACATTGATCCATATAACGCCTCGAAGGGTGCCATCTGAATGCTGGAATGATGTGAATTATTATACGTAAATTTAGCCAAAGGCAATTGATCGTCCCAGCTACCTCCAAAATCAATCACTGAAGCTCTGAGCATATCCTCCAACGTCTATATAGTTCTCTCGGTTTGACCATCAGTCTGCGGATGATAAGCCGTACTCATCAAGGCTCTGGTTCCCAAATGTTTTTGAAAACTTTGCCAAAAATGTGAAGTAAAACGACTATCACGATCGGAGACTATCGAGGTAGGTACTCCGTGTCGTCTCATCACTTCTCTAATATAGATCTCTGCTAGTTTGGACGCTTGATAATCTTCTTGTATGTGAATGAATTGTGCTGATTTAGTCAATCTATCAACAATCACCCAAATAGAATCGAACCCTCACAGAGTTCGAGGTAACTTAGTGTAAAGTCCATAAAAATCTCATCCCACTTTTTCATTGGCACTGGCAGTGGCTGCACTAACCCGTATGGTCTCTGATGATTTGCCTTGACTTGTAAACAAGTCAGACACTTCTCCACATATCTCCCAACAACACGTTTCATTCCCGGCCACCAGTAAAATGGTTTTAGACTTCTATACATTTTCGTACTACCTGGATGGATTGAGTACCGAGTACAATAAGCATCTTTAAGTAATAGCTGTCTCGTTTCTCTGTGCTTTGGGACCCACACTCGTCCCTGAAAAGCCTTTACTCCTTGTGCATTTTCAACTAGTTTATCTACATAGCCCACCATTATCTCACTCTTTACATCATTGGCTTCTCTCTGGGCACGTTGAATCATTTCTGGTAATTTAATAATCACTCCCATTCGAGCTGAAACAACTCGAATAGATGGCTCTTTTCGAATTAGCGCGTCTGCCACTACATTTGCTTTACCAGGATGGTAAAGTATTTCAAAACCATAATCCTTCAAAAGATCCATCCATCTTCGTTGTCTCATATTTAACTCTTTTTGGTCAAAAAATATTTTACTTGTGATCTGAGTATACCTGGAACTTCACGCCATAAAGATAGTGTCGCTAAATTTTTAATGCAAAAACAAAGGCGATTAACTCCAAATCATGTACAGGATACGCTTGCTCGTGAGACTTCAGTTGTCGAGATGCATATGCAATCACTCGCCCCCTCTGCATTAATGCACATCCATGACCAATTTGCGAAGCATCAGTAAAAAGAACAAAATTTTCCCCACGTTGAGGTAATGCCAACACCGGAGCTTCACATAATGCACGTCTTAGTTTCTCAAAGGCTGCTTGTTGTACTTTAGTCCAAATAAACTTCTCCTTCTTTCTGGTTAGCTTCGTTAAAGGCAACGCAATGCTCGAAAATTTCTCCACAACCCGCCGATAATAACCGGCTAATCCCAAGAAGCTTTGAACCTCAGTCGGACTCTTGGGTGGTGCCCAACTCATCACCGCTTCTATCTTGGCAGGATCTACTTTAACGCCTTCTCGGTTAATTACATGACCAAGGAATTGAATCTCTTGCAACCAAAACTCGCACTTAGAAAATTTTGCGTACAGATTTTCTTTTCGAAGAAGATCAAGGATTAATTGCAAGTGCTGTGTATGCTCGCTCCAACTCCTGGAATAAATCAAAATGTTATCAATGAACACTATTACGGACTTATCCAAAAAGGGATGACAAGCTCGGTTAATCAAATCCATAAAGGCCGTCGGGGCATTCGTCAAACCGAACGACATTACTAAAAACTCGTAGTGACCATATCGGGTGCGAAATGCTGTTTTCGGGACGTCAGATTCTCTTACTCTTAACTAATGGTATCCCGAACTCAAGTCAATCTTCGAAAAATATACCGCTCCTTCTAATTGATCGAATAAATCATCGATTCTCGATAGAGGATAACGATTCTTCACAGTAATCTTATTTAACTCGCGATAGTCTATACACATGCGCATAGAACCATCCTTCTTCTGGACAAACAATATCGGAGCACCCCACAGGGACGAACTCAGCCGAATGAAACTGCGATCTAAAAGTTCTTGCAGCTGTTTCTTTAATTCCTCCATCTCTGACGGCGCCAACCGATAGGGTGCTCGAGCTATCGGTTTCGCTCCCGGAACTAAACCGATAACAAACTCTATTTGACGATTTGGTTGTAAGCCGGGAAGATCGTCAGGAAAAACATCAGAAAAATCTTGTACTACCTCAACATCTTTCACTGTAGGATGTTCGGATTCAATAAGAGTAATATGCGCCATAAATAAAAGGACACCTTTTTCGATATACCTTCGTGCTCTTGCGAAAGATACTACCAGTATATGTTGAAAACGAAGCTCGCCTCGTATTTGCGTTCGGGACCCGCTTGGAGTTCTCACAGAAATAGTCTTTTCGTGACAATCCATATTCGCTCTATTATCATATAACCAGTCCATTCCAACTATCACATCAAACGCATGAGTAGTCATCGACTTCAAATCAATAAGGAATAAAATCTCGTTGATTTCAAGCCGACAATTAGCATAATGACTATTTACTATAACATCCCTCCCGTCAGCAATATCAACTATCAAATTCTCACTCATCTCGGTCATCGGGACATGAATTTGGGACACAAAAGGTACATATATAAAAGAAACTGATGCACCAGAATCAAATACCATACGAGCTTGAAGAGAGTTTAGGCTAAAGATACATGTAATCACATCCGGTCGCTCTCGGGCCTCCTCCACGGTCATCTGAAAGGCTCGAGTCCTAACGTTCCAGCCGCCTCTATCTTGTCTATCGCCTTGACTATCACCTCTTCACGCCCGTGGAGTATCGCGGCATGTATCGGTCCTTGGCTTTGGGCAATCCGGGTGGATATGACCGCTTTCTCCACTGTTAAAGCATACCCGGCTCTTCTCTAAACAATCTCGAGCCATGTGTCCAATCTTTCCGAATTGATAACATATAAGGGACAGGGTACTCGTATCACAATCTCCAGCGTGTGTTCAACGACATCTTTCACACCACCTGCTCTAAGTCTTCCTCGAATCACCTCGAGGCTAAAAATTTGGAACCGGCTGTTTTTGAGAACTACCTCCCGACTTGCATTCCCATTTTCTTTTCTGACCTCCACTATCTTTATCCACCTTTTTCTCATCCTCTTGCCTCCGCAGTTCTTTTTCTTGGGACTTGGCTGCTTCAACTATCTGCTGTTAAGTGATAAAATTCGAGTTCTGTAAAAACTCCCGTATTTGGGTTCTCAAACCCCACAAATATCTATCAACCTTTCTCTCCTCCGTATCCATCTGATGTGCAGCAAATCTGGCCTTCTCGTTAAACTCGGTTGTATACTCCTGTACCGACCGTGCCCCCTGCTGTAATCTCAAAAAGTCCTCCTCCAAACTTTTCATGGCAGTGTTAGAGCAATATTCTTTCATATACTTTGCTTTGAATTCCTCCCACGTAAATTCAACCTCCAAACCTTTTTCTATATTAAGACGTACATTTTCCCACCAGAATTGAGCATCTTTGTGTAGGCAATTTGTAGCATACTGGACTTTATCTTTCTCCACACACTTGCTCGTACAAAAAACTAT
Organism: Cichorium intybus; assembly: GCA_023525715.1. NCBI lineage: Eukaryota > Viridiplantae > Streptophyta > Magnoliopsida > Asterales > Asteraceae > Cichorium > Cichorium intybus. Next base: position 139,688,376 of record CM042012.1, read on the forward strand.
CTCAACGTACGTCAACCAATTCCGTGCAACAATAGGATAATCATTCGGTTTACATTTGCGAAATGTTTCATAACTGCAACCCTTTAATTCCCCCGACCCTCCGGCCTCAGTATGTATAATAACCGGCTCCCTTCGACCCTCCCCAACCACAGGAATGAAAATAGGTCGATCTCGCTCATCTCTATTCGTCGCCTCCGTTTGAGGCTTCTGTAAAGTAAGCAATAAGCTTTTGACTGCTTTCGCTACCTCAGCAGCGATAAGTTCTTGTAATGACTTCGATAAATCGGGCGGTCTCTCGCCTTCGGGCTGGCGCCCCAGTCCCGAACTCTGTGACCCCCATTGCTCGTCTCGGCGATCACCTCCTTCTTTTTCCTTTCCAGAACTCATAATGAGGCTGAAAAGAATTTAACTCATCTCAATCTCTTATATCTCAATACACTTTTCATATTGCATATTTCATCAAAATTCTCAAAATATCACATATACTCATAATTTGTGCTCAAAGGAATAGTTGCATAGGGACAAATTTAGGACATCTCTTTTTATTAGTTTGAGTCTAGAACTTACCCTTAAAAGTCTAGTTCACTCAAACCTTGCTCTGATACCAACTTGTAACACCCATTTTCTTATCTCCAAATTACACCAATACTTACTCAAATAAGCACAAGGGTTTAATGGTGTAATTAAAGCTAAGCAACAGAAGCACAAGCAGTTATCATAAGCACGATTACTTAATACAAACATGTCCCACAACTGGGTTACAAAAGACCATTTTCACAAAAACTATACATATGTTTCAAAAGAGTATGTTATAGTTCACAAAAAGTCCAAACGTCTAGTCCAAAGTTAAATCATTCATCCCTCTGAAACTTTCTTTTCCCTGCCACCTACAACACATATAGCACAACAGTTTTTATGAGCTATTTAGGCTCAGTGAGAAAATAATTAAAACTTAGTATCATTCCATCATTTCTCAACAACTACTAAAACATAAAATCGTATATCTCAAACTCTTTGACTATCTCACTCATTTAGTATACTCGTTTACACCAAGTACTCATTGCAACAAGGAATTCTCAACCTTGTTTAATTCATACTAATTGGTTATCTCAACCAATTAGAATTTACAATTAACACATTTATATTACTATCTAATCATAAATAATGAATTAGAACTACTCACATGATGTCTGTGCAGCTCGTGGTCCACTCGTACCTTGTGTATCTCCTTCCCTCCTATGAGTATCAGTTGTAAATTTAACACCACATATCATATCTTAACATCTAACTCAATTGATTGAGAAATTAATAGTTAGTACAGATCACAAACAGTGAATATCATATGCTATTAAACCAAAACCCCTAATTTTCGCGGTTTTACCAAATCAACCATTAAAACATCATAATATTCGCAACAAGGAATCAATACAACATATACTAACAACTTACTAACAACACATGAGATGAATAAAAGCATACTTTCAAATTTAGATATCTAGGGTTTAAACCCTAAAACCCAAAGTCACTAACTTCATGAATCAAGAACTCAAGAACATGTTTCGGATGTTAAATCCGACTTCCCAAAGCTTTTCCTACGCAAAACCCTCGATCAAGATGACAAAAAATCACACCCCTAGCTCTGAAAATCGCATATGTAGGTTTTTTGTTCGTAAATGGAGAAATGAGGTAAAAAGTCTTTTTAAAGAAGCAAGCCTGACAAGACACACGACCCGTGTGAATCCACGACATACTCACCGTTCGCTTCAGTAGATCATACATGACCCGGGTATTTGGATACGACCCGTGTGTGTCCTGTAGAGTCCAAAACAACCTCTAAAAACCGTTTACACGATCCATGTGACTTGGACACGACCCGTGTGTTCTATTTTCGACACTTTTAAGATTTAAACTCTTCTCAAATGAACTTCTAATCATCTTAACTCACATAACAACCTAGAAACTCTTATTTACTCTAAAATTAACTCAATTTTACTTACCGAAAGTATTACGACATTACAAATGTGGCCCCCATCGGCCTCGAATGGGAGGAAGTTATCCCTCTCGTAACCTCTAGCGGTAACATCTCGTAAGACTCGGCTATGTGGATGATATAATGCCTACCGACCAGAGGACTGTCCAATCTCCGCTCCGTAGACCCAATCAAGAACTCAGATAACATCTCATAGATCCTTCTTCGGCACCTTGTCACCACCCTTACGCTGGGTAAGGGTGCAAGTGACAATCCTGTGTAGTAAACGGTGGATCGACGATCGTATGGTGCTAGCAGTGGCGACTGTGCTAAATGTGATGTCGCTGACCTCAGCTCAGATGGCTGCCTCTGTCACACCCTCGTCTGGGTGGGTGTGTGGAGCATGCAGCTAAAAACGGCAGGAAGTGCGGATCGGTCGTGTGACAACTAAAATTTTATGTAAGTAATAGATAAATATAAGTATAGTAAAGGTATAAAGTTTGCAAGTTTTGGATTTCGTACGAAGAAGTTATGCCTCTACAAAGTCAAAAGTAAAATTTAGACTAAGAAGACTCGTCTTAGTCTTATAAAATCAAGTAAAATTTAGACTAAGAGGACTCGTCTTAGTCTTAAGTCTGGAATAAGGACAAAATGGTCAAAGGTGGTAAAAATATGGGAATTTATGTTTTAAGACATTTTATTTAGTCATATTGAAGTGTTACTTCAATTGGAAGTAAGTCTTGAAAGCCCGAGGGCAAAATGGGAAACTAGGAGACAAAAGTGAAAGTATTTATTGTTAAACTTTTAAAATTGTTACCTAAAAATCTATAAGGATTTGGGAAAAAGTCATCTATAAGACTTTTGTAGATTGTGATGCAATAAAAATATAGGAAAAAGATTCGAGTCGTTTGGAGTTATAACGAAGAAGTTATGACGGGTTAAAGAAGGCCCAAAAGTGACCAAAAATGACCAAAGGGTCATGTTCGGGGGTCTGTATCATAAAATCTATAGAGATTCAGACTTAAGTTAGTAGACTAAAGTTGTAAAGCTCATTCTCACCTTTTTAAAGGCGTAAATTTTGCGAAAATTCGATATCGTATGTGGAAGTTATGATGGTGTAAAGTTTGATAAAAATATGGACAAATGTTTGGGAAATTTCGCTAAGGCACAAGGCTGAAAGGTATTTTGGTAATTTTTATGTTGACCAGTCAAAACCAGGTCTCGCTAAACCTGGTACGCGTTATGTGGATTACGACTTTTATGCTGGTCGATATGTGTGTTAGAGAAAGAGAAAATCAGAAAAAGGGGGATTGAACTCAAGATTTATCATACGCACATTCGTGTGCGTGTTAGTGCCAATCGAATTCCGAGAGGGAGAGACGAATGACGAGAGTAGAGGGTTTGATCGGGACAGAGCTTGGTCCCTGTGGTTCACGACTTTGGTTGCTGGGACAGAAAAGACGGAAAACAACAGCGAAAGCCGATGCCGGCAGCAATTCTGGAGGCCAAGTGCCCGGCGACGGTGGGGGATAGATTTGAATTGTACTCAATGGTGAAGTTTTAGTGAAATTCTTATTAATATGGTTGAAAAGATGAAACTTGAGAATTGGAATATGTTAGATACATTTATATGTGAAAAAGAATGATGAAAACATCTTTTATAGAGTATGTTTATGTGTATTTGAAGGAAAAGGATGGTAAAGTGTTGGAATGGAATTGGGCATTCCAACCCTTTTGGGACAATTTTTGGAATTTTACAATAACGACACAAATAGATCATAGAATTCAATTTAAATGATTTTTATGAACTATTGGTAATATATTAGAGTCAAGTAAATGAGAAATAACATGTTTTTAAAAGAGCTTCTATTTAAAGAAACTTTGATAATAGAGATTTGCTAAAATGATATAAAAGAGTAAAACTAGAGATGTTTTGACATCTAAGTAATTAGTATTGTATCATAAATATGTTAGAACTATAAAGTTGCTTAAATTACATGTTAAACCCAAAAAATGCATAATTATTCAAACTTGGGACAAAAAGGGTAAAAGTGTCCAAAATGATTATCATGTCTCATGAAGTATACTTAATCCTTGGAATGGAATTAAATGATGCTTAGAAAGAGTTCATGTAAGTTATGGTAAAGAGTATGTGTTTAGTCGTGTAGTATGTACTAACATCTTATTAAATCAATAGAGGTTGAAGGATATTTGGAAGCAAGTAGAGTCAAGAGCTAGTGGATCTTTGTAGCTAGACATACCTAGCTACCGAGGTGAGTACATGAGGATTTTTACTAGGTACATAGAAAAAAGTTTTAAATATTGAATGTTTTATATTAAATCTTATGCTAAATGTTGTATGAGTAATGATCTTTCAAATGGTTTTTAAAGCTTGAATTAGCAAGTATTTATAAAGTTTTATATGACTTTTTAATGTGAGTCTATATGCAAGCTTTACCATACGTGCCATGCTTATGAAAGTTTACTGATGTGTTTTGAAGAGTAAGTTTTGGCATCAAGCCTAATAAGTTAAGAAAGTGTTTTGGCATTTAGCCTATAAAGTTTATGAAAGAATGTTTTGGCATTAAGCCCAAGTGATTTGAAAAGCATATTTTGGCTTTAAGCCCACGTGATTTGAAAAGTATATTTTGGCACTAGCCTTAATGTGATTTCAGCAAGTAATCTGATGTCAAATCATATTATGTTTTCTTTTATGACTGGTATTTGAAATATGAATGAATGCAGCAATGCAAGTTAGTATGTTACCCACTTTTTCCCGGGCCATGATATTCCCGTAACGGAATATAGAGGAGTCTACTGGGGTGGTACCTTCCCCTTCGCGAAGTAGATGTCCTAAAACACATGATGCTAGGATGGACTGATCTTGTTCTTTCCATCTTAGTATAGACTTGGGAAAATCACTACGTTTGATTATCCTAAGTATAAAAATAAAGCATGTAGAGATACCAGTCAAAGCATGTGATACGATGCTGAAATGGTTTGATTACGTTCTTACCATTTCAGTATAGACTTGGGGTATCACCAAAGGTGATTAAGGCCCTAAGTATAAAAATCCGGACCCGAATGAATACCAGTCAAGTTTGAATAAAGAAAGTTTTTATGATGACAGTTTATTAACAAAGGCTTTGAAAACGATATATGTTATGCTTTTAAATGTTTTCAGCAAGAAATATGATATGATTTGGTTACAAAGGATTTGGAAACGATAAATATTATGTTTTTAAATGTTTTGAGTCTAAAACCCATGTATCTCACGAGACATATTTGTCTTACGTATTTTTTGTTTTAAATGCTATGTACTCAGGAACAGGATGACTGGCATCAGATGATAGAAAGAGAAGACTTAGAAGATCTCATGGGGACATAGATAGAAAAGAGGACCGGAAGATAGAATTACCTTTAAAAGCGGTATAGTTATGATATGTAGTTGAGAGATGTTATATTTATGGTTAGAACAACACTTGTAGTTGTATTTTAAAGTCTTGCTATGTTCCGTAATGCTTTTGGGCTATTTTGATTTTGAGTCGGGTCAGTATGGTTTTTATCCGTTTAGCCCAAAGGTCATGCCAAATTTTCGGTAGAATTATTGAGTAATTACGGGACATTAGCTTGAGATGTCATGTTGCTTCTCTATGGTAATGATATGAGTTTTGTAACCCCCAAATGTCGTTTAAATAATGTTTTAAACTTATCTGTTTTGTTGGGACCAGAAATTTAAGGCATGACACGAGGTCATGAGAAATATTTTGTTTGTAAAGAAACACACTTTTTGAACTATGAGATTTTTCAGCTACTGCGCTTTTGATGTTATTGTATTTAAAAAAAATTATAAATTTGGGGCGTTACAAGTTGGTATCAGAGCCATAGTTTAAACGAATTAGGTGTCGAGACTCGAACCTAGGCTTAAACTGTGTGAGGATGAAGTGAGAATACGGACTTAAGATAATACCGTAAATGAGAGTCCACCAACGGTATTATAGGATACGGACTTAAGATAAGACCTCAAATGGTGGCATCCCGATGCTAGAATGATAACTGTTATTATAGGAGAATTCCACCAACGGTAAATGAGAGTCCCAGTTTCCTCCGAAATCTAAGACACGCGCCCTCAACATATCTTCGAGTGTTTGAATTGTCCTCTCAGATTGACCATCGGTCTGAGGATGATAGGCGGTACTGTATGTATGTATATATGTATGTATATGTATGTATGTATATGTATGTATGCTTGTAATGTCATTTTATAGCTGATACGCATAAGAGGAATAAAATATGCAAGATACAGGTGGACCACGAGCTGTATATACGCCAGGTGAGTAGGTTCTAATCCATTATTATGATATTATTTAATTAAATGTTCTTTGAATTATTTCCACTTTCAGGAGATAAAAAAAAAATTTATAAAGAGTCTTTTCGTTTTCCCTGTCCTTATCGGAGTTAAGCAGTGAATGTTGAAAAAATAGCACTTTGGGTAGTCGAAAGGTCGCATCTACTGTAGATGGTTGAATTTTTTTATTTTTTTTATAGATCCACTTATAGATAGTATAACGGATTACAATCCATTCATGGACGAGCACTTAACGAATAGTGAGATTATCCCCATGAATCAAGGATTCATGGCTAGCATACAGAATGACAATCAACTACAGGTGATTCATAACGACAGTGTTGGAATGAATCCCGAGTTTGAGGGAGGTTTTCAATACCAGAATCACCTTCAGATGATTCAAAGAAATCTAGAGGGATTTCAAAACCCTGGGTTCATAGCTGAAAATCAACATTTACTGTCGACGTCAGATACTAATGTTATTGCACCAAAGTTTATCTTTGGTCAGGATCATGCTCAATTGATCCTGAATGACAATAGTACAACCGGATTTGATTCTTTGAGTCCAAGAACCACAATAGTTGGCAGTGGAAGTGGTTCTAGACAGCCATTAAGTAAGGAAGCAATAACTCAGCACTTTAACAAGCCTCTTTTGGAAGCTGCAAAGGAACTCAACGTTGGATCAACCCAGTTGAAGAATCGTTGTAGGGAGTTAGGCATACCAAAATGGCCTCGAAGACAGCTTAAGAGTCTAGAAACTCTTATTAACAATACTCAGGTTAAAAATTGCATTTTTTTTTTCAAAATTTTAGTACCATGAGATTGTATTGACTGAAGGTATTTATGTAACAGGAATTGAATAATATTGCTAATGAAGCAGACGTAATACTTGGTATAGAAAATGAGAAAAAAGCAATATTCGAGGGTTCCAGTTCGAAGATGACTAATACCACAAAGAAATTTAGGCAAGCTGTCTTTAGAGATGTTTACAGGAAACGAAAGGCCGAGGAGATGGAGGAAACTTCATCAGGGACCCATGCACAGCAGCAATCTTTGCCATCCGATTCTGCTATAGATGTTGATTTACTTGGGCATGTAAATGATGAAGGCTCACATCCTATAATAGAAAGTATGGTTATTCCTATTCTTCAGGAAGGTCCAAGTCAAGTAATTTTTTATGAAGATTGGAGTTTCTTAGAACAGAAAGATATGAATCTTGATTTACTTGAGAATGTAAATGATGAAATTTCACATCCTATGATAGAAGGTATGACCATTCCTATTCTTCAGGAAGGTCCAAGTCAAGTACCTTCTAATTCTGATATGAGTGGTTTTAACCCTGACTTTCTCAAGATCATAAGTGAAGAGAAAACAGAAGACTTAACAGGTGAGATAGTCTGCTTTCGGCGTTCAGATTGAATTCCAACATTAGTCTAATGAAACCGTTGGTACCGTTCCTGTTTCCGTTTATGCCATTAATGCTAATGTTTGTCATGGCGGCTGCCACAACGACATGAAATATAACGGTGTCCACCAGTGGAGTCATCGGTCGATCTGTTGATGGTGTGATGGTATGTTGGTTACTTTGACAAGGTGGCATTCTTGTGCTATTGAGATTAAGGATGGAATGATTGTAGGTTTTCGATAATAGTTATTGGTCAGATATTATCGACCGTGTAAGGGTAGGGGTATAACATGTACATAAAATGTCTAGATGTATGGTTCTATAGTATTATAAAATACTCCTATAGTATTTTAGATTTGTATTCTGTTTTAGAGTTTATTTGTATATGGTTATTGATAAGTTTTTAGACTTGTTGTTCACTACAATTATTCCTAAACACATGTTAGTCATACCTTGGACCAATAGAGTTGATCAGGCTCTATTTATCCTAGATATGATTACATAACTATCTAGGCATATTCGTAGTGTTCAACTCATCTTATTACTCTTGTATTGTTTTGGTTATGACACTGTTCTAGTATGTATGTACTTGTACTTATACTTTATAAAAATATCATTGTATTGGGCACCTTCTGGGCTTTCCATGGGTATTAAATGTGAATCATGTAGCATTTGCGTGGGCCCCCATAATACTAAGTTTTCACATGTTTTTCCCACTTCTAGGACCATTAGGGAACTTAATAGTCCAATGAGTTGGCCATTTTAGAGTGTATCCTTTCGGATACGTTTGATAAGGTCGGGTATTTTGATGGCTCAAAAGTAATGTGAATGACGCGCTTTGGCCTATAGGTTTGGGAACTCTCGCCTTTGGTCCCCAGGTAAGCAAACTGGTCCCTCGGTTGATTGGGATGTATACGAATGCTTACCTAGTCAGGACTTTCGGGCTACCGGCACCTCCCCCTTCCAGTTACTACGCGTCCATTACTATGATCCTACCCAACTAGAGTGGATGACTTGGAATTTCCTATGAGTTCTAAGGATTATATATGTATAAATTTTTTTTTTAAACCACTTGAGTATGTGTGTGATTTTCAGAGAAAGAAGAGAAAATTTACAAGTGTATGCACACATATAAGTGTCATGAGTAATACGTAAGCACATAAGGGAGCAATTAACACACAAAGGTATTCCTAGAATTTTCTAAGTGCGAATTGCATGCAGTTGTGTGTGCATTTTATAAACTAGCATACGAGAGGACCCTAGAGGCTATAGACTAGGTCAAGGCAATTAACCTAATTCCCTATAGTCAAGGGCTCTGATACCAATCTGTCACACCCCGATCCTTGGCGGAATTGATCAAGGCGTGATATATTGTTCAAAGTCTCATGACAACTATGTTATAATATGATTAGATTCAATTAAGTACTAAGTAGGCAAACGAGATCCACAACATACAAATACAAATTCAAATACAAACAACATTTATTACATCAAATTTAAATAGTCTGGTGGGTTTCTAAGGTACACCCTACTTTTCATCAACTTCATTCTTCAAATCTGCATCATGGGTAAAAACAGGTCAACTACGAGAGTTGATGAGTAATCAAGTTTTATTAAAGAAAATTGTGAGTTTGAAATATTGATAATTTGAAACTTGTTTTCTTTTGAAGTCGACAAGCAAGTGTTATTGAGATAACGGTTTATAAATCAAAAATATTGATTAACAAATGATAACAACAACAATAAGTCCTCACCCTATATGTACATATACATGTATATATATAGGATGGAGCATCTAATCATCATACACACTCAACCACGTGCAATCAATCACCTTAGCGTCCCAAGGCGGGGTGGTCAACCCAATAGCGCTATTATTGTCCATAACGTACCTCAAGAATACGGGCATAGTCATGGAGATTAGACTAAAATGATAATGCACTACAAGTACATGTAGCGTAAACAAACAATAATTATACAAATAATGATTCAAGTATAAATGTCCCCAACAATGTCTCAATTGTGATAAAATAATAAAATGAAGTTGAAAACATATTAGAACCACATGATACACCCCAAAAGTATTTAAAATTATAAAATATGGGGTAGATTACTCACATTAGTCCAAACGGAATACGCGTGTCGTACGAAAGACGGCTCGGGTCAAAATGACGCAGAACCTAATATAATTAATAGTTTTGGCTTAGGAATCGATAAACGGGAATGGAGTATTAATAAAAATAATTAGACACATATTCTTATATTAGATGAATTAACAATAATCCATTTTGATTTGAATATTAATGTATTCATATGTTAAATGAATATTAAATTGAATTAATTACTTTGGATTATTAATTTATGTTTTCAATTTAGGCAAGATTTTAATAATTTCTTATTAAAATAATAACTTGCCAAATTATAAGTATTTGCAGATTTTTTTTATATTATAAAAAATTATTTATATGATATAATCATTAAAAAAAATGCATTTTTACATGCTTAAATACTTAGGAAAATGGTTTTAACTAATAAACAGTAATGAAACATTCTGAAATTATCAGAAAATCATTATTTCATACAATATTAATTACTTTAAAATTTTCATATTTTTCCGAACTATTTTAGTATTTATTTAGTATTTTAATGATTAAACAACAACAAAATTGGGGAAAAATAATAAATGATCCCCAAAAATTCTGAAACATTAACCATAGTTCTCTAACATGATATAGAGCCTAGTTTGAGTGTTTTGGATATTTGTGACTATGGGAAGTATTTCTTATGTTTTTCTTTATTAATTAATCAATAAAATCATAAATACTAGTAAACTATTAAGGAAAATTCATTAAACTTTTTATCTATGATTAATATGTCATATATGATATTGTGACAAGGGTTTATAATTTTCTGACTTGTATAGCTATTTATTATCAATTTAACCCATTAAACAATCATTAAATTTGGAAAAATAAGAAAACATTCTTACAAAACTCTGTAAATTTTTGCATGGGGTCTTTATAATGTTATTAAGGCGCGAAAAATATAAAATCGTGTTTTTGACATACATAACTATATTTTTCTATTTATTTAGCTTCAACAAAATAAAATACAAAATAACCATAAAACTGTAATATAAATGCATGAAACTTAATAAATTATGTTTTCTCAGTTTATGGGTCATCCCATAATTTTCTCAGAATTTATTGAATACAAAAAGTATTTTATATGAATTATTGCCCTATTTTAGTGCAATAATTATAATAATTCGATAAAAATGAGTTAATTTCTGAAAATTTCCAGAACTTCTTATTTTATTAATGGGATTCTGAGAAAAATCAGGTTTATACATAAAATGAGTTTTAGATATTTTGGTGGATTTAATTTGTTTCATGTATGAATTTGAAACTTTTAACAACATACCTTGAGGAATGCTTCAAGAGGGATGAAGATTTGAGTATGAGGGATTGTTCTTGGCTGGAAAATGAAGCTTTCTTGGAGAAATTTCGAGATTGAGAGTGAGAGAAAGAATAGAGAGGGTTTGAGTGGTGATGAGAATAATGTGGTGAGAGGAAAAGGAAAGGAAAGATGATGGGAGGTGTGAGTGGGAGACCATGGGAATATATTTTAGCTTTTGGTGGTCTTCATAATTTTCCACTAGCACAAGCATCTTAACATTTTTATAAAATTTAATGTAGTGTTTATAAAAATAGAGTTTTATAAAAAAATAGGTTATTATTTGATTATAACAATCTACTTTGATTTGAAGTTTAATTATAGCATTCAAGTTTGATTCTTTTAATTTAATTAGAGAATTATACTTTTATTTGATTATAATATGGTATCATAATTTAATTTGATTATAGTTATAACGTTATACTATGCTATATTGCTATTAACATCAATTTATAACGTAGTGTATGAGTTTTGATCCTATTAGCGTCAAGTAATCTCGATTAGGGTTTATTAGATTTCCAATTGGGTTGGGTTGACCCGAATCCATTTTAGGCGGATGTCACATTAACAGGTAAGATGACAAGTGAAATTCCCAACGGTGAAAGAAGTGAAAGTGGAAGAGTAGCAAAGGTACGAACTGTCGAATATTTTACTCTTTTATAGCTTCGGTATATGTGTGAACTTAAACTATGTGAAGGTATACTGAAGATTTCATGTTTTGAATGACCAAGTATGTCATGACATGTGTGTAAACATGATGTAAAAGCTTGGTAGATTAAATCGTTGTAATTGAGAACATAGAAGATTTAAGCAAGACAAGAATATTATGCCTTGTTTTATGCGATGCAACCATCCGAGAATCACTACAGGATGATAAGTTGGTTGCCATTTTAGTATATAGGACTGAAAGCTTATTGCCAAGCTAATGTGCAGAGGAAGTGACATTAAAATGAGCTCGCAGGTGTCAAGATGCGGCTATGTGGAAGTCACAATGTAACGCCCGGTTTCTCATACAAAGTACACCCAAAATTTTGCAAACAATTAAACATTAAGAATGGGTATACTTGCACTTAACCCAGGAAAAACAAGATGTTATCAAACATTAATTACACAAAAGGTCCTTACAAATTGACCAGGCATTACAAATAATCTACTTCAACTAAAAGGACAGACTCTAAGTTGTCCATCTTTCTTTATTACATGCCTTCCCCTATCACAGCTACAGATACCTGCAAAACAACAAACAACTCAAGTGTAAGCTATTAAAGCTTAGTGAGTAATCTCAATCACACTCCACAATCTCTTCCAGTAAACTCTCTCATCATTCTCCTTTGCTAGTCTCATTAGCAATTATTCACTTCCTCTTACTCTGAAATCTGCAAACTTATTAGCTTTACAAACACCAGCTAATTAGTAGTAATATCAAATCAATAATAAGTATCACAACGGATACTACTCATAACCTCAATCACACACACACACACACACACACACACATATACCCAATTATAACACCCATCATGGTTGTAGCAATCAAACTCAAGCACTCTTTAACTCACTGCTACATCATATACTCTACTCTTATACTCAATATGAAATTCAACTCATCTCTTGTTATCCACCGATAACAGAACCACTCCGACTATAATTTATTTCAGTATCAATATAACACACACATATATATACTTATATATTACATACAACAAGATATAAATGTTATTTCTCATAAGAACATAATCTCAATCGTGTATTAAATCACACTCAAACTCTCATTCTCGTATGTTAAATCACATGTTTCTCAATTATAAACTTGGTTATCTCAACCAATTTAAAATCAATAGTAACCTGTAAATTCACAATTTAATCATAAGAATGAATTATAGTTACTCACTTGATATCGTTTTAGTATATGGAACCCCCAATTTACACGTACCGAGCTCCTGTTCGCTAGACTTGGTTATATCACCATAGGATAAATCAATTTTCCAACACCCACAATCATCTCAATAACATCTATCTCAAAGATGTATAAATCAACAGAGGAAAAATGAGTATAAACGGTAAATATCAACTCTATATTTACCGAAACCTCCAAATCCACGGTTCTACTCATTCAACCGTAGGAACTCGACAATAATCACACCAATAGCTCTAAAGGTATCCACTAACAATCTACTAACAACATATATAACAATATATAACTAAATAACTGAAATCAAAGCTAGGTTTCAAAACCCCCAAAATGAAGAAATCACTCACCTCGACGAATTAGGAATCGAGAACGTGTTTACGGGGTTAGATCCGTATCTCCCCATGTTTCCTTACGAATCTCCAGCTTCAATTTGACCCAAAATCGCCCAAAAATGCTCTGAAATCGATTTGGGTTTGTTTTTGCTCGAAATGAGGTTTTTCTGCACTTTAAAGAGGTCTGCACGCGTAACACGGTCGTGTAAAAGTTACACGGCCCGTGTAACTCACGGTATGAAATTAGAGTTTAGTCTGCAGAACTACACGACCCGTGTCAATATTACACGACCCGTGCTGTACACTCTACACGACCCGTGTTCATATTACACGACCCGTGCTGTACACTAGTTTTAAGTCTGCAGGTTTACACGACCCGTGTCAACAAAACACGACTCGTGTAACTCACGGTATGCTCAAAACAATCACAAAGGACTCCTACACGACCCGTGTAACTCCAACACGACCCGTGTAACCTCTTTTTAGCATTTTTCAACCTCAAACTTCTACCAAATGGGATTTTAACTACTCAAACTCATACAATAGCCTAATAAATCTTAATTACACTAAGATTAACTCAAAATCTCAAAATTTTAATAACACGGTATTACACACAACGCCGACATTAAGCATAGGTCAATGTTCAAAATAATTCTTCACGGACAAGATGCTAAAATGAAGAGACAACACGATGCTTAGGTGGACGCGATGCAACTTCAGAAGATAGTGACACCTTGGCTATACTGAGTTATAGCTACGTATGCGTGGTGAATTTCTAAAAGCTTCTTGGATTGTTTGTAAGGAACTCTTCGTTTCCAAAAGCTAGATTCAAGATGAAGATGATGCATTAACCAGTTTAGTTAATGAAAGTATGACATCTCTATTCGATGGTTAATGACAGTAACTCATGATGTAAGTTGACAATTCATAACTAATGAAGCTTATTATGATAGTATGTCATGATCATCTTTGGTTTAGTAAGATTGTTTTGCTAGTAAGCTAGAATTAATGCCTGGATGAAGGTAACCGGTAAGGTCTTGCATAGACGGTGATGAGGTTAATAACTTCTCACTATAATATGGTTACCTTATAGATGATGCAATGTTTGGTAAGATGGTTATACGTGTAATGGCGAGCAACATGGTAATATGACCGTATCACGAAAAGAATTGGTTAAGGATGAATGGAAATTTAGATTGTAGCTATGTCTAAAGTTATTCCAAGATAAATCTAAAGTGAAAAGAGATGAATAGCAATGATATAGGGAATTGGACCTTAAACGAAAATATCTTTATTTTCTTTTAAGGGGTAGATGGGAAGACGTGGATGTTTGATCTTATAATGATTGTTTTATAGAATGGAGCAAGTGTAAGTTTCGAGACATGATGAAGTAAGTTCAGGAAAGAGCTCAAGAGTCGTCTAAGGATATTGTATGTTACTTGAAGGGTAGTGACAAGAAAATAGATGAATCCCTAATCATCTATAGTAGTATCAATGTGGCATTGGTGGAAGCCTAGTGACCGAATCAAATGGTCAATGAGATTTGGAGCGTAGTGAGACGCAAAACTAAAGAGATAAATGATGAAAATGTCTAGTTGACAAGTATATGCAGGTGCATTGTTATTATATAATGACCAATAATATATTTAAGTTAATCAAGATGAAAGAATATAAAAGAAAGAAAGGCTTATGAATAAAAAGTCTAATGATTGGAAGTAAGTATGAGTAGTAAAGTAGAATGCTATTTTGGGATAAATAGTTCAAAACTCTATTATGTGAATGCTAGTGCACTCGATTAGTGGAAAGCAAAAGTGTTGAGGAATTCAACATGTTTGAGAACTAATTAGTGGAGAGAAAGTAATGGAATTGCATGTTGACTTTGAAAAGTCAAAGTTACTATAAAAATTAATTAAGGAAGTTATCCAGGTCTCAAATGGAATATATCTTAGTGATATTGAGCTAAGCAAAAGAATCAAGATAAACAAGGTTGAATAATATCAAAAGGGATAATTATAACAAAGATTGCACAAGGCAATAGGAATATGAAGCATGAATTTAGTTGAGGACTTGGCAGCAGTGTAAGTTCAAGTGGAACTATGTAGTTGCAAGTTAACTCCCTTTCCATATAATGATTCCGAGGACGGAATCATTTTAAGGGGTAGATAATTGTGACAACTAAAATTTTATGTAAGTAATAGATAAATATAAGTATAGTAAAGGTATAAAGTTTGCAAGTTTTGGATTTCGTACGAAGAAGTTATGCCTCTGCAAAATCAAAAGTAAAATTTAGACTAAGAAGACTCGTCTTAGTCTTATAAAATCAAGTAAAATTTAGACTAATAGGACTCGTCTTGGTCTTAAGTCTGGAATAAGGACAAAATGGTCAAAGGAGGTAAAAATATGGGAATTTATGTTTTAAGACATTTTATTTAGTCATATTGAAGTATTACTTCAATTGGATGAAAGTCTTGAAAGCCCGAGGGCAAAATGGGAAACTAGGAGACAAAAGTGAAAGTGTTTATTGTTAAACTTTAAAAATTGATACCTAAAAATCTATAAGGATTTGGGAAAAAGTCATCTATAAGACTTTTGTAGATTGTGATGCAATAAAAATATAGGAAAAAGATTCGAGTCGTTTGGAGTTATAACGAAGAAGTTATGACGGGTTAAAGAAGGCCCAAAAGTGACCAAAAATGACCAAAGGGTCATGTTCGGGGGTCTGTATCGTAAAATCTATAGAGATTCAGACTTAAGTCAGTAGACTAAAGTTGTAAAGATCATTCTCACCTTTTTAAAGGCGTAAATTTTGCAAAAATCCGATATCGTATGTGGAAGTTATGATGGTGTAAAGTTTGATAAAAATATGGACAAATGTTTGGGAAATTTCGCTAAGGCACAAGGCTGAAGGGTATTTTGGTAATTTTTATGTTGACCAGTCAAAACCAGGTCTCGCTAAACCTGGTACGCATTATGTGGATTACGACTTTTATGCTGGTCGATATGTGTGTTAGAGAGAGAAAATCAGAAAAAGGGGGATTGAACTCGAGATTTATCATACGCACATTCGTGTGCATGTTAGTGCCAATCGAATTCCGAGAGGGAGAGACGAATGACGAGAGTAGAGGGTTTGATCGGGACAGAGCTTGGTCCCTGTGGTTCGCGACTTTGGTGGCTGGGACAGAAAAGACGGAAAACAACAACGGAAGCCGATGCCGGCAGCAATTCCGGCGGCCAAGTGCCCGGCGACGGTGGGGGATAGATCTGTGGAACCCCACTTTTCCGATTCTTAGGTGGTTTTAACTTCAGTTTCAGATTTTTCGTAAGCTTGGACAGAAACTAAAGGTATTCTCTTGATTCTTTAAAACCCTAGTTGTTTGAGATGTAAAATTCCTTAATGCATGTTAGAATTTACGTTGTTCTGTGGTTTATACCTCACTATAGTTCAAAACCCCCATGTAAGTTACTGATTTTGTGGTTTGATATGGGGTTCCTAATTGCATGCTTGAAATTGATTGAAGGAATGAAGAATTGTTGCTTGAATATGGCTTAAAACCTTGTTAGAAGTTTGAGTCGTGTCAATAATTAATTTTCTTGGATCGGATAGATTTGAATTGTACTCAATGGTGAAGTTTTAGTGAAATTCTTATTAATATGGTTGAAAAGATGAAACTTGAGAATTGGAATATGTTAGATACATTTATATGTGAAAAGAATGATGAAAACATCTTTTATAGAGTATGTTTATGTGTATTTGAAGGAAAAGGATGGTAAAGTGTTGGAATGGAATTGGGCATTCCAACCCTTTTGGGACAATTTTTGGAATTTTACAATAATGACACAAATAGATCATAGAATTCAATTTAAATGATTTTTATGAACTATTGGTAATATATTAGAGTCAACTAAATGAGAAATAACATGTTTTTACAAGAGCTTCTATTTAAAGAAACTTTGATAATAGAGATTTGCTAAAATGATATAAAAGAGTAAAAGTAGAGATGTTTTGACATCTAAGTAATTAGTATTGTATCATAAATATGTTAGAACTATAAAGTTGCTTAAATTACATGTTAAACCCAAGAAATGCATAATTATTCAAACTTGGGACAAAAAGGGTAAAAGTGTCCAAAATGATTATCATGTCTCATGAAGTATACTTAATCCTTGGAATGGAATTAAATGATGCTTAGAAAGAGTTCATGTAAGTTATGGTAAAGAGTATGTGTTTAGTCGTGTAGTATGTACTAACCTCTTATTAAATCAATAGAGGTTGAAGGATATTTGGAAGCAAGTAGAGTCAAGAGCTAGTGGATCTTTGTAGCTAGACATACCTAGCTACCGAGGTGAGTACATGAGGATTTTTACTGGGTACATAGCAACAAGTTTTAAATATTGAATGTTTTATATTAAATCTTATGCTAAATGTTGTATGAGTAATGATCTTTCAAATGGTTTTTAAAGCTTGAATTAGCAAGTATTTATAAAGTTTTATATGACTTTTTAATGTGAGTCTATATGCAAGCTTTACCATACGTGCCATGCTTATGAAAGTTTACTGATGTGTTTTGAAGAGTAAGTTTTGGAATCAAGTCTAATAAGTTAAGAAAGTGTTTTGGCGTTTAGCCTATAAAGTTTATGAAAGAATGTTTTGGCATTAAGCCCAAGTGATTTGAAAAGCATATTTTGGCTTTAAGCCCACGTGATTTGAAAAGTATATTTTGGCACAAAGTTTTAACGGTTTGAAAGCAAGTTTTGGCATTAAGCCTAACATGTTTTGGAAAGTGTGATGCTAGGATGTCCTAAAACACATGATGCTAGGATGGACTGATCTTGTTCTTTCCATCTTAGTATAGACTTGGGAAAATCACTACGTGTGATTATCCTAAGTATAAAAATAAAGCATGTGGAGATACCAGTCAAAACATGTGATACGATGCTGAAATGGTTTGATTACGTTCTTACCATTTCAGTATAGACTTGGGGTATCACCAAAGGTGATTAAGGCTCTAAGTATAAAAATCCGGACCCGAATGAATACCAGTCAAGTTTGAATAAAGAAAGTTTTTATGATGACAGTTTATTAACAAAGGCTTTGAAAACGATATATGTTATGCTTTTAAATGTTTTCAACAAGAAATATGATATGATTTGGTTACAAAGGATTTGGAACCGATAAATATTATGTTTTTAAATGTTTTGAGTCTAAAACCCATGTATCTCACGAGACATATTTGTCTTACGTATTTTTTGTTTTAAATGCTATGTACTCAGGAACAGGATGACTGGCATCAGATGATAGAAAGAGAAGACTTAGAAGATCTCATGGGGACATAGATAGAAAAGAGGACCGGAAGATAGAATTACCTTTAAAAGCGGTATAGTTATGATATGTAGTTGAGAGATGTTATATTTATGGTTAGAACAACACTTGTAGTTGTATTTTAAAGTCTTGCTATGTTCCGTAATGCTTTTGGGCTATTTTGATTTTGAGTCGGGTCAGTATGATTTTTATCCGTTTAGCCCAAAGGTCATGCCGAATTTTCGGTAAAATTATTGAGTAATTACGGGACATTAGCTTGAGATGTCATGTTGCTTCTCTATGGTAATGATATGAGTTTTGTAACCCCCAAATGTCGTTTAAATAATGTTTTAAAGTTATCTGTTTTGTTGGGACCGGAAATTTAAGGCATGACACGAGGTCATGAGAAACATTTTGTTTGTAAAGAAACACACTTTTTGAACTATGAGATTTTTTAGCTACTGCGCTTTTGATGTTATTGTATTAAAATTTTTTTTTATAAATTTGGGGCGTTACAAGTCGTCTCCTCCTCAATGTGAATATGTGCTTGCTAGGCGATCTCTGCTACGGTGCACTCCCTCTACACGCCTACCAATCAGAATGTAATCGTCCGCAAGGACAGGTCATCACCCTGTGCTCCCCAGGCGCATGTGGTGTAGAACTCCAGGATGAGCTCCCAGTAGCAAGTCTCATATGCCGCACTGAGACGATCCCAACCACGGCATATAAAATTGTGTACTGCATCTGCACTGGTCCAGGTGCGGACCAGGTGCTGCTCCAAACTGGCCATGATGCCAGAATCTATAGAAAGTGTCTGGTCCAATGATGGCGCAACCTCGACCTCTCTACCAGCCAATAGAGTCAATCGTGTCATGGCTCACTCGGACCCCGACAATCCCACCGGAAACTATAGAAATGGGTGCTCCGGTAGCACAGCGACTGGAACAGCAGGTCTCGCGCGACGTGCCATCTGCAAAAATCAATTATAGACAAAACTTAGTGCACTTGTGAGAAAAAAGTGAAAAATTGGACACTGGCATCAATAGCAACACTAATTAAAAGATTAGCTTCGCTACAGACGAACGCAGCCCCAAATTTTTTGATTTTTAAATTTTAGTCTGTTTTTCAAATTGATCATATCAATACGTTCCTAAACTAGCGACTAGCAAAAGCTCTAAGTTTATTTTCAGAAAAACAAGCTAAAAGTGCCTCAATTTCTCGATTGGGTAAAAACCCCTAAAAATGAACCCTAGATTTCTTGATTCTTGAATCAGACCTGTTTTTGTCAAATTGAACATACCAATAGCATCCTAGACTAATGATTAACAAAAGCCTTATATCAATTTCCAGAAAAACTAACCACAAGATTGAGTAATTCATCGATTTTACCGAAGAACCCTAAATCGAACCCTAATTTAACCAATCTTGATTCAACCTGTTAAAGCACGAATTGAAGCTATCAATGTGTTGCTATAGGCTCGATTAAGAAACCCTAGGTGTTTATTTCATGAAAAACGAGCAAGAAATGGCTCGAATTGGGATGGAAACCCTCAGTTTACCGAAATCCCCAAAAACGGCTCAAAACCCACTGAATCGACTAAATGTTGTGTAAATAAGGATGATTAGGAGTTGTATACGTACCGTAGTAGCTTGATTTGTGGTTTATCCTAAGAAATTTCACGAAAAATTGTCGAAATCGGAGGTGTGTGCGCGTTGTCTGTAGTCAGTCGTGAGTGGGGAAAGAGGGGAGTTTGAGATTAGCGACTCTAACGAGACTTAAAGCTGACCCCGCATTGACCAGAGGTTAGCGTCGCTAACCTGAAAAGTTAGCGGCGCTAACTTGCTTTTTTTCCATTTATTTCAAATTTTGCGATTATTTAAAGTCCCGTTAAACTACCACAGATGCGGGCTATACTGTGTCCTTTTTGAAAAATTTTCGAGTGATATTTTGACAGATAAAAACTAAAAATTAAAAACAAAAATCAAAACACTTATCGAAATTGTCGGTTGCCTCCCGCAAGCACTTCTTTGCTCGGTCTTTTAGCTGGACCGTCTTTCTGTGGCTACGGTGGATCATACGCATTCTTCCTTCGCTGATTTTCAGCCACCACCGTTCCCTCATTGACACGATGCTCCTCCAACTTTCCTGGATCAAATGGCTTGCCGGCTCTTCTGCTGCTGCCCGGTCGCCGTCTTCCGATTATTTCACATGAATGCTTGGAGGTTGCTTTAAACCTCCAAGCTCGATCTTTCCTTCGGTGTCACTTCAGGACCACCGGCTTGACGTGGAGTGCGTCCAATGCCGCTCCCAGAAATTGTTTTGTGAAGCATTTGCTGCTCACATCTTGCATGTAGTCTGCAGCTTGTGGTTTTGATCTGCAGTACCAATAAAAACTTTTCAATCGGATGGGATCGGTTGTAATACCGTGACTTTAAATTTGTGGTAAGATATGTTAATTATATATTAAACAAAGATTAATTGAGTTATTATATGAATTAGGATAGATAAAAAACTCATCTAGGAAAAGTTGGATGTTGAAAAGAGTATTAGAAATGATTTTTGGCTTCTGCAGCAGGAAACACGGGCCGTGTTGGAGGAACACGGGTCGTGTTGGGATCCAGAGCAAACATAGGATATTTTGTGGAAAAACCCGGGCCGTGTTCTATAAACCCGGACCGTGTTGTGTCAACAGAGGCAAACAGAGGATTTTTATTGTGGAAAAACCCGGGCCGGGTTTCTCCAACCCGGGCCGTGTTACGCGTGCAGAACCCTTTAAATGTGCAGCAAACCCATTTCGAGGAAAAACATTTCATTTTCGATTTTGAGAGCTTCAAATGGCGATTTTGAGTGAAATGAAGCCTGGAGGTTCATTGGGAAACATATTGAAGCATGAATCTAACCCCGTAAACGTGTTCTTGCTTCCTAATTCATTGAGGTGAGTATCTCTCGGTTTTGGGGTTTTTAAACCCTAGTTTTTAATCTTCATGATTTTGCTGTATATTGTTATATATGTTGCTAGTAGGTTGTTAGTAGATACCTTTAGAGTAATTGGTGTGATTATTGTTGAGTTTCTACGGTTGAATGAGTAGAACCGTGGATTTGGGGGTTTCGGTAAATATAGAGTTGATATTTACCGTTTATACTCCTTTTTCCTCTTTTGATTGATACATCTTTGAGATAGATGTTATTTAGATGATTGTGGACGTTGGAGAATGGAATTAGCCTATGGTAATATAACCAAGTCTAGCGAACAGGAGCCCGATACGTGTAAATTGAGGGTGGTTCCACATACTAAATCGATATCAGGTGAGTACTTCCGGATAATTGAGTAAGAGTTATACCTTGTTGTATATATATATATGTTATACATATATGTGTGTGTTGTGTTGATATTGATGTGGCTTAGAGTTATAGTAGTTCTGTTATTTGTGGATAACAAGAGACGAGTTACAACTTAAATTTGAGTATAAGAGTAGAGTATATGCTAGAGGGAGTGAGTTAAAGAGTCTTTGAGTTTGACTACTACAATCATGAGGATTGTTATAATTGAGTATAACTGATTGTGAAATGAGTATATACGAGTGTGTTTGATTGAGTTTATGAGTAGTGTCAATCATGATACTTATAATTAAGTTGATGATACTAACAGTTAGCTAGTGTTTGTTAAGCTAATATGTTTACAGGTTTCTGAATTAAGAGAAGATGGATCTTGCTAATGAGAATAGCAAGAGAGGAAGATGAGGATGGTTATTGAGAAAGATTGTGAAAGTTAATTGAGATTACTCACTAAGCTTTATAAGCTTACACTTGAGTGTTATGTTGTTTTGCAGGTATCTGTAGCTGTGATAGGGGAAGGCATGTGATAAAGAGAGATGGACAAGCTTAGAGCCTGTCCTTTAGTTGTGTTAGGTTTATTTGTAATTCCTGGTCAAATTTGTAAGGACCTTTTGTGTAATTAATGTTTGATAACATCTTGTTTTCCTGGGTTGAGTGCAAGTATACCCATTTTTAATGTATAATTGTTTGCAAAATTTTGGGTGTACTTTTCATGAGAAACCGGGTGTTACATCGGTAGGCATAATATTGGTATGCTCCCGAATGTCCTCATCGTTGGTATTGATCACATCTAATTTTCCACTCAGTAATGGATCATGAGTGGCGAAAAAATCAAGTTTCTCATTTTCAACGGCCACATCGTCGTTATCATTTTCTTGGTCATCGTCTAACAGGTGGATCGGCACCAAGAATGAGCGACTGGCTTTGTCTGGTGATGGTGTAGATTCAGTCATCACCAGATCTTCACCCTTAAAATGTTTAAAATTTTCAAAAATTGTTGGGTGGGGGTGATATTGTCATCTACGCCCCTTCCTCAATAACCATTTCGATCACGTTATCTAGTGATGGTATGGGTTCACTCATTACCAGATCTTGAATTTCAAAAGTATCCGCAATTTCAAAAATTTAAGGAGTTGTTGGGTAGGGGTTAGTATTGTCAATTACAGCCCCTCCTGTAACCTCCTCTTCAATCAAATTATCTGGTGATGGTATACATTCATCCTACCCAACAACTCTTGAAATTTTTGAAATTGCGGATACTTTTGAAATTGAAGATCTGGTGATGAGTGAACCCATACCATCACCAGATAACGTGATGGTATAGATTCACCCATCACCAGATCTTGATTATCAACATTATCAAAAACATCAAAACTTGTTGAGTCAGGGGTAGTATTGTCATCTACGACCTCCTTCTCAACAACCATTTCGACCATCCTAGTGGTCTCCTGACTTTCCCAAGGTATATGACCTTCCATCACATGTTCAGGTGATGCAGGTCACACACAGTATCATTGGTATAAAATCACTCGCCTTAGTTTCTGGCGAGTATGACGGAAATCACATAAGTTCCCCAACTGATCTATTGAATTTTTCATTCTCGAAAGGGCATTGGTCTCATCATCCACCGCTTAGCGGATTTTGATCGCCAATTCCCAAGCCAACTCCAATTTCGCATTGAACGAAAGGGATTTGACCATATCCATATTTAATTGAAGTTGAAGGGTTCCCGCCATTATTTCCATTATTTGGTCCAACTTCGCACTGAGCGAAGAGTCCCGATTTTGGTTGTTCATAAAACATGACTCATTGTAATTTTCAGATTGAGTCGACTCCTCGGTCCACCATCCATTGTCATTGAATGATCCATTGTTGCAATCATTCTCGTAATGGTTGTAGACCGGGCCACCGTAACACGTATATTGGCCCGTGTACATGTAATCGCCCATTACGAGGACATACACATACAGACAATTAAAAAACTAAAATCAAACATCAAAAGAGAATTCGAAAAATTGACACAGAATGTCAAGCGCACAACTCCCCTGCAACGACGCCAAAATTTGACACATTGCAGTCGTCAATGCGATCAAAAATACTAAATTTATACCTTACAGCTCACCAGCTAGCGGCAACTAAGGGTCGAACTGTGGAGTCAGTGGTTGGCACTCTGTGTCGATAAACCGATCTATAGTGTCACTCTATAGACGGCGAATCAATAACACATGGGAAACATACAAACATAAACAAAAACCAAAACAAAACTCAGATCTGATTGCAGATCGAAAAAACGACATAAACCGAATGATTACTTTTATAAAATAAAATCAAACTAACAATCGTTCAACTCAAACCAAACAAATAACCAAACTCAGATTATCCAACTATCCAGATCTACCAAATAAACTAACTAGCACATCGCGTAATCGACGGAAATTCCAATTGCGGAATACCTCGATTATGAGTTGATAAAAAATAGAAAAACCAAATAACTAACCAAACTATGAATGCAACTGTGAAAAATCACGAAATCAGCCTTCCAGATCCCTCCTTGACGTCATGGGATGCCTCAAAAGTCGTACGGGAGTCTGGTATTTATAGTGGTGGATTTTCGGGGTCCTGAGGCGCGGACAAGGCTTTCCTGCGGCGCGGCCTTATCCAGATCCCGTTTTCTCGCAATTTGACTTTTAAAATCTGATCTTTTTGACTTATCTAACATTAGCGTCGCTAACTTGGATGTTAGCGGCACTAATCCTTGATCTATAAGGTTCCATTGCGTGTTCTAAAACTTAACAGCGAAGTTTTCCACTCTTCACAATGTTAGCAGCGCTAACCAAGGAGGTTAGCGGCGCTAACATTTTTTGGTTCCGCTTTTTCATCCGTTTTGCTCCGTAACTTCTTCCAATTTGCACTAAAACCCTTGTATTTACACTAAAACCATATACAAGAACTTTGGCACAAAAGTAAGTGATTATAGTCAATTAATAAGGATAAACTAACTAAAACCCGGCTAAATAACGACTATAATACTTGAGATTACTATGCGTTGTCAAACACCATAGCAGCAGCAACAACAAGAAGTAGAGGAAGGAAGAAAAGGGTAAGTCTCGTGGTTTGAGGTGATGATTCAACGATTGGTGTTTCTTTTCTTAGGTACAATCTCTCTTTTCTTTCTTCCTTGTCTAGCTGATTCCTCACCACCACCATACCTCCACAGTGAGGTGTGTGTGTGTGTGTGTGTGTGTGTGCTTGTGTGTGAATGTTTATGGTTGTCCTTAGATTTTCTAATCAGATTTTGTAGTGGTATCTTGATGTGTTTCTATCTATAGCTTGATACTTTGTATTTGGTAGTCCTCATCACACACACTTGCCAACGTGTGTGGGTGTGTGCATATTTTTGGAGGTGTTGGTCAGGTTTAAGATGGTCTTCATGTCTCAACCACTTGGCTACGTGAATCCTCAGTTCTCAAATCACATTTGTAAACTTCAAAAATATTTGTATGGCCTCAAACAAGCTCCTACAGAGTTGTACATGGAGCTTACACAGTTCCTACTTTCCTTTGGTTTTCGTAAGTCTATGGTTGATGCCTCCCTTTTCATTTATAATCATGACGGTATCACATGTTACCTCATGGTCTATGTGGATGACGTTGTCCTCATATGCAATAATATCGTCTTTCTTACACATTTCACTAATACTATTGCCACTCATTTCTCCATCAAAGATCTTGGTCCTCTTCATCATTTTCTTGGCATTCAAGTCCTCAATACTCCAGCCGGCCTCTTTCTCTCCCAACATCGGCATATCCAAGACCTTCTATTTCAGTTCCGTATAGAAAGTGCCAAAGAGGTAGCCACTCATCTAAACTCATCAGTTGTTCTAACTCTCATGGACAGCTCCTCGACTGTTGATTCAACACCTTACCGGAAACTTGTGGGCTCATTATAATATATTGCATTCACTTGACCCGACGTCTCATTTACTATAAACAGACTCTATCAATTTATACATGCTCCAACACAGACTCATTGGCAAGCATTAAAAAGAGTCATTTACTACTTAAAGGGCATAATTCATCCTAACTTATTTCTAAACAAATGGTCTGCCCTTGACCTCACCACCTTCTCTGATTCAGACTGGGGTAGGGTATCTAATAGTGGTCGGTCTACAACAACATACATTATCTATCTTGGGTCTAATATCATGTCTTGGTGATCAGCATAAAAATCAATTTCCCGTTCTTCAACATAAGCGAAGTATAAGGCTCTAGCTAATGCAGCGACTGAAGTCACTTGAGTACAAAACATGTTACGTGATCTTGGTTTGACATCCTCTAAGCCACCTAATTTATTTTGGTGACAACATGGGTGCCATGTACTGAAACACACTCGCTTAAGGCTTTTCATAAAACATCATTTTAACACATGTTTAACATCATTGTTCCAAAAATCATCCTTTAGTGAAAACTTCAATTTCAACATCTTCAAATAAGCCATCTCCTTTCAAAATCATTTTTAAAACACATGGGGTTTAATGAGAAATATATTTAGGTTTAAGTTGCGGAAAACATCGTTTGGTCCCATTTTAGTAAAACATTTTACTTTATAAAGTAGCGAGTTTGTAACAATTCAAATACCATTACACAGCTTAAATGATACCACACAAACCGTGGCCTTCTAAACATCCAACTCTTCTAAAGTCATCTAAACCTCTCAACCTGAGTACACATCAAAATAAGTTAGGCAATTGAAATGCCTAGTGAGTTTACCCGAGGTTGACCCATTTTGAGTGAGCAGTGAACTACCACACTCGGGACAAACCCCCAAAAATAGATTTTAAACAAACTTCAATAGTTACTCAAAACATCATAAGGATTTACTCAAAATATATAGTTATGATATGCAAATGCAATGCATGATGCAACTATCCCAAACCCACGTCCATCTCATAAAAGTCCAACTCACCTCAATGGCACCTACCTAAGTTCACGAATGACACGCACGAAGCATGCTACTCGATCCCCGTATAGGCAAAACTAGGACTAGTGGCCATCACACTAGCCCCATGAGCGTTAGCAACTCCCTCATGTGGTTCCCTATTGTCGGGAACGGCACTACTAGAAAAAAGGCTTTTAATGACACGCATTGCGTGTCATTAAAGGGTACAGATGACACGCAAATGTATGTCAAGGAAGCCCCTGTCATAAATGATAGATGACACACATTTGTGTGTCATAAATTTATGACATACATTTATGATACACAATTTGTATGTCATGATTTTAGGTATTTAATAAAAATATATATTTTCTTTATAGGTTTATTAATATTCAAATTAAATCACATTTAATGCATATATATATATATATATATATATATATATATATATATATATATATATATATATATATATATATATATATATATATATATATATATATATATAATCCATTGCACACAACAAGATCATGTCAAATACTAATTGAGAAACATTTCAAAATTATGTTATCAAAAATATCATAGTCATGACAGATAAAAAAAATATCATCAAAAAATAAAGTCTGCTTAAAAAGACGCCTATTCTTCACGAATATCAGCATTTGTGTAATTCTCCTTGCTGCCATATGCCTTCAATCTGTGAATATCAACTATCTGTCAAGAAGACAAGAGTAAAAAGTAAAAGCTTTATTCCAAGTAGAAGTAAGAACGCATACTTAGATATATGAAACAAATATATACCTTTTTGGTTTCAATATTAGCTGGATCCTGTATTTAGATTCCCAATTCTACCCTTTTTTCACAATGTTCCACTTTAAGTCCACATTGATATAATTCAACAGTTCCAACTCCATTATGGAGTGCTTTAGTTCTATGCCATAAACTAATAGCTTTCAAGCTAGTAGATGTAGTACAGAGCAACCTGCAAACTGAAGCAACAAAACATGAAAGAAGGTTATTATTGTATCATCATGTATTTATATGCATGATAGTTGCACGATATAATCACAAGTTATGTAAGATAAGGTTCAATAAAAGTATGCCCACTAGTTACCACCTGTAGAACATGAGGGTAAAAAAGACATGTTATTAAATATATTAGTTATGTGACCCAAACTCTGGCCAAAAACTAAGAACTAAATCCTTCATATATGAGCTCTTCAGGGTGCCTAAAAATACCATGATTCTTTCAGTTTTACATCTAGATACTGCAACATAAAAACACGCATATAAACAAAAAGAATGCCTTTAAAATGTGACATAAGCTTATATATCACTCAGAAGTTTGTAAGCCAATCAAACCTAAACCTTTTCAGCAAGAGCACCAATGAGACGAATGTCAATAGGAAGGGGTTTCTCATCATGTTCCATGAATTCGGCCTGTAAAATACATATTCAAAACTGATATTAAGAATCATTATAGAAAATCAAACCATAAAAACAACCTTTTTTTATCCATACCAAGTTAACTATGGTGAACTTAATAGCATTTTCTGCACCTTCAGCTGTCAATAAAAAAGGAATTAAGGAAAACGAATTAAGGGCAAAAGTGGAACAAAAATTGTCAATCTACAGACCTCGAGAAGTTGAGAAATTGTACCAGCGAAATCAGACTTGCAGACACGCATCAGACTTACCGGTAATCAGACTTGAAACCTAAATCGGATAAGCTTGAATCAGACTTGAAACCCAAATCGGATAAGCTTGAAACAGCGACATTGATTTCATATCAGAGATATCAAAGAAATCGTGTTTCAACATATCATTAGACTCCGACTTTGAAGTCGGCTGAGGAAGAATCACATCAGATGAAATCGGGTGAGGAAGCTACAGAGGATGAGGATGACGGGAAAAGAGGGTAAAACGAGATAAACTGAATTGGAAGTCAAGAAGCTGTAAATGATGATTTTGTGAGTTGAAACAAATACCTTAGTTGAAAACCCTAACATCGGTCGATGCTGAAGAGATTAACCTTCGATTTCATGAGAAGCAAGGAAATGGAGAAGGAGAGAGGCTTGAATCGACACCACTACGCACCCAAAAAAAACCCTAACACGCAGAGAAAATGAGAGAAGCGGGAAAGATCGATCAATTTAGAAGAAAATAAAAGACGATGCTGTCTTTTTTAGATGACACACAATAATATCAAAGCATCCTCCGTGTTTTTCATTTTTTTCAATTATGACACAAAATTAGGACATACATTTTTTATGTCGTAATTATCTTAAAAATATGACACAAATTTACGACGTACACTTATGTATGTCATAAATCCTTCAGGTTTCAAAAAAACATGACATTTTTTTATGACATACAGTTTTGTATGTCATTGAATCAGTGTATGTCATAGTTCGTGTGTCATTAAAAGCCTATTTTCTAGTAGTGCGGTTTTCCCTAAATCCGGGACAAACATCTCATTTTGGGCATTTTGCCCTTGATTTCCCTAAATCCGGGACAATCATGATTTCCCTAAATCCGGGACAATCATTTCATCTTCGTCATAAGGTTCACTCGGTCAATCCCATCCTATATGCAATGCGATGCACAAATAGGATGCTCAAAACATCTTTCAAAACATCATCATAATCTTCATTTGAAAACATCTTTAGAAACACATTTTCATGCAATGCACAAGTAGTAATCATATAACACATTGCACATAATATCATGCATGAAAAGTAATTGACAACACACACAAAAGATAGTTGGAAGGATGTGTACTCCTGGTAAACTCACCGAAGGTCAACTGACGAGTCAACACTAACTCTACTCAAGGTTTGATGCATTTGGCGGCGCTCCTAGACATCATCTCATCCATCAAATCATCTTAGTTGAGTGCTAGCTCAAGTCCTTAGTCTCACTTCCAAGTCACTACAACATATCTCATTCCTACAATACAAGAACGGAAGATATTATAATCGATTCATCTAAAAGTCACACTATAATTACTTCTTTAGAACTAAGAAGGGACAATCATCCATCATCTAAAATGAGGTCCTTGACTCTCTAATATAAGGAAAATCTTAGTTAAAACATTCCCAAAGATTGGTATTAAAACAAGGACCCGAAGCCCAAACCATAAAGCTCAAAACCCAAAAACTGACATTTTTGGCCAACCCAGGCTACACGGGTCGTGTAGCCCTACACGAGTCGTGTAGGACCCAGGGCAAAACTGATCCGAAGCCCCAGAGACCCTACACGGGTCGTGTATCAGCACACGGGTCGTGCAGTAACTTGGTTTTTGGTCATTTTAACCCCCTTTTGACCCAATTGAAGCTCCAAATCAACCCAAGACCAATTATACATGAAAATACACATTTAATAACTCATTTACAAGCATTCAACTCCCAATCCAAGTGTTCATGACTTAAACTAATGAAAATCACAATTCAAGTTCTTATCTCTTAACAAGTCATTCATGAACTATGTTCCAAGTCAATCATTACACTTAACACCATCAAGTACCCAATTAAGTCCTTAACCAATGTCATCTCTTAGGAGAATCATTCCCATACAAACCCAAAGAAGATAACCTCATGGAATCTCTAATTCCAATCATTGGTCCAAATGATTAAACCCATGGAATACCCAATTCCAATCCATCAATAGATGATTACAAGTAGAGATTCCTTCTTCCATTCCATGGAATCCTTAGGAAATGATTCTTACTCCACTATTACATCCAAATTGATGCAATAAACCCATTTACCCATTAAACAAAAGATCCATTCATCATATACATGAAATAAACCCATTTCAACACCCAATTCCTATATTCTAGTGATTCAAGGTTTAAAACTACAAATCAAAGGTTGGAATCCTTAGGGAATCATTAGAAATGAATCCCCTCATCCAAAACTACAAAATCCAACCATCAATTTCTAGATTCCTCAATTATCTAACAAATCCCCAAATTCTAGGGTTCATAACACCCAAATCAATCAAATAATTGGATCTAGAGCATCCATGGATTGGATGATGATCAAAACATGTACTAGAATAATAAACTAACACTTGGGATCCTAGGATTTCCTCCCCCACATTACCAATTTCGGATTTGACATAGAACTCATCCCAAAAACGGGTTTGCAAGCTTGAAAGGGAAGAGTTTATACCTTAGATTGGCTAGGAATCTCAAGAACTTTGATGATTCTTCAAACCTTAGCATCTTGTCCTCCAAAATCTCCAGAAAATCGCCACTCTCTCTCCCTCTCCTCTCTAAAATCGTGATGTTTGGCTGAAATGGGGAGAACCCCCATCTAAAACTCTACATCTTTCACAATTGGCAAAACTAGTCCCTATAGTTTGATCATTCTTCACCCAACACCCCAAAAGTCAATTATTCTAACTAGAAGTCTCTAAGTTCACACTTATGCCCCAAATATAATTATTTATTTCACTTGAGTCATTCTCAAGGTCAACACTAACCCTTAGTTTCCCAATTTGGCACAAATGGTCCCTTACACTAAAATTCCTCACAGTTTAGGTCCTTAATATTAATTCAAGGAATTATTTGACCTAATTTAAACTCCACATCAATTCCTTTATAATATCTTCTAATTTTCCAAATCCATGACTAGTCAAATCTACTTAGGGTAAGTTTGGCTAAATTGACACTTTTAGTCCTTATGACAAAATTTCTCATATTTGGTTACAAATAGATTCTAAAACTATATTTGGCTCATTTATTTACGATATAAAATATAACAACATATTAAATTTAGTTATTCATTTATTTTCTTTATTTACAAAATAGATTTTATTTGTCGGTTTAAGCTCAAAACTCCTAGGCCCAAAACACGGATGTTACACGTACCTCTGCGTTAACCCAGTCTATCATTATCAGATGAAGCATGTTGCCTTGGACTACCACTTTGTGTGAGAACGAGTACAATATGGCTCCTTGCATGTTCTACATATAAACTCCTCTGACCAGCTCGTTAATGCTCTAACCAAGCTTCTGGGTCGCGCAATCTTCCTCTCCATTCGTTCCAAGATCGGAGTCTCCAATGAATCCTCCATCTTACGGGGGCGTATTATGGATATATCCAATAACCCAAAATAAAGTCTATATTTGTATAGTTTATAGCTGTCATATTAGTGTTAATACTTCCCTATAATTACTCCTTGATCATGACCATTTCATGTATGCAATATGGCTATAAAAGCCACTGTAAAGCTTCATTGTAATAAAACTTTCCACCTTCTCCAATACCTTTATATTCAAATGCCACCTACTGATAACATGGCTGACATACCACACAATCATATAAATGATTTCTTAGTTGGCCAAGAATTTAGTTAGCGTAGTCCTACTAGAAAAATACCTACTTAAATTCTACCGAGTTTATATCATAGCCACACTCATTTATAGGTCCTAAGGATTTTTACCTTTGTTTCAAATTTAAGAAAAGTTGATTCTTTTATGGATCATGTGTGTTTATTGTTGGATATCAGGCCCTCTTTGTCAATTGCAAATCAATATGTAATACTCTATTTGTTATAATACGTGAGAAAATAAGAAGAAGAATTGTTTATCGACTCAAAAGCGGCTACCATTTATTCAGATTGTGAAGGCTTTTTATAGCCTAAATAACCTAACGGAACTAAACAAATCAAACTCAAAAAAGGAAATACAAAGCTCACGTTTTCCCCTTTTCCAGCTCCTAATACTTGGTCCACAAGACCCATTCAATTGAAGACCCACACTATTTATTTTACTAAATAACAAATACTAAAAATACTAATTAAATAAACCTGTCAAGACTAAAAGAAAACCCAACATTCACCCCGTTAATCTTGACTTGTTTTCCATTAAAGCAAAGCCGGTTCTTCGTCTTGGATCAAGTTTGCTTCTTTTTCGTTGTCTTTGTCGTTCCACTTTGTGCACTCATAGCTAAAGTGCCCAAAATCTCCACAATCATAGCACCGAATTCCAGTTTTGCCACCTCGACCCTTTCCTCTTCCTCGGCCTCTTCCACCTCTCTCATTGTTTCTTTCGCGTTCTCTTCCGCGTCCACTATTTTCTCCATACCTTTGTTCACTTACCATCATGAGTTGATCTTGCTCTTCATATTTTTCTTCAAGACTTTGAAGCCTTTCTTCATAGGCTTTAACCCTTCCAACCGCTTCTTCAAATGACATAGTTGCAAGATCAGAATACTGTTCAATGGGAGCTACAATTGGCAAGTACCTCTTTTGAACCGAATTGAGAAACTTTCTTACAATCACCTCCTCTTCAAGAGTTGAACCGAGACTTTTGAATTTGGCAACAATACCACTTATTTTGCCCGAAAAGTCATTGATTGACTCATTGTCCTTTATTTTTAGCATCTCCAATTCGTTCCTTAAGGTTTGTAGCCTTGCCTTTTGCACCCGTTCGGCTCCTATATACCGAACCTTGATTGATTCCCACACATCTTTGGCACTCTTGTGTTTAGCAACATGCAACATTACATTCTTCGGTAGAGTTTGGAAAATTATACCTTTAGTGGTATAGTTTTTCTTCTCTTCAACCACATTATTAGTTATAGCATCTCAATGTCCATATGCCCTTAACACAGTTTCAATCATGATAGACCAAGTGGTGTAATTAGTCTTGGTTAATTTAGGACATTGAAACGGTATACCTTGAGCCACATCTTCTTTTGACGCCCCTTCTTTTGATTCTCATGCCATTCTTCTTTCTTGAACTAAGACTAATTTTCAGTCTACTTTTGTAAGTATACGGTCAAAAATTTTACCTTTCTGTCACAGACTTTGGTACTCGGTCTCAAAGTACTCGGTCTCTTTTTCTCAGGAAAATCTCCGGTCTCTTTTGCCCCCCCCCCCCCTCTTCGGTCTTCGGTCTGATTGTCAAGCAGTCGGTCCTTTGCTGCTCTGTCGGTCTTCTGTGCTGTTAGCGGTCTTCACACTTCAACCTGCGATTTACATGAAATCGCCTCACCTCCTTCTAATTGAGCCTAAGCTCTGATACCAATTGTTGGATATCAGGCCCTCTTTGTCAATTGCAAATCAATATGTAATACTCTATTTGTTATAATACATGAGAAAATAAGAAGAAGAATTGTTTATCGACTCAAAAGCGGCTACCATTTATTCAGATTGTGAAGGCTTTTTATAGCCTAAATAACCTAACGGAACTAAACAAATCGAACTCAAATAAAGGAAATACAAAGCCCACGTTTTCCCTTTTCCAGCTCCTAATACTTGGTCCACAAGACCCATTCAATTGAAGACCCACACTATTTATTTTACTAAATAACAAAGACTAAAAATACTAATTAAATAAACCTGTCAAGATTAAAAGAAAACCCAACATTTATTGAAGGTAATTAAAATTTTTTTATTGAAACTGATAATGTATTACAGTTTTTGGTAAACACATCCAAGCTCAATTTTGACTGAGGAATTTAGAAGAACCATTTCTTTAGTTAAAAAATTGTTGGAAAGATATAAAGGCCATCCGTCTAGCTAATTCATTTCTTACCTATCAAACAACTGAGCTTCAATGTTTGAGTTAGGCTGCATGTCAGCTTGAACCGACTAATTGAGTAAGTCAAACTTAGCCTTTAGTCACTTTCATACGAATATACAAGCTCAATTCCGCCTAAGAATACCATGTCAACCAAGGCATATCAAAGCTGACATCTTAAGGAATCTGTCACTTGAGGGTGCTCTCAAACTTAGCAAGAGGAAGTGGAAGTCGTGTGATTATCTAATTTCTAACCATCCATTAGTTTTTCACCTCTCCTCACAATCTTTGAAGATTTATATATAATGATTAATCTCATTATAATTTACGCAATACGTAGAATAGTCGGCTAATTGCAATTAAACTTTGTGTGTACAAAATTCATTAGAGAGAGTTTTCAGTTTATGCATTGTGAAGTCAGTCATTTACTATATGATTTTGATTCCGCTTTGAGAATTACTCTTCATATTTGATTTGTTCAAGTTAATAAATTTGTCAAATTCAGATATTAATGTCAAAAAATTTTCAACATAATGATACTCATAAATCATATTATCTCTCAAAAGTTTTTCTACCACCGCGCAACTTGTTTTCTTTGAGACTTTTTTGGGTAATTTTGAACCGACTCAATTTTACTCACTAATGAATTTTGCTTGATTTCACACTGCACTCATGCTTAACTGACAAAAAAAACGTTACTGTTAGTTCTTAGAAAATAAATAATACATGCATATATACTATGCTTACAATAGAGAGATGAATTGTATTTGGACAACGGTGTCTTTAAGAGGTAGGGGGCTTGTCTTTTAGCCATTGAGTGGAGAATTTTCATGCGTAAATCCCTGTGAAAAGGGGGGCACAACTGACAATTCACTCACCATGATAAATAATATCGGCAATAAAGAAATGAAGAAAATTATGAGAGATGTAGGGTAGGTTTAAGATAGGACAGCTTTGTAGAGTACCCAAAACACCTCTCTCTCTCTCTCTCTCTCTCTCTCTCTCTCATACACAAACACGCATATTCATAGATGGAAGGTGAATCAGTGGTGTCAATGGTTCAAATTTTGCTTTTTGGTGGAGAGAAGAACCTGATGCCTCTTTTTGATGTGTGAGTGGGTGGTGCTGCTGCTGCTGCTCTAATCTTCTTCTCAAATTTGTTTTTTCAGTCTTGTTCTTCTTCTCTCCTTTTTCCCTTTGTATTCTCTCTCGTTTTTCCAACTGATCTCATACACTAAAGCTCATAAAGATAAGGTTTGCTTCATACTTTCTTGATACGATGATTTCTTCAAGTTCCTTCGTTTCTTTTGTTCATTTGGGTTTTCTTTAAAATTCTCCTCTTTCAATCTCTTTGTGATGGAAGCTTTTGCTCTTGATTTTGTTTCTGTCCTTGTGAATTTAATCTAAATCTATGTTCTAATGATTTTTAATTTTGAAGATAAAGTTTTTTTGTTTGTTATTTCATGATCTCTTTCAACACGAAATAGTCTTTCAATCATCAACAATTAGACCCAAATTGGTCTATTTTTATCCAGATTTTTATGTGGTCGACATGCTTCACTGTTCACTAAACAAGACCCAAAGATCTGACTTAAAAATCTTGCCTTTCTTTCTCCTTGCAATTAAATCTTGGTGTGGGGATCTTGACTATTGCGTTTGTTACAAACCGGTGGTCAAATTGTCTTGAAGAAAAGTTTCTTTTTTTAACGGCATGGAGAAAAGTTCAAATCTTCTAAAACCCATTTGGATTAAGGTCTGACTTTGTGTTGATCTTGTTTTGGGATGCTGTTGAACTTCCTGGAAGTGTTTATTAAGCTTTCTTTTCTTGCGTTTCTCACATAAAATAACAGTTGTGGAAGTTCTTCTAGTCTCTATAATTTCAATCTTTGCTTGTGGGTTTTGTTCTACGCCAACTATTTTGGTTCTTTTCTTGTTCAATTGGATTCTTTAAAAAGAAAGTTGTTAATTTGATGCTTCAAGATCACATAAAATATGGTTTTAATTTGCAGGGTTTGCTCTAGCTTGGAGTTATCTGATGACTATCTATCACCAAGCATGTTTTTAGTCAGATAAGTGGGGTTGTTTATTTGAAATTCTAGTGAGAGAAAATTAACTAGAGAGAGACGGGAAGAGGTACTAGTGTCTTGTTATATATGCTGAAGGCCAAGTGTAAAGTTGCAGTTGTTGAGAAGGAGAGTTCTTGTGACTGTTTATACAGCACAAGAAGACATACGATTATTAGCAGCAGATGATATCCATCGATGATCATCCACCACCAGATCCTTCATCGTCACATCATCATCATCATCAACAACAACAAATCTCTCATGATCTCAAGCTTTCTGATATAGATCTGAAGTCTCCAGATGCTGATCTTGATGACACAAACAACCAACTCCCAAATTTCTCTATAAGGTAGACAAAATCAGCATACCGACTTTGATGATTCTTAGTTACTCGACTTCGATGACTGTAATTTCTTTCAAGATTTCTTCTTTTTTTACTGGGTCAGATCCAAGGTGACCCAATTCGGTGTTAACATGTGTTCTTGACCAATAGGAGTAAGTGCGTGGCTCGGATTTCATGAAAAGATCATATTGTCCCCGCCTTTGATCTGATTTCTTATCAAGATTGTCGCTTTTTAATGTTTTATGTTTTGCCCAATCACTCCTCTTAAAATTCTTTTCTTACCCATTTGAGGTCAAAACCGAAGAGGGTGAATTTATTGTTTGCTTTCTTTTTCCTTGACTATACATCTTCTTATGTGATTTCATGTTTAGCTTTTAATTCTTAATTAATTTCTGTTCTGGGTTTATGGATTTTGCTTCTTGTTGGCATGTGATATTGTTTGTTTCTTTTAGTTTATATGGTCAGATATCTTGAATCTTTTGACTCAAATTTGGATTGATTTACTTGTAGGGATTATGTCTTCGGTTTGAGGAGCAAGGATGTCGCCTGTAATTGGCCTTTCTCTCCCACAAGTTTGCAACTTTGCTTGAAACATGGAGTCAAGAATTTGTTGCCACCTTTCGAGACTCTTGATTCACTGAGGGATAACTCATCTGTTAGCCGATTCAGTCTTGAAAATCGTTTACACGATGAAGAAACCGTCATCAGTTTTAATGGGAAGCCCAGGAATGATCAGTTCAAATCCAACGGTGAACAAGCTTCCGGGTCTGTAACTGTAAGTACAAATTCAAGCTGTTACAAACGCGAAAACCAATCTCGACTTCGTTCTCAAGAACACGTGCCTCACACGAAGTCAAAGGAGAAACCTCCTACTTTTTCTACCGAAAACATCAAAAAGAGTCGATTGGTAATGAAATTGAATCCGGCTGTTGAACCAGTCGAAGAGATTGCCATGGCTTCCAAAATCTGCCCAGTTTGCAAGATTTTCTCATCGTCTTCAAACACCACACTAAACGCTCATATCGATCAGTGTCTAACTGGGGAAACTGGGACTATGAAATGGACCGACAATTCAAAAGTTATAGTCAAACATAGGGTCAAACCTAGGAAGACGAGATTGATGGTGGAAATATACAAAACAGCTCCACACTGTACAATTGAGGAACTCGATAGAAGAAACGGTACAAGCTGGGCTACAAATTCGAATTTTCCTGCTCAAGAATTCCAGTTTCAAGGGGAAGAAGAAGAAGAGAAACAAGAGCCAAAAACAATTACCATCAATCGTGATGTTGCTGATAATGAAGGTGATGTTTATATCGATACCGATGGCACAAAAGTTCGGATCTTATCGGTGCCAAAAACCGGTTCTTCATCGGATAATATTCATGGAAATCGGAAGTTTTTGAAAGGAATAAAAGGGAGTAAATTTGTTATAGGTAAGAAGAAACGTAATCTTTTTAAGCAGAAGCATCACAAGAAGTATCTGAAACTTAGCCCTAATGCCAGAAAACTATGCTCGCCAAAGCCTCAGGTAAATTCTTGCTCTTTGTGCTTTAGATCGTTGTAAATTATATGAATATGTTTGAACGATAGATTCATGATGAACAGGCGAGAAGTAGTGAGGAAGATGATGTTGCCATAGCAGAAAATTGCAGCAAAGATGAACGACCCAGTAAGCCGGTGAACAATCCGGTGGCTGATTTGGCTATTGTACGGCCACCATGGGCGTGCTCTAAGCGAACCAATCTTGTAAAGAAATTCACTGGGAAAAGGAAGCATCGGAAGCTGGAATTAAAATGTCGTGCAATGAAGAACTCACTTATTGATAGTAATAAGTCATTTTCACGATGTGATTTGGTAAGTCCTCCACTATCATCTGATGACGTGGCGTTGCCACAAAGTAGGAAGAAAAGACGAGCTTCATCACCGTTAATGGTGGAATTCAGAAAAGAAAGCACCGTTAACGATAGTGATGAGAGTTCTCCAGATTCAAGTCCGTCCGAAAATTCTGTTAGTGCTGATACAAGATCAAAGGGTCGCAAGTTTTTGAGGAAGAATCTATCGTTCCCACCAGCTAAGTTTAATTTGAAAAATAAATCCGTTCGTGGGGCACTTCAAGATTCTTCAAAAGAACAACCTAGAAATGAAGAACACGTGGCTATAAGGAAGAACGAAGAGAATAGATCCGTTACATCAAAGAGCACATCAAATGAAGAATTTTCTGTTGGGGTTGAAACTGCTGACATGGATGCATCACATGATCTTCAATCCGTTAGAAACGAAACTTTATCGAATATAGAACAAGTTTCTGTTGTTCCACCTCCAAATTTCACGGGTTTGAGCAACTCTTTCGATCCAGAGTTTTCAAAGTGCGTTGAACTGTATCAAGAACAGCTATTATGTTCAACTAATCGTGCTCCAGATGTAGAAAAACACGATTTTTTCTTTCATGAAGATGACCCGATACCGATTCCGGGGCCACCCGGATCGTTCTTGCCGCCAAGCCCTGGCGGAGACATGGTTTCTGAAGAACAACTTCAAGCGAATTCATCATCAACCACCTCCACCACAAGGGTTCCGTCAAGTGATCAAAACCATCATCATGATACAATGGATCGAGATTCCATGTCTAATTCTCCAGTTTCAACCGTTTCTAATCCCAGTTTGGCAAGATCAGATTCAAGATCTACTTCTGTAATACAAGATGATATTCGCCCAGGTATCTCCGGTTTTATGGTTGACGGTGGTATGCATACAAAATCTTTTCCGACCAGTTTCAAGAACGATCAGCCTTGCTGTTGTTCTAGAAAGGAAGGTGCTTTATTTGCTTCGAACTATCAAGAATCGTCGATTGTAAAGAAACAACCGATTGAATCAAACAGAAGCCCAAGCGGTTTCAACTTCAGATCTGACACGTTTCCACTAGCTAGCAATTACTCGACTTCACCGGCACTCCAAACTGCAAACTTTCCTGTAATGAAAAAGTTGCCAGCTGTTTACAATGATAATGATTCTGCTGCTAGCCCTTCGAAACCTGTTCTCAGGTTAATGGGAAAAAACTTAACCGTGGTTAAAACAGACGAAGACGTGTCACCTTCTTCACAGCAATTTAGACCACCTCAGCCAAGTCAACAACATCCTCATCAGTCAACCGTTACTTTTAGCCGGTACCAAAATGACCCCGAGTCTCAACGTTTCAATGTCTACCCACCGGTTCAAATAAGAGATCACGTTGATTTTAGGTCGAGTCATGGCGGTTTCATGGCACCTGTGGATCGTTATAGTCATGGCGGACAGTACCTGGGGCACACAGTGCCCCAGGCACGGTCCCACCATGGCCATAGCAGTAACAAGATCATCATCATTGATGATCCTCCTGAAAATGAATTGGATGATTCTATGGGAAACGAAATCTTGAGGAGAAACCGGGGGCAGATGAATCCGTTATACACAATGTACCAGGCACAAAGTTCCGGTCATATGTACGGTAGCGGTGGTGGTGGTGGTAGTGGTGGTTCAACTTTGTTTCGTGGTGGCAGTTTTAATGGAGATCTTGGCAAGTGGAATGTAGGATCCTCATCACCATCACGTTCAACATCTCATATGCGGTCTTCCACATCATACTATCCTCCTAGTTATCCATAATGGAACAATGCTTTACAAGATGAGTTTTTCGATCAATATCTTTTAAATGAATCGTTTGTTTCTTTTTAACCGGCTTTTATAGTTTTAATTAAGAGCTTTCTGAGGCTTCTATGAACAGGGGTAGCCTTAACGTTATCCGAATAATAAGTAGTCTCACTTTAACTATAAACAGTATTTCATGTGTTTCTTGGAATCAAGAAACCAAAAAGATATGAAGATCCATGCATGTATGGATGTATGTAAGTTCATCGTTTCGTACGGTGTGCATGAAATTATAGCCGTTACGACATCATTAGGGGAGACAAACGCTGGACCACCAAGAAATATTTTCTTTATAGTACTCATAATAAGTCGAGAACTGTGGGGTACGTACGTTATGGATCTAGGATTTTGAATTTTGATATAGGAAAGAGCTAAAAAACTATATTTAAAGATCTCAAGTGTTGTATCAAAATTCCAAATCTCTCCATTATTTCATGGAAATACTAACTAACATGATGGATAATGTTCATATATCTATCAATCATCATAAACTTTACGTTATGTGCGGATAATATACTCGCATTATGATATAATATAATAAATGAATGTGTGATTTTAACGTCACAAGAGAGTGGGACCCTACATGAAATAACAACTACACAGCATTTATGTAGCGTATGGAGTTTGATGTGAACGTGTATGGTGTTATTTGCATGGTGAAAGTAGGACGCTTTATTTGTGAAATGACTAGAAAGGGCTTGATACTTGTGGGGTCATCCTCCACTATATTCCCAAGCCCTTCAAATATAATATATAATAACTTAGGAGTTTTTTTTAAATAATATTTTTCAAAAAAAATTATGCCCAAATTTTTTGTTACATGTGCTGAGGCTTTTAAAAAACAATTAAAAAATCAATTTTTTTTATATTTATATGTATATAAGTTGTTTTGTCAAAACAAAACATTTATATATATCACAAAGGCTATGTTTTAGAGATTTAAAAAAAATTATATTTTTTACAAATGTATAGGACTATGCATATAAAATGATTTTTTTTTAAATTTATCTAATATCTAAATCGCACAACTAGAATATATATATATATATATATATATATATATATATATATATATATATATATATATATATATATATATATATATATATATATATATATATATATACACACGTGTACGTGTTTCTGAAAGGTTATTTGAAAAACATTTCTTTTCTATATGTACTCTTCCCCTGGCGAGTGAAGAAAGAGTGGATGTTTTGAACGCTATAATATTCTAATGAACGTAGTGATGCCCAGACGATTGAATTGAATGGCCGATTACAAACACAAGAACAAATAATAACTTTCAAAATGGTTTTCTTTATTCAAAAATGTAATTAATCTTCAAACATAGAAAATGACGAAATATTTATAGTATAGGATAGGATAAGTCTTTTTCATTAATCCTAGGAAATTCAAATTGATTATAATAGGATTCTCAATCAATTATCTAAATCAATTACTAAAATAAAGTTTCTAAAACTAAAATAAAAATACAAAAATGTCGTTTTGAGGGCCCAAACGATTCCGAATGGCCGAAAAACGCCGGACCTCATGACAAAGCGATGAGTCTTGAAGATCGGTCCATTTTACATCAACCGTGCAAATTTCGTTCAATTCGAATATTATCGGATCACTTCCGCAGCTTTGATGACGATGTCATTACGCTTTTATTCCTACTATTGCTGACATTATCAAACCATGCAAAAAGACTTGTACCCCTTGTATCACGTAGTGTATCTACAGAAAGACCGAGTTTTCTTGATTATAAGAGTTTGATCAAGTTGAAATTAATTATTATGGATATAAGAATGGATTTGAAACTGATAATTATCTTGTGTTTATAACAAAAGAAAAAGA
This sequence comes from Cichorium intybus, assembly GCA_023525715.1. Lineage (NCBI taxonomy): Eukaryota > Viridiplantae > Streptophyta > Magnoliopsida > Asterales > Asteraceae > Cichorium > Cichorium intybus. The sequence goes on from CM042012.1 coordinate 139,730,862, forward strand.
CAAATAAAGATAATATCACTTTTTTCATATTCAACAATCAATAAAAAAGTAAACAGATCATAAACATAGTCATCAATTTCGCAGATGGCACACACGAAATGATGATATCATTTGTGAAATTGATAAATTGTAGTTTTTTTTTTTGACATTATCATAGACAACTGATGATTACAATTGCGAAAGTGTGATTGCTCGGTACATATACAATTAAGCCGACAAAATCTACTTTCCTTTTACCATTTTATTGTTGTATTCATGTAAACATATTACTTTCTACCTACCGCCTTTTCTGAATGCTATTATATATATGGTGATTCATTCCTAACATTATCTTATTTAGTGTATTTTCGTTTGTAACATTACCTATAATGATCAACTTGTAATCATCATAAGTAATCAACACAAATATCTGTTACACACATACATGAAACAAAACATCTATCCTAAAAAAAATGGGATTCACAAAAGAACCCCAAAAAATACAAGTTTCTTAAAACGAAATGTCCTAATAGCTGCAGCTGCTGCAGTATGTATAATCAAATGATGCAGGATGTATAATCAAATGATTACTTTACTCCAACTACTTTAAATACATACAAAGAAATACACTGCAATCTCCGAACAGTCCTTATTGAGGTGACACATCAACCGAAACAAAATGTATATCGACAGATGGTCGATGTACGACTACTTTCATTGGGCAGTCGATTCCCTCTAGAATTTTGACGACTTCATCTTGAAATTTCTCAAATTTTCCTGTAACTCTAAGCCACTCAAAACTATATTTTCAAATATATTAAAGTCATGATGTCGACCCATAGCTCGTCTACTACCCAATGTTGTTGACCGATTTTTATAGGAAAATATATCCGATCAACATTAAAAATACAAAAATTAGAGAATGTATAATCATAAAGAACATATAAGTATGAAAATGATATCTCACATGATCAATGTCATGACATAGTTTTGATTGATCAGGCTAAATAACATTCCCGAAAGCCATGGTAATTCAATCATTGCCTGCCAAGAATCTAAAAAAGCCAGTTGACACGATTGTTCACCGTGCACCTAGTACACACCTGTCAAATAAGAGTCATACCATAACACAATATGTGCTTAAGGGCTAAAAGATCTGTATAAAATAAGCCTAAAGCATTATATCTTGAAAGCACATATGGATCTGAGTACATTGATGTAAGGTGCTTTAAAAAAACTAGGATGGACCCACTTTTCTTCATGGTCAACCCGCAAGCTTGACTGACACATCTATAATAAAATCCTTTTCGTCCACCTGTGCTTTCCCTAACTGTCGCAGTGTAGGCAACGTGCGGGTTTATACACCTCTCTATTCAGACTCTAAAAAAACAAGAAGATAATATATCCCAGTTATGTTTAATTTATTAAAAATATTATTATAAACAATAGAAAGTTTTATTTACCTCATGCGGTGTAGGCATATGAAATGGCATGTCTTCGTTAAAAGGCTGACTGTTATACGAAAGGAAATCACCGATAGTGTCTAAAATTTGAAATTGTCTCGTGAAAAGGCTGCTACGGGAATCTGTTAGTTCGGAAGAAAGCAATTTCCTTCTCTTGCATGCATATCCGTTGTTGCGAATCCTTCACAATATCATCTTCTACAGGCAGATGCGGTGGTCATCCTAGTATAGGATGAGCCATCGACAGATGTCTTCGTGTACTCAAATACGAGGGTCCTGATGATGCTTCTTCCTCAAACGGGGTCCTAATATTCTTTTGTTATTTTGAGGAAGGCACCAAGGAATCATCACCAACTTGAAAACGCAAAAGCTGGATAAGATATGGTGAATCAAAATTTTCATGAATTGGTCTTGATTTTGGTTTTGGCGTGTTGTAAAATTCGACGGATCCGAATTGACTTTAGACAATATTAGCTCAATGCGGAATAGGATCAAAATTATCAAACGATAATAATCACAACGAAAATACGAATGAAGTAAATAAAATAGAGATACGAGAATTTACGTGGAAAACCCAAATCGGGAAAAACCACGGGCGGAGGAAGCCGAGAACCAATTCACTATATTTTGCGGTGTTTACAAAATATTTGGAGAAATATAAAAAATACAAAGAGTTTATAAAACTCTTATGTATTTACAAGAGAAGAGAAATGTTGTGAGATGGTTTTTAGTGTGTTGAGGTGTGTATTAAAATGTTTGATGTGGGATCCTTTTATAGATGGATTCTATATGCCATCTTTGAAAAACTTAGCATAAGAAATGAATAAAAATACTTAACAGCCATGCCAATTTTGAACAAAACACTTTGGCTGCAAAACTCTTCATTTTCTTATTCTTTCTTCACGTGGGCTTTCAAATAATAAGCAACCAAATATGTTGGTCAATATTGAAGGCATATTCCACAATCTCCACCTTGACTTCAAAATTGAACAAAACTTGTATACCCATTTGCTAAAGCCAACAACTCTTCAAAACTCCAAAACTCCATAAGAAACTGGAATCACTATATAGAGAAAAATTGATCCTGAAAAATGAAATACTTCCTCCACCACGAGCCTAATCAGGCTCAACTGCGATCAGAAATTCCCATTAAGTCCAAACATAGTTTGAACTTGGCTATTGGAAGACTTTTAGTGAACACATCAGCGAGATTATAATCTGTATCGATCTTTTCTATGACGCAATCACCTTTTTCAATGATATCACGCACAAAATGATAACGAATATCAATGTGCTTTGTACGGTCATGAAACATCTGATCTTTACTCAAGAAGATAGCACTTTGATTATCACAGAATACTGTGGTAACCTTTATTCTATCATCGAGTTCTCTGAACAATCACTTCAACCAAATATCTTCCTTAACTGCTTCTGTAATCGCCATGTACTCTGCCTCTATAGAAGACAGTGCAACTGTAGACTGTAACTGGGCTTTCCAACTAATAGCACAACTGTTCAGTGTAAACACATACCCTGTAATGGATCTTCGTTTATCCAAGTCTTTGCCAAAATCTGAATAAACATATCCAACAACCCAGTGTTAGATTGTCCATAGCGTAGACACATAGAAGACGTACCGCGTAGATAACGTAAGATCCACTGTACTGCTTTCCAGTGTTCTCTTCCCGGGTTCGCCATATATCTACTAACCATGCTAACTACATAAGCCAAATCAGGGCGTGTGCAGATCATAGCATACATCAAAGATCCAACAGCACTAGAGTATGGTACGCGTGCCATGTACTCCATATCAGTCTCAGTAGTAGGACTTAAAGCGGATGATAACTTGAAATGAGCTGCAAAAGGTGTGTTGACAGGCTTTGCTTCATGCATATTAAAACGTCTTAGGACTTTCTCAATGTAACCTTTTTGAGAAAGATGCAAGATCCTAGACTTCCTGTCACGAACAATTTCCATACCTAAAATTTTCTTGGCAGCTCCTAAGTCCTTCATTTCAAAATCAGCTTTCAACTGGTCTTTTAACTTCTGAATCTCCTTCATATCTTTTGCTGCAATCAACATGTCATCCACGTACAAGAGTAAGTAGATCTTTGAACCATCGTCACCTTTCTTGAAATAAACGCAGCTATCATAGGTGCACCTGCTGAATTTGTGACTGGTCATGAAAGAATCAAACCTCTTGTACCATTGTCTAGGAGACTGCTTGAGGCCATAAAGAGATTTCTTCAATTTACATACGTAGTCCTCCTTACCAGGAACTACAAAACCTTCAGGTTGTTGCATGAAAATCTCTTCCTCAAGCTCACCATTTAGGAAAGCTGTAGTAACATCTAGTTGCTCCAACTCATAATCATTTGAAGCAACTAACCCCAACAATGCACGAATAGAAGTGTGTTTGACTACTGGGGAATAGATGTCAGTATAGTCAATGCCTGGAATTTGACTGTAGCCTTTAGCTACCAACCGAGCTTTATATCTTGGTTTCTCATTCGGGTTAACAGGTTCTTTGAGCTTGTAGACCCACTTGCATTTAATTGGCCTTTTCCTTTTTGGAATAGGAACTAAATCCCAAGTACTATTTCTTTGCAAGGATTCCATCTCATTATGCATGGCAATCATCCAATCACTTGAGTCTTTAGATTTGATAGCCTCATCATAATTTAGAGGCTCCGTTTCTGACTCAATATCATTAGCAACAATAAAAGCATAAACAACAAGTTCAGCTTCAGCATACCTCTTTGGAGGAACAATTTGTCTTCTCGGCCTATCTCTTGCAATGCTTCGAGTAATAGCTTGTGGTTGTGAAATTGTTGTTTCTTCAACAACGACATGCTCATTTGGCGAGGAAGACTCTTGTTGCTCAACTGGACTCGAAATGGTGACAGGTAAAGTAGGAAACTCCACCTCCATTTGAGCTTTCTCTTCATTTGATTTTGATGATGCGACTGTATCTTCTGTAGAGTCGGAAGTTTGATGAATCATAGCAGACTCGTCAAAAGTAACATCTCTTGAGATGATGATTTTATTTAGATCATTACTCCATAACTTATAACCTTTAACTCCTGGATTATAACCAAGAAAGACACATTTAAGTGCTCTCGGTTCTAACTTCCCATTGTCAACTCGTGCATAAGCTGGACATCCGAAAGGTTTCAGATGTGTATAATCGGCATGTTTCCCGGACCATAACTCATACGGAGTTTTCTTCTCGATTGCTCGTGACGGTGATCGGTTGATAACATAGCAAGCAGTAGAAGCAGCCTCCGCCCAAAAGGACTTTGGCAATTTGGAATTTGAAAGCATACATCTGACCTTCTCCATAATGGTGCGATTCATCCTTTCGGCTACACCATTTTGTTGAGGCGTATAGACTACCGTGCGATGTCGAGTAATGCCTTCCTTTCGGCAATAGGCATTAAACTCTTCTGAGCAAAACTCTAGTCCATTATCCGTACGAAGATTCTTTACTACCAATCTTGATTGCTTTTCAACCTGAACTTTCCAGTATCTGAAGGTAGAGAAAACGTCTCCCTTATGTTTTAAGAAGAAACACCACACCTTCCTAGAGAAATCGTCAATGATAGTGAGCATATAGTTAGCTCCACCTTTAGAAGCAACTCGAGCTGGTCCCCATAAATCCGAGTGGACATAGTTGAGTGGTCCTTTCGTTGTATGGATACCACTTGCAAACCTCACTCGTTTTGCCTTGCCATATACACAGTCTTCACAGAACTCCAAATCAACAATCTTTTGTTGACCAAGTAAACCTCTTTGACTCAATTCTGACATGCCTTGAAAACTCATATGGCCGAGTCGAAGGTGCCAAAGACGGGACTGATCTGGATCAGAAAGAGACTTTGAAACAATAGCAGCATCACTCGAAATTGTTTGCCCGTCAAGAAAGTAGAGGTCTGAGGTTTTTCGACTGGCTCTCAATTTGTCAGAACCATCTTTGAACACCCTGAGAACTCCATCTTTACCGGCAAACTCGTATCCCTTTTTATCAAAGGAACTGAGAGATAACAAGTTTCTTCTAAGGTCAGGGACATATCTAATATCCCCAATGGTTCGGATAACGCCATCAAACATACGGATTCTGACTGAACCATGTCCAAGGACTGGACATGTAGTATTGTTACCCATCAACACATAGCCCTGGTTAACCTTTTCAAATGTGTAAAACCAACTTTTGTTGTGACACATATGAAAAGTACAACCAGAGTCGAGTATCCAATCACCAGTGGAATCCAGATTATCTGAATAAACTGTCAAGACTTCTCCAATACATTCGACCTCTGCTACATCGGCTTCACCCGAAGTGCTAGTTTGTTTACCATTTGCTGCCGCCTTCTCTTTTTCTTTATTCTTCAACTTGAAACATTCTTCAAGCACATGTCCCTTCTTGTGACAATAGTTGCAAAACTTTCGTTTGCCTTTAGATTTGGATCTGGTTCTGTTGGAAGATTGAGAAGTTCTACTTCTCTCTGTCGTTCTTCCTCTGGCATTCAAACCTTCGGCTTTAGCATCATCTGAACCACCACCGGTAATATATTTCATCTTCTCTTTAGAATCTAAAGCTGTAAAGACTTCATCTAAAACAAGAGTGTCACGGCTGTAGATGATCGTATCACGAAAATGGCTATAGGATTCGGGCAACGATGACAACAAAAATAAAGCCAAGTCTTCATCTTCATACAGAACATCCATATTCTCCAAGTTATTTATTAACTCTTTGAATGTGGATAAATGTTCAGCTAATGAGCCTCCTTCAATCATCTTGAGATTAAACAACCGTTGCTTTAGATGCAACTTGTTTGGTAAGCTCTTTGTCATCAATAACTGCTCCAACTTCAGCCACAAGGCAGCCGCCGACGTTTCTTTTAGAACATCTTGTAAGACATCGTTTGACAAGTGCAAACGAATTTGAGATAAAGCCTTCAGATCTTTCATCTCCTTTTCTTCTTCGGTCCATGTATTGGGCATCCTTTCGAAGCCCAAGAGCGCCTTGTGTAAATCCATCTAAATGAGAATATCTCTCATCTTTACTTGCCACAGCGGAAATCGGGTATTCCGATCCAGCAGCGGAATATCGTATTTCACCGAAGACATGATTAATTACTTGATAAAATGATCCCAACAAGCTAATATCAAAACCCGGACGCTCTGATACCAATTGTTGTAAAATACGACGGATCTGAATTGACTTTAGACAATATTAGCTTAATGCGGAATAGGATCAAAATTATCAAACGATAATAATCACAACGAAAATACAAATGAAGTAAATAAAATAGAGACACGAGAATTTACGTGGAAAACCCAAATCGGGAAAAACCACGGACGGAGGAAGCTGAGAACCAATTCACTATATTTTGCGGTGTTTACAAAATATTTGGAGAAATATAAAAAATACAAAGAGTTTATAAAACTCTTATGTATTTACAAGAGAAGAGAAATGTTGTGAGATGGTTTTTGGTGTGTTGAGGTGTGTATTAAAATGTTTGATGTGGGATCCTTTTATAGATGGATTCTATATGTCATCTTTGAAAAACTTAGCATAAGAAATGAATAAAAATACTTAGCAGCCATGCCAATTTTGAACAAAACACTTTGGCTGCAAAACTCTTCCTTTTCTTATTCTTTCTTCACGTGGGCTTTCAAATAATAAGCAACCAAATATGTTGGTCAATATTGAAGGCATATTCCACATGGCGCATGGCCCTCGTGAAATTATTCTTATAGTTAGCTATTTGAATTATAATATATATTGCATATTTATAAAAATAATAACATTGTTGCCAAGCATATCAGGTTGTAGTTGAGTTCTTTGCTCACTTCTTTTAAATGCACGTGTTTAAGCGACTTCCAACTTTGTATACACTGTAAGACATCTATTAAATCCATCCGTACGGGTTGGGAATGTTTCCCAAATTCATATCTAATAAATTAGTTTTGAATACAAAAAATAAAAAACTAATTTTTAAATTTTAAATCATACCTTAAATTGGAAATGAATACCGGAGACAGTGTATTTAAACAACGGTGGGATTCGCCAAGTACAAGATGATTTGTGTATGTATATATTTTCTTAAAATATTTCTGCATCTCGCCATAAGTGCGCATCCAAAAAAGCTCCATCATGTATATCTGTCATACAAAGAGTTAAATTAGAATTTATAGATAACAAATTAAATAAACACATTCACTGTAAGTGGGTATTTAGGCTCAATGAGATTAATCAAATCAAAAGATACAAAGTAGATTGGTGGTAAAAGAGTTCCAACGGAAGGAGGGAATTGATTTCAATGAAATTTTCTCACCAATGATGAAGATGACTACAATCAGAAGGTTTTTAAGATAGCGGCAAAGGAAATCCTAATGTACAAGTTGAAAAAAAAGTTTGTATGGATTGAATCAAACTCCAAGGTAGTGGTGATTAAAGTTTGATGACTTCATGAAGAGGAACAATCACACGAGATGTAAGAATGATCATTGTTGTTACTTGGAGAAATGGAAGCCTCTTACATCATCCTTTTGTTTTCTGTTGATTATATATTGGTTATTGGATCCGACATGCAAAAGATCAACAGGGTGAGGATGCAGTTGTCCATAAAGTCTGAGATGAAGGACTTAGGGGCTGCTAAGCAGATGTTTGGCATGAACATATTCAAAGATAAAGATGAATGTCACGAGGGAGTTTGGATGTCTTCGTTAGGTATCCCATTTACTCCCCAAAATACACCATCTATGATCCAATTAATTCATGCAGGCAACAAGTTAATACATATGCATCCTTTCTACGTCTTTTTTTTTTTTAACTGGAAATCGTCTCAATACCACATTGATTATGCAACAGTCCTGATGTTGTTCCCACCTTTCCTGGTCAAATGTTGCTGCTGCTAATAAGAGGAATCACTTACATAGGGAATTCGTTTCCCGGTCAGACTTGCAGAAAAACACAACTCAGGGCCAGTCCAAACTTTTTAGGGGCCCAGGGCGAGAGGAAAAATAAAGGCCCCTAAAAAAATTTAGCAAAACTATTTATAAAAAAACATTTTCTAGTGTTTTCCATAATAATAGTTTTAAAGATTAATATAGCTATGACAATTACAAGTAGTCGTTTTTTAATACCTTGGTGTTTTCCTTCAATATTTGGAACTACTGTCATAACCTTGATCCATTATATAATTCATATTAAGATGTAACAATTTCAGTGCATCTAATAATTCTTTAAAAAATCTTATCCCTGAAGTACCATTTGCTTTAAAAAACTATAAAAATATTCAACGACTTGTATTTGTTAGAAAACTAATATATATATATACATATATATATATATATATATATATATATATATATATATATATATATATATATATATATATATATATATATATATATATATATATATATATATATATATATATATATATATATTGGACATACAATTTTTGGGCCCCCTAAAACGATGGGTTCTGGCGGTCGCCCGTATTGACCACCATCAGGAACGGGCCTGTTGTAACACCCCGATTTTCATAATTTTTTTTTTGAAAAAACATAATAATGCCAAAAGCGCATAAACGTTATTCAGTCATGTTTTAAAACATTATGTGACAAAGATGTCAACGTTTAAAAAATTTTCTCATGACATAAAGTCACGTCTAAAAATATCGGTCCCAACCAAAACATTTAAGTTTTAAGAATATTTAAACCACTTCGGGGGTTACAAATTCATACCAAACTAAACCATAGAAAGCAAGTTAGGATTACAAACCAGTAAATGAGCCAGAATTCGCTCCAAATAAAATCTCAATCTCCTCGGGTCATCTACTTGCTTTTATCTCTCGTGTCTAGAACCTGAGATACATGGCATAAATAAAATACGTAAGACGAAAACGTCTCGTGAGCTACATGGGTTTTAGACTCAAAACATCATTGAAAATGTTTTATAATCAATATCATACTTTGATACATTTCTTTTCAAAATCCTTTGCAAAATAAGTCATATGACCGACTTTTTCTTTTCAAAAACTTCTTTACAATCTAAGTCATATAAATGACATTTACTTCCAAAATTCTTTGCAAAACCATTTCATAAAACCTTGAAGCTTAAACAATATATTCGATTCAATACGTGTCATACATAATAGGTGCATATGGAATGCATGATTGACACACCAATGCAAAGCTCGCGGGTTTTCCTACCCGCGCCTTAGGTCTAAAAGACCAGGTCACATTCGTGACAAAAGCTCGCGGTTATATACCGCGCCTAGAGGTCTATAAAGACCAAAGCTCGCCAAAATAGGAGAAAAAAATCATCCTATAATGACGCCTAGAAGACTTCTACTTCGCGACGGGAGGTACCATCCCAGTAGAGTCTGTTGTCCCGTTACGGGGACGTGTCCGGACCTTGCTGACTCATGCAACCACACTCTATGCATGCGTAAAGACACTGCTTTTCTTTTGTACAAAATATCATAAGATTCCATGAGATGCATGTGCAATAACATAGATATTAACAATATAAATCTTTCATAAACTTATATAAGGATCAAATCATTTAACAGATATAGTCATATAGTTATTGTTCTTTTGAAACAGATTCATAACATGATCACATAGTAGACTTACTACCAAAATATTCTTAATAAGCATAGTAGGCTTGTAGCCAAAACAATCTTTCAAAATCATCGTATAAAACATTCATTATCGTAACATACTTAGAACGATTTGCATATCATTTGATGTTTAAAAGTCACATAAAAGTTTTGTCAACGACTTGCCATGTACCCCATAGTGGGAAAAAACCACATGTACTCACCTTAGTAGCTAGGTACGTCTAGCTACACGAATCCACTTTCTCTAGCCTTTCGTTGCTTCCAAGCATCCTTCAAACCTCTATTAATTTAATAGAAGATTAGAACGTATTTCGCAACTAAAACATAATACATTTGTCTACTCATTTCTTAGACTACTTCTAGTCGCTATCTAAGTTCATTCCGGTGGCTAAGTATGGGTCTTAAACCATAAAAACCATTTTGGACAAATTTACCCCTTTTGTCCCATTTTGACAACTTAGTCCAAAATTCGTGTAAACTCTTGTTTAAGTCGTTGTTATATAACCCAACAATGCACCAATAGTGTTTAGAACATGTATAAAGCTTAATGGAACCTTTTAATCTATTTTTTGTTTGAACACTTTTTGACCGTTTTTCTATTTAGGCATCCTACTTTTCCTAATTGTGTTTTCACGGGTTTTAACATGAAATTTTAGTTACTTTCTGATCTCAACATATTTATAAATCAATATCAATGCTTAGCTGTCAAGACATCCTTCATTTCGCTCTTTTATAATATTTTTGGCAATTTTGCCGCTAGAGATTATAAAAGTAAAAAGTATTTTTAAACATCACATTTTTTTTACATATGTTATTGCCAAAACCACCCAACAACACATAAATGTTGGTATAAATTCATTTCATACTTATACGGGCTCGTATTTGCTAAAACGGTAACTTTTAGTTGAACCGTTTCCGATTATGTCATTTTTAGACTTAACCAAAACTCAACTTTTATTAACTCACACTTTCAATTTTTTTCTAATTTACTATAATATTATGACAATGAATCATATTACTCAAGTCTTCAGGTTATTTCTCAAACTTTTTGATTCTTAGGCTTAAAACGGCAATTTAACTAAAAATAGTCAAATTATAGACTTTTTATGACTAAATGATACTTTATAAGATGTTTAACCAAATACTTGTATCCCCAATTCAATGTTACCATCATCAAATGTAAACATGTCTCATAAAGCATATTTTAACTAGTTTCTTGATGACAAACGTAAATTTTCATACTTGTCCCATTTAGACTTTATAAAAGTCAAATTTGCTCATCTTTTTGTCATTTGATTATCACCAAGTTAACCACCTTCATTTTATTGATTCTTTGGCATTTCTAGTTCCATTCTAGTAGTATAACATGAATACAAGTCCAATTTTAACATAAATAAAACCTAACCCAACTAATTTGGCTCCTAGACTTGTGGTTTGACTTTGACAGAAAAGTCAAAGCTATCAAGTCGAACTAGATTTGTATATTTCAATTCGGTTCTTTGATGCATATGAACTTATGACAATTTTCCAACATTATTCCTTTTATGCATGATACCAAATATCGTACTTCTCTTTCAATTGCACATAACCATGTCTTTTAACAAGTTCTAATCACATCTTTTTACATATAAATTGCCCAATATATTCCAAGCATCAAATTCCATCTTTTTAAACGTATGCAATAAAATTTCATCAATAATTTAATCATTAAAACACACTCAAATCTGCCCAAATTCAAGAGTTTATATTTTGGTTATGAACTCAAACTTCTAGCAAGGATTTAAGCTATAACCAAGCACCGATTCCATCATGCATGCAAGAGTTTCGATTTTTAACAACTAGGGTTCTAAAAATTCAACCTTTACCTTGAGTTCTTCTTCAAAATCCAAAATCATGGGTGTTCTTGCCCTTTTTCATAATTTCCCTGATTAATCCATGATTAACTACAAATTAGCACTTATAATCGACATGCACTAAAGATTTTCAAGCTCAATAGCTAGGGTTTACAAGAATCAACTTTTACCTTTTGGGTTCTTGTCCAAAAACCCGAAATCAGGGGCTGGTGAGAACTTTTCTGTCCAAATCAGACCTGTACATCACTCATTCACCACCTCCGATGGCCTCCCATCGTCCACCACCACTTGTCGCCATCAACAGCACGATTTTCGGCGGCTGGAGGTCGCCGTCGAACCTTCCCAGATCGCGAACCATAGGGACCAAACTGAATCCTGAATCTTTCCCTCTACTCTCGTCGTCTGTCTCTCTTGATCATGTAATCGCACACACAATCGTGTATGCGATTTCCCTTCTGATCCAAGCTCTCGCCTTCTTTCTTTCGCATCTGGTTTGGAGTCGTGTTTGCGTTTTACCAATTGGGGAAATCGTATAACATAAGAAAGTGGAATGCGCACACAGTCCTCACAAAACCGGGTTCTAAGTTTCCTGATTTTGACTGATAAATATCGAAAAGACCAAAATACCCTTATTCCAGACTTAAGACTAAGACGAGTCCTCTTAGTCTAAATTTTACTTGATTTTATAAGACTAAGACGAGTTGTCTTAGTCTAGAAATTTCCAGCTTCTCTTTATTTATTTATTATTATTTTCGACTTTGCAGGGGCATAACTTCTTCGTACGAAATCCAAAACTTGCAAACTTTATACCTCTAGAAAAGTGGGAACGAGATCTACAACTTTGCTCTACTGACTCAGGTCTAAATGTGTATAGATTTTCTGTTATTAACCCTTGAAAATGACTCTTTGGTCATTTTTGTCACTTTTGGGCTATTTTAAAACCTTCATACCTCCTTCGTTACAACTCCAAATGGCCCGATTCTTCTCCTATATTTTTATTATCTCAAATACTACCAAAGTCATCTTGATGACTCTTTCCCAAATCTTTCTAGATTTTGATATAATAATTTTCAAAGTTTGCACAATAAACTTTTCACTTTTAGTCATTTATTTCCATTTTTGCCCTTGGGTCACTAAGACCAACTTTCCAACTGAAATAATATCTCAAAATGACTTAATAAAAAGTCTTAACAATAATTTCCCAATAATCTCATATTATTTTACCATTTTGCCCATTTATTATACATTTAAGTGACAAATTATAACTCAAACGCGTAAAACTTTTTGGTTGTCACACCTGTCACAACCCATCCAACACCTTATTCGATCTTGATGAGAATATGCATTACAAAGTCAACGAGAGGTTGGGAAACAGCCCTTCGCATCACACGCACATCTCGTTGATCACATCTTAAACTGTTGGAAAAGTCGTCGTGAAAATATCGTCACCGAGCTCTCTCCTAGTGTCATACTCTCTCTCGGTTCGGATACAAGGAAGAAAAGGCAACGAGAATGAAACGAGAGAGCAGGTTTATGATTAATGAGATTAATTAGAGTTAAACTTGAAATTAAATCTATCGAAAAGGGTCGATTCTCATGCTCCCGATCAGCACGTCGGTTACATTGGAGTTTTCCAAAAATAGCCAAAACTACGCTTTATGGACCCGGATGATTTGGGTCGCTATAGGGGGAAAATCAAAAGCCCTGTTATCACACTACGGGATGATGAAACATACCAAGGAGCAATGCTTCAAACTTGTCAGGTACCCCGAGTGGGGGATCGACGGACACAAAAAAGGCAAAGCTCCCACCGGACAAGACGGAGGGGAGAAAGGTAAAGTTTCCACCGCCGTACGCAACAGCAACATCACCACCGATGGCTACGGCAGCCATGATGGATTTGGAGGTATAGCAGCAGGATATGCGACTTCTCGAACGGTGGTATCTGCAAATCCACGAACTTTTTTCCCCTCGGTACAACCTCCGCTCCGCTTGGTACAACCCCTGCTCCGTACGGTACCACCTCCTCCGTGATCGGAACAAACTCCGCTGCCGTGGGCAACAGCAGCGTCACCATCGACGGCGACGACAGCTCCAGGCTCGGCGGGTTTGAAGGCGTAGCATTGGGATTCGAAGGTATTGCAGCGGGAAACTCCTCCGCCGGTAAAATGCTTCTGCGACCGGTACAGCCTCCGACGACAAATCCGGCGACGGTAGCTTCAGGCTCGGCGGGTTTGGAGGCGGAGCATCGGGATCAAAAGGAGAAAAAATTGATGCAGGAAACGGGAAGGAAGGGTTCACGATTTTTTAACCCTAAATCAATAAAAATCGATTTTGACCCCAGAAAAGAGGAAATGACAGAAAATCCCCCTGAAGATTACTCCTTTGTTCTCTATATAGAGAAGAGTTTAAAAAACTGCAGAAAAGATCCCAAAATTGGAGGAAATGCAAATATGATGTTTTCTTGTGATAATATACGAGATAAAACTTGGATACTTGACAGCGGGGCCACCGATACCATGACTTATGAAATGTCGGATCTTATTTCGCTATCCAAACCGCGGAAAGCACATATACAAACTGCAAATGGTGAAAAAATGGAAGTTAAACAAGGAGGAACAATTGCGATTTCTCCTATGTTAAAACTCTCTAATTGTCTCTATGTCCCATCTCTATCACAAAACCTGTTATCAATAAGTCATGTTACAAAAGAACTAAATTGCTCAGTTCTAATGCATCCCACTTTTTGTATCTTACAGGATATCAGGACAGGGGCGATCATTGGACGTGGCACTGAGAAACAAGGATTGTATTATGTGGACGAGGTGACTCAAAATGGTACTGTGATGATGGCTCATGGAACCACAGAAAGAGAAGCATGGTTATGGCACAGAAGATTGGGGCATCCATCTACGGGTTATTTACATACTCTATTCCCTAAATTGTTTCCTTCTAAAAATTTATCGCTATGTGAAACATGTGTGTTAGCCAAAAGCCATAGACAAACATTCAAACCAAATAACACCAGGGTTGATGTCCCTTTCTCACTAATTCATTCCGATGTATGGGGTCCCTCGCCAGCCATTGGAGGACAAAACCTTCGTTTCTTTGTGTTGTTTATTGATGACTGCACTCGTATGACATGGATTTATTTCTTGAAAAATAAATCTGAAGTTCTTGACAAATTCGTTATGTTTCATACCATGATTCAAACCCAATTTCAAAAAAATATTCAAATTTTTCGATCTGACAATGGAGGGGAATTCGTTAACACCTCTATGAAACAATTTTTTCAATCAAAAGGAATAATCCATCAAACTACCTGCCCACATACCCCAGAACAAAATGGTGTAGCTGAAAGAAAAAACCGTTTTTTGTTAGAAATTACTAGAGCTCTTTTAATCGAATCAAAAGTTCCAAAATCTTTTTGGCCTGAAGCTCTTGCCACAGCTACGCACCTTATAAACCGACTTCCAACCAATATTCTCAAATTTAAAACTCCACTACAAACCCTATCAGAATTTGTCAAAATTCCCTCATTTCTTATGCTAGAACCAAAGATTTTTGGGTGCACTACCTTTGTTCATATACCGAAGTCTCAGCGAAATAAACTCGACCCATGTGCTGAAAAATGTGTATTTGTTGGATATGGAATGAATCAAAAGGGATACAGATGTTATAATCCCAAGACTCATCACATGTTCACCACTATGAACTGTGATTTTCTTGAAACAGAATACTACTATGCCTCCCAACATAGTGGTCAGGGGAGATAGTATGTTCAGACGCACTAAGTTGGTTAGAGTATGTTCAGGCAACATCTGAAGAAAAGATCCACAATACTCAAGAGTTACACAATACTCAAGAGTTACCCAACAAAACTGCTCAAGAAAAATAACACAACATGTCCACACAATATACAAATCCTAACTCCAGTGCCATCCCAGATCAGTCTCCCAACCTGACATCCGAGGTATGTAATACTCAGTCTCCACATACTCCTGATTCTCCTGAACATGTTGATCTTGTTACCTCTGATCATGAAATTGCCACAGAACAAGAAGAACTAATACAGGAACAACCAACAGAAAGATATATGTTACCACCAAGAACTAACAGAGGGATTCCACCAAAAAGATATTCTCCAGAAAGAGAATCTCGAGGTTCTAGATATCCTATGGCAAATATGGCTAATGGTAACTTAACTCAAGAAGCTAGGGCCTTCAATGCTGCACTATACTCTGACGAAATTCCAACCAACGTAGAGCAATCCTTGAAGACGAAGAACTGGAGAAACGCAATGGAAACTGAAATAGAAGCCTTAGTAAAAAATGACACATGGAAAAAATGTGTTATTCCAAACGGAAAAAAAGCAGTAGGATGTCGATGGGTTTTTACAATAAAACATAAACCTGATGGTACTATTGAAAGATATAAAGCAAGGTTGGTTGCCAAAGGTTATACCCAAACCTATGGAATTGATTATGCTGAGACTTTTTCCCCGGTTGCAAAGATTGACACTATTAGAGTCCTTTTTTCCATAGCTGCAAATGAAGGATGGCCGCTACATCAATTTGACATTAAAAATGCTTTTCTACATGTAGAACTAAAAGAAGAAGTTTATATGGAAGCACCTCCTGGTTTCATGAAGAGTTTCAAACCAGGTGAAGTTTGTCGCTTGAAGAAATCTCTCTACGGATTGAAGCAATCTCCTCGAGCTTGGTTTGATAGATTCACCTTAGCAATGAAAAAATACGGTTTCAAGCAAAGCAACTCTGATCATACTTTGTTCCTTAAAAGAAGAAATGAACGTATAACATGCTTAATTATCTATGTTGATGATATGATAATTACAGGAAATGATGAGGAAGAAATGGCAAAACTAAGGAAGAACTTATTCCAAGAGTTCGAGATGAAAGATCTAGGCCAGCTCAAGTACTTTCTTGGAATTGAAGTATTAAGGTCAATACAAGGAATTTTTATCTGCCAGAAGAAATATGTCCTATACCTACTAGCAGAAACTGGAATGATTGATTGCAAACCTGCAGAAACTCCCATGGTGACAAACCAAAAGTTGTATATAGACGACCAAGCAAAATCAGCAGATAAAGAAAGGTACCAACAAATCGTGGGAAAATTGATATATCTCTCACATACCCGCCCAGATATTTCATATGCAGTAGGGGTAGTGAGTCAATTTATGCACCAACCCCAGGTCTCTGATATGGAGGCAGTATGGAGAATTATCAGATATCTCAAGAGAACAGTAGGGCACGGAGTGTTGTTTAAGGCAAACGGGCACCTAAAAACCCAGATCTATACTGACGCGGATTGGGCAGGAGACAAAGGAAATCGAAGATCAACCTCGGGATACTTCACCTTAGTTGGCGGAAATTTAGTCACATGGAGAAGTAAGAAACAAAAGGTGGTATCCCTTTCTAGTGCTGAAGCAGAGTTCAGGGGAATAGCACGAGGAATCGCAGAAGCTCTATGGATACGAAAACTTCTCACCGAAGTTGGTCTCTTCCGTAAAGAAACAAGTAAAATTATGTGTGATAATAAAGCTGCTATTCAAATATCAGAAAACCCTGTACAACATGATCGAACAAAACATGTGGAAGTTGACAGACATTTCATTAAAGAAAAACTAGAGGCTCGAATCATTGAACTACAATTCGTTCGATCAGAAGACCAGATAGCCGACATTCTGACAAAAGCTGTAAATGGAAAAATTCTCAATAATTGTTTGGTCAAGTTGAATTTTGGGAATCCCACCATTCAACGTGAGGGGAGTGTTAAAAGAAACCATATTTTAAGTGTAGTGGTCAGTTTCATGATTGTGTCATACTAGATCCAACATTTACTTTTGTTGATGTTTCCCACTCACATTTATGTCTCTACTTTATTACCTGTAAAATTGTAATTCCCTGCTACAAAAGGAGTAGCTTCTTGATGAATCAATATGAGAAAATAGTTCTCTAATCTTATTCTATATCATATGACAGTTACTCCCTGCAACACGTTTCTTTTTAACAATTGCACTTGGAAGATTACTCCCTACAGCAAGCGTTCTCTTGTTGTCTCAACTGGAACCGGAGTATCGAAAGTAGTGGAATATGTACATTCCATTTTAGTGTACAAGAACATTTCAGAATCGAGAAGTTTGAAGGAAGCCCCCGGACTAGCACCACAGCCACCGCCATCACTATTTCCCATTTTCAACTGGGAAGCGATGCCATTTCTCACTATGTAAGTTTTCCGGAATGGCTAAATGAATAGAGATTCTTCCTCTGTTATCTATAGCGTTAATCGTTTCTTCAATTTTCATTGTTTTTAGCATACTAGTTCTTTAATGGGAGCAATTTGACGGTAAAGTCGCTTGAGAGTGGGTGTTTGGAAACTTGTTACCGCTTTGTGTAAAAATGTCTCTCCGACGTCATTTCATGAATGGATGGAAGAAGGTGGTGATAGAATTAAATTTTGACGACGGGTAATTAGCCTCTGTAAAAAGCCATGTATAATTCTATGATCTCCTTGTTTGTCGGTGGAGTTGATGATCTTAAATGATGAAATAAACTTACTACCTGCATTTAATTTTTGTTTTAGTCCGGATTCGTCATTTTGGATGGAAAGCATTTCAAGGTACATAAAACATAATACACATGGATAAAAAAAAATTAATTAAATTGTCAAATTAAATGCCAGGTCATGAAAAAAAACCGGATGACCGCTTCATTTATGGAGCAATTGTGTAATTGACATGGATTTTGGGACTTTAGGGATTCACAATGCAAAAAATTAGTTAAGTGACTATATTAGGCCAAAAGTGAAAGTTCAATGGGCAACAGCAACGATAACCTTTATTATTATTATTAAACTCATTTTTAATAATTAATTTAAATGTTTTTTTTTGCAAAACGGGATCTAAATAAATAATTAATCGAATAAATACTAAACTGAAATTGGGGCGTTACAGTAGAAGTGAAACGAAGGCGCATGCTAGAGAAATATGGGGTTACATAACTTGGATGGTAGAAGAGTGTTGAGAGAATGAGTTTGACCTCATGGGCAAAGGTGGTGTTGTTGCAACTATGGACATAGACAAAGCTCTTAAGAAGGATTTCAATGTCAGATTCACTAAGCAAGAGTAGTCTTATCATCGAATGATACATATTTGCACTAGAAGTTCTATTTTTGTCATAGGATCGTTCTTGAAAACTTACATTCCCATATTCATATGCTTCACTCTTAATCACTAAGATGTATTCATTTAATCTTAACAACTTCTTAGCCTTACATGTCGTAGTAAGCTTGACTTTTCAAAAATCAATATTGGACCAAACTTTGCATTGCTATTTATTATTTATATTGTTATACATTCGTACGAATTTGACATAACCGTTTTGATATAATTTGACATAATTTTATAAAATTATAAACGTCGTTCATTGTGTTGTAATTACTTTCAAAAAAACCATTGTTTATTGTTACTTAAACGTAAAAAATATAAAAGGTAATTCATTATTATTGTTTTTCTAATAATAATAATAATAATATAATAATAATAATAATAACAAATCAAATATTATAAATAAAAGAAAAGAAAAAACAACAAGCAAACAAAACAGACAAAAAAACAATAAAAAAAAACAAAAAATCAAATCAAGAAAATATGATTAGAATGTAAAAATTTATGTATAGATTAATCCTTTAGCGAATATCTTTACTTAGGTGGATATAGACTGGATTTGGTGTTAATGAACCTATAAACGATATACAGTGAATAATCGATAATTCAAATGGATAATTAGTTTATGGTCGATGGAGAATGCAAGTAGATAATGTTATGGGCCTGTTAGGTATGGAATAACCCATTATCATCTAACGATAAATGAGATGCTTGATGCTTCTATTGTAGCTTGGGCCTTAGGGTTGTTGATAAGAATTAAGAAATCCGGAAGCATTCATAGTTTAGAAGTGACAAAAAATGTGTAGATCACTAGATTGAATGGGCAAGTAACATGTGAAAAATAGTTAAAATTATAACGTTGATCGAAATGGTTTAGCCACAATTATTCTTTTTTTTTTTTTAATATTCTATTCGTAGTTATTACCATGCTATAAAAGTAACAATGTAAAATTTCCGATATCATGTTGCAAGTAGATCATTTTTCGAGACTTCGTTCCGATTTGCTATTTTTCAATAAATCAAAATAGTTTCTTAGGGACCAGTCATGTTCCTTTTCTCGTTAACTGTTGTTTGGATAAATGATTTTTATATTTATTCATGAAAAAGAACTTGACACTTGAGAAAATAGAAAAATAAACAATATAGATTATTAAAGGTTAATATTTAGTTGAAAAGGAAAACTATATATCTCTCTCCGTATCAACATAAAATAGAATACCTATACATCAGTTACGAAACATAATAATATCCTCACTGAAATTCATAGTAAAAAAACTAAAAGAATCGATCATGTTAAAAGTTATCGTTATTATTTTCTATGAAAACATAAACCTTCTCATTGATGACTATATATAAGAGATATCAACTGAAGATTACAACAAAACTAATGAGATAAGGACGGCTACATAACCAAAGCCAAAGGATAACAATAACATAATTAAATACATAAAATAATAGGAATAATAATGCTAACATCTCTCCACAGTTGGAACGAGAGTATTTGTTCGGACGTTCAAACTGGATTTGAAGTCAAGAAACAAAGGGGATGGAAGACCCGTGGTGAAAATGCCAGCATATTGGAACGATGATGGAACATGAAGGACACAAACATTCCCTAAGAACGAAGTGAATGTCAATATCAATATGTTTGGTGCGTTGATGCTGAAGCGGATGAGTATAGAAGTAAACTGCACTAACATTGTCACAATAAACAATGGTTTCCCGAGGAGTGGGTTAATGAAGTTCCTGTAAGAGGTTGCGAATCTGGCAAGTCTCTACAACAACATTAACAACACCACGATACTCCGCCTCAACACTAGATACAGTGCCCTATCGCTAGGCCGACTAGGATATGTTCTGACCTAGAAACACACAATAGCCTGAGGTAGATCGTCTGGTAAGAGAGCAACCGGCCAGTTAGAATCAGAATATGCAATAAGACCACAGGTTGTAGACGAGAAAAGCTTTAAAGCATGATCAAGAGTACTGCAGGTGTTGAGTGTGAAGCCACTCTTGTGGTTTGTCAAAGTAGCTGCGGAAAATTGATATGAAGTTAGGTGAAGTTTTTTCAAAGTTAGGTGTGGCTGCTTCTTTCTTTGAATTAAACATTCTCATTTTCACATTGATACAAATGTATATAAATAGAGGCATTCAGTTGAGAACATTTGTAACATGTAACACCCGGCTTTTAAAACAAAACACCCCTGAAAATTTTTCATTTAAAACATAGGTTTCAGTACTTAAAACCATAAACAAAGGGGTATATTTTAATAAAAACGGGTACAAGCATATCAAGGAGTATACAAATATAATAACCTCCTTATAAGCCGGGCTGCTACTGACAGCATCTACAAGTCTACTTCTTGAGTCACGGACTTTATCCTTACCCTTACCAGGGTTATGCTAACCTGCAGGGACATTTAACAAACGGTATGAGCTACAAAGCTCAGTGAGTAATCATTTCTGCAAATAACACGTATAAAAATACAATCATATATCTGTCTGGATATCGAATCCAAACTCCTAGCCTTACTGGCTGACCACATATCTCCTAGGATTTCACATCCTAATCTGTAGCCTTACAGGCTGAATCACAATAACTTGTAATTATCAAGCCACGTCAGTTATTTGCACATATAATCATGTCTAACCATTTCTGTCCCATGTTTCTTAGTCACAATGGACTGCATCATATGTCATGGCTATATAAGCCGCACCATGTCATTTTCAATATACAAGTCATAGCCCAAAGGCTGCACCAGCTGGGCTCAATAACCCGGTATCATAGTCAAAAGACCGCACCATTTGGACTTAAAGTCAAATATCAAAATCAATTATGGCTCACGAGTTTGTCCCGCTTTTTCCTAGACTCACGGCTCCGTTCTTGCCATCTCGATGACTCACAGATTATCCGGTATTGCCTTTTCAAGATTTGACTCACAGCTCCGTTCTTGTCTATCGTAGACTCACGGCTTATCTGGTATTGTCATATTACTTCTGTTATTGACTCACAGCTCCGTTCTTGTCTATCGTAGATTCACGGCTTATCTGGTATTGTCGCATTGTTTATTCATTTATTGACTCACAGCTCCGTTCTTGTCTTTCTCAGACTCACGGCTTATCTGGTATTGTCGTGTCATTGCATCTGTCAACTGTTCATTTTTGTCCCCCAAAGCAGTTTCAATCTGTAACAGTTCAATCATCATATATCATATATGATATCAGTGAGATTACTCACCTGGATGCTAGCTGCATTTGATTCCGGTTGTTTCTTGCTTTTGCGTGCACCACAACCATTTATCCCGTACCTATATATTCATTTTTGTTGACTCTACTACACAAGAGTCCTATACAATACAATTGGGGACCATTTTCAATCATTTTTGAGCAATAACAATCATTATAAAAATTTAATACACTTCCCGAAATACGCGTATTCTACTATAGTACTTTCGGGAGGTCGTATTCGTATTCCGATAATTTTCCATGAAGTTTCACAACATATTAGACCTATGTTTAAAATTTCAGGTCAATCGGATAAGCCTAGCATCAAAATGAAACTTGGAAAATGCTCAAATTTTCACAAGAGGTTTCTGCCTCGGAGGCGCATCGCGCCCTAGGTGAGGGGCGCGTCGCGCCGAGTCCCTCGAGTCGCGAGGACCATAATGGTGAAGTCGCGAGAGCTGCACAGCAGACCAGTTTTCGCGATTTTTGCACTCTAGCATGCAGTTTTGACATTTTAAGTCCTTAATCCAGTTCTTAATCATATGGGGTTTATTCCTAGGCTAAAACCTTCTATTAAGACAAGGTTTTCAACCATTAAAACCCACTCAATCAATCAAAATGAAGAATTAGGGTTCTTAGTTCCAAAAATCCCAAAACTTCAAATTCATCAATAATAGCAACCTACTTCCATATTCTTGAATTAAGTCCTTTTAGCATGACTTACTGGAAGTATTAAGCTATTACAACACATAATTCTTGACTGAAATTTCAGTCATCATATTCCTCAAGTGAAGAACACACAAACCTAGGTTAGAAATTCAAAGAACTAACCTTAATTGCTTGAAAACTTCAAGCTCCAAGCTAATAATCCAATTCCACACTTCCATCTTCACGAATTCTGCAGAAATCATGCTCCAGAAAACCCTCCCGATCATCACCAATGTTCTGCACATTTGAGGGGAGTTTTTCAACATTTTATATTTTCCAAATTTTACAAATTTGGTCCCTAAGTTCCATTTCTTGAACTTTTACCACAATAATCAAGTTTTATTACAATAAAACTTTCATTCCTTATCCTTTTGCCACTAGCAAAATATTTTTACATAATTGGTCCTTCATTTGGTCAAATGACCAAATTACCCTTTTATGGTAAAATGACCAATTTACCCTTTTATAGTATTAACTTTCTAATACTTAGAACACCATCTTAAATCATAAATACACTATGATTAACATATTAATACTTATCAAAAGTATCGTGGTGTTACAAATTCTCCCCTCCTTCAAAAGATTTCGTCCCCGAAATCATACAAACAAGTGAGGGTAATTCTATCTCGTTAAAATTTCGGTTTCCCATATCATATGGAAACATTCAAGGTATTGCCAAAGTACTTTTACCATACTAATCTTCTTATTTCGCAACTGTCTTATCTTCCGGTCAAACACCTTCTTGGGTTGTCCCGGGTACCTCAATTTCTCATCTACTTCTATTTCAGCAAGAGATATTCATCATGCAATGTTTTCCGCAGTTGGAACACATGGAAACATTATGAGTATCTTGATGTTCATTAAGAAACTTCAATTAATAAACCACAATTCTAAATCTTTGGGACATATGGAAAGGTCCAATAAATTAGGACTTAACTTTCTTTTCTTCCCAAAACAATTTAGTCTTTCTAAGGGGATACTTTGAACACTGTCATCTTTCCCTATTTGGAATTTCAACAGTTTTACTCGGCAATCCGCATACTACTTTTGTCGATTTTTGTCTATTTCCAAGCTTTCTCGAATTTGCCAAATCTTTTCTTCTCTTTGAGGTACAAATCTCGGGTCCAGCCAACGGCTTCTCCCCAACTTCAGTCTAGCAAATCGGAGTATGACACAGTACTCCATACGACGTTTCATACAAGTCATCAGAAAGTTGGTACGAAAACTGTTATTATCTACAAATTCCACCCGAAATGGATAATCTTCTTGTCTTTCGCCAAAGTCTGTTATGCAAATTTCAAACATTTCTTCTAGAGTCTGCATCATTATCTTGCCTCGTCTATCAATCAGCAAATCGTATACAGTACTTTCTAGTACTTTTGAACTAATAATTCTAGGAATTGATGCTAAATTCAGCAAATAATTCTAGTATCTCGACCCGATACAGTCGACACCTGTAGCGCACGTCAACAAATTTCTTTTTCTATTTAGTTTTTCACTACTTTTCGATCTTAATTTCTTCCTTAGTCAGTATAAGTCTACACTGATTTCACTAACCGGTCTATTAATACTCATATAGTATCATACCCATGCGGTATTTGCAAAGACTTTATTACAAAGTCTATAATATTATCGTCCCATTTCTTTTTTGGGACCGACAATGGTTAAATTTTCCGTATGCTTCTAATGATTTGACTGTAGTTACACACAAGTCAAACACTTTTCACATGTCTTTCCATATCTTTCTTCATTCCCGGCTACCAATACATAGGTTTTATCATCCTATACGGTTTGGTATTATCACGGGCATTTTGCATATCTACCCCAATATACTTCTTTTAAGGGTAAGTTTTCATATCTCACATTGCTTTGGAACTCACATACACAACCCCAAGGGTTTTCAATCGTCATGAGTTTCTAACTAGCTTCTTTCGATAGCTAATCATTCGTTCACTTTTCACGTTTTCAAACTTGCACACTTCTTTCTGTGCTACCCGAATCAACTCAGGTAATCAATTCGCCACATTCATGCATGTGGTTGTATCTTTCAAAAGATACTATTTTCAACTCAAGGCATCTATAGCCACATCCGCCTTTCCGAGATGGTACAAGATTTCATATCCGAAATCTTTAAGTAACCCATCTACCTTTACTATCTCATATTTAGCTTCTTTTGATCAATTAAGTATTTCAAACTTTTATGATATTTATAAACAATAAGCTTTACACCATACAAGTAGTGTCTCCAAAGCTTAAATGCCAAATTCATAATTGCTACTGCAATATCATGTATCCAAAATCAACTCTGGATGCATTTCTATAAAACAATTTATCTTCTCCGCTTAGCGATAATGCTAACACCGGAGCTTCATATAAGGTTTGTTTCAACCTTTGAAAAGTTACATGTGGTCTTTCTACCACTCAGACTTTTCACTTTTATTGGTCAACTTTAGTCAATAGAACAATAGTCAAGGAGCAGTTTTCTACAACTCTCCCATAGTAACCCGCCAATCCAAGGGAACTACTAATTTCAGTCAAATTCCAAGGCGGTTTCTGTTTTATCACAGCATCATTTCTACTGGATCTACTTTAACATTTTCGGCATCAATAACATGCCCAAAGAATATGAAACTTCTTTTAGCCAAATTTTTCATACTTGGAGAATTTTACATATCACTTAACTCAGTGAAGTAACTCCAATATCTGGTACAAATATACCTCATATTCAGTCTGGTTTCGAGAATATCAGATTCTCAGTAGTCAGTGCACATACACATCAACTCGTCTTTCTTCCTTTCAAACAAGATAGGGCTCCACACGATGACATATTCGGCCATATGAGACCCCAATTCCAAAAACAATTTCTTCTAATTGTTTTACCACTCTGCCATCTCTGCAGAGGCTAATCAATATAGAGCCTAAATAACAGAAACGGCTCTCAAAATCAGTTTAATCATAAACTCTTCTCGCCAATCTGGCTGAAATCTTGGAAGTTCTTTTCAAAAGAAACATCCGAAAATTTATTTAAAGTTTTACCCTTCTGTCACCGCTTTATTTAGCTTGGCAAATACTGCATATGCCAACTAAAACATCATTCCTTTACTAACTCTTTTCCGAGTTTAAGCAAAGGAAAATAACCGGTATTCTTAACAACGGTTATTTATCGTGGATTTTCATCCGTTTCATTTATGATTTTAGAACCACAATGTTCATTTTTCTACAATTCATGTTAGCATCATTCATTGCTAACCAATTCATATGCACGATTTCTTCAAATTCATTGGTAGGCATCGGCTTCAGATTTATAGGGAAAAATGGTCCCGTAAATCCTGGGCAGACTACCTTCCAGGTGTTCAATATCTTGAACACATTTACTATTTGCTACAGCCAGTTCCAAAATTTCATCCATAATCGTTGATGAAATATTCAGACAAGACATCAAAGTCATCGATCCAAAGCATAGCTTCATGGATCAAATATAACGTATACGGGAAGTATAGTCAAAACAATTATATTTGAGACCATATCAGTCTACTCACGAGCTTTTTCCACAGTCTGCTGGAATGCTCAAGGTATCACTGGTCCTTTTCGACCATTCGTTTCTTCTTTCTTTCCTCCCGTTCTTTCCTGGGTTCATCACTTGTTACTCCACATTTAGCATGTGAGTATTTCATAAGAAAGTGTTCTATAGCTCCGCGCTAGACACACTTCCATGCCATCCAACAAACTCGAGCAATATGCTCCTAATGCTCCTATTTTATGCAATTCCAGCATTTCAACGGTAGAGTCTCTACTCTACAATTTTCTGAGTGCTTTTCCTGCACTTCTCACAATACATAGTTGCTCTGTTTTGGTCCCTTCCCTTTAAGGTTGGACCCAGTTCGTGGTAACTTCTCCTGAAGCGTCCACTAATCTTTTTCTGCTTTTCTTGTAGTCTCAGCTACTTTTCTTTCACCTTGAATATCAGTCAGGGTGAGCACCCAAATTTCTTTTTCTGGCCACAGCAACTACTGTTGCTTGCCATGTGGATTTTCTACTACTTGTCTCGTTGCCCCTCGTTCAATGGAGCCTTGAGAAAGGGCTGGTTCACTTCTTAAAGTTGCACGCCCTAATTTCCTCAAAATAAGATTCGCTGCTCATACGTATTATACGTTAGAAGTCAGCACCAGTTAGGTTATATATGTATAATAACAACTTATATACACCTAACTATACGTCATGTCTACTATTTCAAGGTTTAAGTCCAGGAATCTACTCTATAGACACCTAGTTCACTTAAACCACGGCTCTGATACCAACTTGTAACACCCGACTTTTAAAACAAAACACCCCTGAAAATTTTTCATTTAAAACATAGGTTTCAGTACTTAAAACCATAAACAAAGGGGTATATTTTAATAAAAACGGGTACAAGCGTATCAAGGAGTATACAAATATAATAACCTCCTTATAAGCCGGGCTGCTACTGACAGCATCTACAAGTCCACTTCTTGAGTCACGGACTTTATCCTTACCCTTACCAGGGTTATGCTAACCTGTAGGGACATTTAACAAACGGTATGAGCTACAAAGCTCAGTGAGTAATCATTTCTGCAAATGACACGTATAAAAATACAATCATATATATGTCTGGATATCGAATCCAAACTCCTAGCCTTACTGGCTGACCACATATCTCCTAGGATTTCACATCCTAATCTGTAGCCTTACAGGCTGAATCACAATAACCTGTAATTATCAAGCCACGTCAGTTATTTGCACATATAATCATGTCTAACCATTTCTGTCCCATGTTTCTTAGTCACAATGGACTGCATCATATGTCATGGCTATATAAGCCGCACCATGTCATTTTCAATATACAAGTCATAGCCCAAAGGCTGCACCAGCTGGGCTCAATAACCCGGTATCATAGTCAAAAGACCGCACCATTTGGACTTAAATTCAAATATCAAAATCAATTATGGCTCACGAGTTTGTCCTGCTTTTGCCTAGACTTACGGCTCCGTTCTTGCCATCTCGATGACTCACAGATTATCCAGTATTGCCTTTTCAAGATTTGACTCACAGCTCCGTTCTTGTCAATCGTAGACTCACGGCTTATCTGGTATTGTCATATTATTTATGTTATTGACTCACAGCTCCGTTCTTGTCTATCGTAGACTCACGGCTTATCTGGTATTGTCGCATTGTTTATTCATTTATTGACTCACAGCTCCGTTCTTGTCTTTCTCAGACTCACGGCTTATCTGGTATTGTCGTGTCATTGCATCTGTCAACTGTTCATTTTTGTCCCCCAAAGCAGTTTCAATCTGTAACAGTTCAATCATCATATATCATATATGATATCAGTGAGATTACTCACCTGGATGCTAGCTGTATTTGATTCCGGTTGTTTCTTGCTTTTGCGTGCACCATAACCATTTATCCCGTACCTATATATTCATTTATATACCAAATGATAATAGGTTAATAACCATTTTAGTTGACTCTACTACACAAGAGTCCTATACAATACAATTGGGGACCATTTTCAATCATTTTTGAGCAATAACAATCATTATAAAAATTTAATACACTTCCCGAAATACGCGTATTCTACTACAGTACTTTCGGGAGGTCGTATTCGTATTCCGATAATTTTTCATGAAGTTTCACAACATATTAGACCTATGTTTAAAATTTCAGGTCAATCGGATAAGCCTAGCATCAAAATGAAACTTGGAAAATGCTCAAAATTTCACAGGAGGTTTCTGCCTCGGAGGCGCATCGCGCCCAAGGTGAGGGGCGCGTCGCGCCGAGTCCCTCGAGTCGCGAGGACCATAATGGTCAAGTCGCGAGAGCTGCACAGCAGACCAGTTTTCGCGATTTTTGCACTGTAGCATGCAGTTTTGACATTTTAAGTCCTTAATCCAGTTCTTAATCATATGGGGTTTATTCCTAGGCTAAAACCTTCTATTAAGACAAGGTTTTCAACCATTAAAACCCACTCAATCAATCAAAAGGAAGAATTAGGGTTCTTAGTTCCAAAAACCCCAAAACTTCAAATTCATCAATAATAGCAACCTACTTCCATATTCTTGAATTAAGTCCTTTTAGCATGACTTACTGGAAGTATTAAGCTATTACAACACATAATTCTTGACTGAAATTTCAGTCATCATATTCCTCAAGTGAAGAACACACAAACCTAGGTTAGAAATTCAAAGAACTAACCTTAATTGCTTGAAAACTTCAAGCTCCAAGCTAATAATCCAATTCCACACTTCCATCTTCACGAATTCTGCAGAAATCATGCTCCAGAAAACCCTCCCGATCATCACCAATGTTCTGCACATTTGAGGGGAGTTTTTCAACATTTTATATTTTCCAAATTTTACAAATTTGGTCCCTAAGTTCCATTTCTTGAACTTTTACCACAATAATCAAGTTTTATTACAATAAAACTTTCATTCCTTATCCTTTTGACACTAGCAAAATATTTTTACATAATTGGTCCTTCATTTGGTCAAATGACCAAATTACCCTTTTATGGTAAAATAACCAATTTACCCTTTTCTAGTATTAACTTTCTAATACTTAGAACACCATATTAAATCATAAATACACTATGATTAACATATTAATACTTATCAAAAGTATCGTGGTGTTACATAACACACCACACAAAAAACACAAAAGTAATAAACCTTCCTTGTTACCCACCGTGGACGTAGGTCAGTTTTGGACCGAACCACGTTAAATGCTTGTGTTCTTAATTTGTGAGCTGAGTGTGTGAGTTTCGTGTTCGTATGCTAAGTGTCTCGATCCTAACAAGTGGTATCAGAGTTTCGGACAATGGTGGTGAATAAAGATGATCAAGACAGTCCCCGGAACCCCTCAGCAAAATGGTGTAGCTGAGAGAATGAATAGAACTTTGAATGAAAGGGCTAGAAGCATGAGGTTAAATGCCGGTTTACCTAAGACATTCTGGGCTGATGTAGTTAACACTGCAGCCTACTTGATCAATCGTTCACCGTGTGTTCCCTTGGATTTTAAATTACCGGAAGAAATGTGGCAAGGGAAGGAAGTAAGTCTCAAACACCTAAAAGTCTTTGGTTGTACTGCTTACAGTTTGTTAAAAGATGGTGACAGGGATAAACTTGATTCAAAGACCAAGAAGTGCATATTCATTGGTTATGGGTCTGACGAAATGGGGTACAGGCTTTGGGATAGTGAAACCAGAAAGGTCAAGAAGAAAGACAGAAACTGAGTTATACAAAGACAGAAACAACAAAAGTCAAGAAGTTCAGAAGGAGTATGTTGAATTTGAAGGTGTTGAAAAGAAGAAAGAAGCTTCAGTCGAAATCTCTGAATCTGGGGATGATTCAACTGAAAGTGGGAGCTTAGAGGATAATTCTAGTAATGATTCTGAAGATGAAGAAACCAGTTATCCAACTCCAGAATCCCCAGTCACACCTCAATTTCAACCAAGAAGATCTTCTAGAGTCATCAGACCACCACAAAGATACTCACCATCTGTCAACTACATTCTTTTGACAGAAAATGGTGATCCCCAATGTTACTCTGAAGCTATGGGGTTGAAAGATTCATTGCAGTGGGAGCTAGCAATGAAAGATGAAATGAAGTCGCTTGAGAAGAACAAGACCTGGCACTTAACAAAGCTTCCAGTTGGGAAGAAGGCTCTTCAGAACAAATGGGTTTTCAGGGTCAATGATGAACATGATGGTACGAAACGGTACAAAGCAAGATTAGTAGTCAAGGGCTTTCAACAGAAAGAGGGAATCGATTTCAATGAAATATTCTCTCCAGTAGTGAAGATGACCACTATCAGACTTGTTCTCAGTATTGTAGCAGCAGAAGGTTTGCATCTAGAGCAACTAGATGTCAAGACAGCTTTTCTACATGGTGACCTAGATGAAGACATTTACATGACACAACCAGAGGGTTTTCAGATTAAAGGCAAAGAAAACTTGGTATGTAAATTGAAGAAGAGCTTGTATGGTCTGAAACAAGCGCCCAGATAATGGTATTTGAAGTTTGATAACTTCATGAGAAGAGTTGGTTACAAGAGATGTGACAATGACCATTGTTGTTATGTCAAGAAGTTTAAGGGTTCTTATATCATTCTACTACTCTATGTAGATGATATGTTGATTGCAGGCTCAGACATGACAGAGATCAAGAAGTTAAAAAAGCAAATGTCTGAAGAATTCGAGATGAAAGACTTGGGAGCTGCAAACCAAATACTCGGGATGAGTATTTTCAGAAACAAAGAAGATGGCTCTTTGACACTCTCTCAAGAGAAGTACATTGAGAAAGTGTTAGAAAAATTCAGCCTTAAAAATGCCAAGATCAGAAGCACACCCTTGGGAAGTCACTTTAAGCTTTCTAAAGATCAATCACCTAAATCAGAAGAAGACAAAGCAAAAATGACTAAAGTTCCTTATGCATCTGCAGTTGGTAGCCTCATGTATGCTCATGCAGTGGGAGTTGTTAGTCGATTTATGTCCAATCCGGGGAGAGAACATTGGAAAGCAGTTAAATGGCTGCTAAGATATTTGAAGGGGACTTCAAAAGTGGCATTGCATTTTAAAGGGAAAGATGTCATTCTGAAAGGTTTTGCAGATGCAGACCTTGGTGGTTGCAAAGACTCATACAAAAGCACTACCGGGCATGTCTTTACAGTGGGAGGCACTGCAGTGAGTTGGATGTCTAAGCTCCAGAAAAGTGTTGCCCTTTCAACCACAGAAGCAGAGTATATGGCAGTTGCTGAAGCAAGCAAAGAGCTTATATGGTTGAAGAACTTTCTCGAAGAACTTGGCAAGGAACAAGTTGATTGTGCACTATTTTGTGATAATCAAAGTGCAATACACCTTGCAAAGAATCCGGTCTTCCATTCGAAGACAAAGCACATACAGCTGAGATATCACTTCATCAGAGAAAAAATTAATGATAGCATTCTGAAGTTGAAGAAGATCAAAGGAACTGAAAATCCAGCTGATATGTTGACTAAGGTTGTTACCTTAGAGAAGTTGAAGCTCTGCATAGCTTCAACTGGCCTTCAGGCTAATTGAAGAGAAGGCTAGGGTAACTAGGAATGAGCTAAGATTGAAAGTGTTTTTTGGAATGCACAGTTGAAGCACAGGTGAAGATTGTTCCGTGGCTTCAAGTGGGAGATTGTTGAGTGTGAAGCCACTCTTGTGGTTTGTCAAAGTAGCTGCGGAAAATTGATATGAAGTTAGGTGAAGTTTTTTCAAAGTTAGGTGTGGCTGCTTCTTTCTTTGAATTAAACATTCTCATTTTCACATTGATACAAATGTATATAAATAGAGGCATTCAGTTGAGAACATTTGTAACACACCACACAAAAAACACAAAAGTAATAAACCTTCCTTGTTATCCACCGTGGACGTAGGTCAGTTTTGGACCGAACCACGTTAAATGCTTATGTTCTTAATTTGTAAGCTGAGTGTGTGAGTTTCGTGTTCGTATGCTAAGTGTCTCGATCCTAACAGCAGGTGTATCTGAGTATCCTTTCAGAGCCGAGAGGTGTGGCTCTCTAGAGTCATGCATATAGATACATATCTATTGAACTGCGTAGGTAATGTCAGGTCAAGTGAAAGTAAGATACCGTTGTGCCCCTTCAAAGACTGCAATATAGTGTAGGATCTGCAATAGGCAGTCCTGAATCATCAAATTTTGCAGAAGTGTCAATTGAAGTATGTGCGGGCTTACAATTCAACATATGAGCTCGATCTAAAATCTCCAAGGCATACTTACGTTGAGACAAAAAATATACCTTGTTTTTCATGAGTGACTACTATGCCAAGAGAGAAATTGAGATCCCCAAGGTGGATCATAAAGAACTCAGTAGACAAGATAGTCATAATCTGATGTAGTAACTCACGGGTAGATGCAGTCAAAATAATATCATCAACACTATAAGAGAAGTTATGCTTTATGAGGTCCTTAGCAATATATGAACAACGAAGAATCACATCGGCTATTCGTAAAGCCGAGTCGAGATATGTACTGAGCAAATCGATGAAACCATGTGTGTGGGACCTGTATACTGTCTGATACAATGTTAAATGCTATCGATATAATTTTCCACTAAAACGTATGATGACTATATATAAGAGATTACAACTGAATATTACAACAAACTAATGAGATAAGATCGGCTACATAACCAAGGCCAAGGATAACAATAAGATAATTAAATACATAAAATAATATAAATAATAATGGTAACTGAACGTTTTCAAATCCGTTGGTGTTACGTCGTCACACGTATGCTTTATGAGGGTTGATTAGTTGATATATGGGTCCTTTTAAAATGTTATTGTCATGATTTTAATTGGAATATTTTCTAGAGATAATTAGGTATGTTCGACACCGAGCTTTTAGGTTTAAAAAAACTCAAATTAAAGAAAATGGGTTGCTCGATGTTAGGAGCCTTGACTTTTATTTTGAAAAAAAAATGATTTAAAAGCTACTTCAAGTAACCTATGAGAGCTTTTAGCTTTTTATCAAATGTAATTTTACAAATTTCAAAAGCTTACAAGCACTTTTGTTATATATTTTTACACGTATAAACTACAACTTTCAGCTTCTACCTTTCAACCACTAGCTAGTTTTGCCGAACATACCTCTTATTGGGATCTTGTATCAGAACCTTGTACATTGTATTGTACATTGTATGCATTTGACGCTTCATCTTAAAAACAAGTTAACCAAGCAAAATGTTTTGATTTCGCTAGTGAAATCGTAGTTTCCATCTCGTTTTTCTATGTTACTCAAATTCACAAGTTAACCTACAAACATTCACAAGCAAATAAGCTTTTAAACTTGCACTTGGAGTAAAAAGTATTATGAAAGGTTTTCGGTACAAAACAAACAGATCTTTGACATAAATGTTTGAGGTTGTTTGTTTTCAATAAAATTGTAGTTTGTGTATAATGTTATGTTACTCAAGTCTACTGGCGGCCTTTTCCAAGTCATAAAATTTATTATCGAACACACATGTTCGTCAACACAATTGAACTCAAAACATTGGCAAACCAACTAAAAATTGGTGTGGCACTTACTTTCTAAGGTTTTGGCTAGCAATCACAGTATTGTATAGCCGGAAAGTGACATCATGAGTGATATCAATTCAAAGTACTGATTTGATATTAAATACAAATAGATATGGCGGGTGAAACAACATGCATTTGTAATTATTAAGGGGTACCCAAGAGGATTCATTTAACATATTCCATGTTTACTACTACAACTTGGAAATGTATAATCCTGCCACTACTGTGACATGTATTCAAACACTTGATGATGATATGTCTCAATTCCTTTTTATTTCACTTGGTTTCTCTGTAAGCTTTGCTTTTTATAAATTGGCTCGAGATGTAGTTTGTAAAACGCATGATTAGTTTTAAATATTTTTTCAATGTTTTGTAGCTACATGCATTCCGTAACTGGTGTAGGAGAACGCTGGTAACAGATGTTGTCCACCTAAAGAGCAACTTCAAAGGTATCATGTTACTTGCAGTTGTTATGGATGGGAACAATCAAATATTGACAATTGCATATGGAATATGCAAGCGTGTTTGTACAGATCTGTAGACATGGTTCCTAAAAAAATGACACGACTTGGAATTTGTGGTCATCATTTGTGCAATATAACATCTAAATTTGGTAAAACTAGAAAAACCAAAAGAAATTCTTGGATGCTTGGAAATCCTATCTAATCTCAAATTTTCGATGAATGCATGGGATTAATACGTAATGTAAGAACAAAAGTACGAGACTACTTAATTAAAGCTAATCCAGAAAAATAGGCTCGGTCGCATCTTGGTGACCTTCAGTATAAACTTATGACACCTAATAGGGTCAAATCCATAATGCATTATCAAGATACACGCAGAAGATGTCAATGATGATGTTGATTGACTTCTTCCATGAAACAATACAACAATGGTATCTTGAACGTTACAATTTCGAAGGTACTAATTACTTTATTGACGATGCTTATGAGCTCATTATTATTCTGTTATACTTATATGGAACTTAACTATGTTATTTGTTAATGTAGGCAGCCACATTAACAACAGAACTTATGTCATGGGCCTATGATAAGGGGAAGAATAAAAGTAGTAAAATGATGGTTTGTCCAATCACAAATACAAGATTTCATGTTGAAGATTTCAATAATGATGACATCATGATTTTGATGAATCTATTTGTTCATTAGGAAGTGGCAAATATCTGACATGCCTTTGGGTATGTCACAAGATCGTTAATGACTTAAATCAAGGAGATTGTACGACAGTGGCTATCAATGCCTACCATGTTATGTGTTACTGGAAGACATACGAGGAGTTTGTGAACCCTCTATTGTCCCCTTTTGATTGGGGATATCTTTGATGGGTTGATGAGCATCTGGCCACTAATAATGGAGAAATGACAACCAAGTATGCCTGAAAACATTGATTGTATTTCGTCACAATGTGAGGGCAGAATATAAAATAATGTTCTTGTTGCCACCAGAATCGGCATATGGCATACCAGAAGTAATTGTTCGTTTGTACTGCCAACTCGTAAAACAAAAGGATCAAGCAACACAAGAAAGTCAGGTAAGAATGTGACATTGAATAATAGAGGGGTTTGTGGTAGCGATTCATAGATTGGAAGTGTTTATCCTACTGTTGATTTATACTAAATGTAACTGAAGCAACAATGAGTAAAAATTTAAGCAACACATTTATGGTATAATGTGTATATTTTTTTACTAGGTGAGTTTTTCATTACACATAATACCATCATACATACTAAAAACTCTTAAACATTGAATGACAACTAAAATAATTATGCTGGCACTCCCAAAAATCAGAAGGAATTTCTTTTTCTCCAATAACCTAATTTTTTGTATTGTCTCTTTCACAAACTTCGTTAATTCCATCTCCCCATTTTCAGCAGTCTCGATAGCATATCGTATATAAGCTGAAGCTATTTTGATTTCATTTTCGGTGCTTCTAACATAACCCTCTTTGTTTTCCACTTTCAAAGTTAGTTTTTCCAAACATTTTCGTTACTTAGCAATAACTTTACTCTCAATGTCAATCTCTGCTTCTTTGTAAGGCTAGGGGGAGTGGCTTCGCCAAACTCCTCGCCATCCCCCTCGCCAACCATGCTAAACCACACCGCCTCCCCTCGCCGACCATCTCGCTGAAGACATCCTCGCCAAGGAATCGACGAGCTCGCCATCAACAAGCTATAGCAACATGACTTGTACCTTTTAGCATAAGAGTTGTACCTTTTAGCATGGTTAGCAAATGCTGACTACTCCCACCAAATTTGGTTAGCATGTGCTAAGCTGATGTGGCAAGTTTAGCATGTTCAGCACATGCTAACCACTCCCTCCAGCCTAAGAGTGTCTCCATAAAAACTGCCACATACGAACCTGAAATATAAATATCAACTTTTAACTATTTTTTAGAAAGCATTAAATAGTTTAACATGGTTTTACCTATTTTAATTGTCCAGGTTTTCGACTATCACTAGTCATTTAATAATTATTTTATCTGTCTTTGATTTTCCCAAAAAACCATGATTAAGAATATGCAGCAAAGCGGATCCCACGACATCCTCCTGAGAAATCGCGTCAAACCATTGTTAAATTTTAAATGATGCATATCTTGTACCAGTGACATACTGTTTTATTAGTATGCTCCAAGAAGGTCAATTTTCTTTTTTCATGTATTTTTTGGACTTTGGATATTCTCTAAAATTAAATCTTTTGATCAGAAAAAACTCTACCGACCCGAACGACAAATAGTGTTTATCAAGTTGAAAATGTAGTCGTTCTTGTGCTTCTATTCCATCAATGGGGCGGATCTCATGGCAGCAACACATGACAAAGTAATGGATCCTTTTCATTGCGGACATGCTAATCAAATGTCTAAATTCAGTGCTCTCAAATAAAACGCGACATGTGTCGTATAGTCGTACAAGCACTTCCCAAATTTTATGAACCCAACCTTTAAAATTTACGTTCAATCTCAATTTTTTGTTCGAATGTTGCAAAAAAATAAATGCTAAGAGATAAAATGATGTGTTTTACAGAATTATACCTTATGCTTGAAAAGAAAATATACAAGTGCTTAAAACAAAGAAATCTCAGATGGGAGTGCCATCTATGATTGTATAAGTTTTAAAGCAAATATACAAGTATTTAAAGCTCGAAATCGCAGTTGGCATTGCCATCAACGATAGTATAAGTTTTTGGAACAAATATACAAGTTTTTAAAGTAACAAATCACAATTGGCGTTGCCATCTATGACTATACAAGTTTTTAAAGAAAATATACAAGTATTTAAAGCACAAAATTACAATTGGCATTGTCATTTGTGATTTCCTGTGAAATAAGAAGGAAAAATCATAGATGGCACATTCCACTGCAATTTCATGCTTTAAAAACTTGCATAAAATGTTGTATAATCGCAGATGGCACATGTCAACCGCAATTTTACATGTTTTTAAAGCATACAATATAAACATTTATAACATTAACAAATCATATATGTAAAAACATAAATTCTACATCTAAAATCGATTATAAGTTGATAAAACACAATTTCTAACAAATACTAAAAGAGAAATACCGATAACTTATAATTCTCCATGAAGCAAATCCTTCGTTAGCCATTAAAGAGAAATCATTGTCCATCAAATGCGAAAATAATGTTCAATTTACAGTGTTTATATGCATTGGGCTGATGGGCTTGACGCATCACAAAATCACAGCCCATTAAGGACCAAATCACATTTTGTAAGGTGAAATTGCAGTTGCTTTTGACAACTGTGATTTTAAGAGGCCAAATCGTATATGGCTTTTGCCAACAGTGATTTTGATGGTTATTTTAGTTTTTTTTTATTTATTGTTTATTTTTTGAAAAATTTTATATAATAACTAGTTTTGTCGTTTTCTTTAAATTTTATGATATAGATGTAAGAACAATGAATAAATAATTTATGTATAAAGGGATTGTTACTACTCAAAATAACAGTATAGACATCCTCAACTCAACACTAACTCCTATTTATTAATTATTTTTTTTCGTCATTATATTCCAAACCAATATTATATTTTGCATCATTTTGATATAATTTTAACACCAAAATGGTTTTAAATATTCATGTGGCATCTTTAGTTTTCCAGGTTTTAGCTTTATACATATCTAATTAATTTAATTGCGTAGTTACATTTTAAGTATAATGGTTATTAGTTTATCATTATGTTTATAACAACTTTGATATTAGTCATCCATATCTATTAAATTCAATCACATATAATCGAGTGATAATATAATCTGTAAAATTATTGAAATTAAAAGATGCGATAAAAATATGTAAAAATAACTAATACATAAAAATGTATTTTTTTTAAATAATCTATGTAGGTTATAAAAGTAGAATGTGTTAGAAAAATACTTTTTGGTATAAAAATAATATGATAGGTTGGAGATAAATAATTATATACACAATTTATACATTATTTGGATGTAAAAGATTGTGTTATGTGATCAAGGTGGTCTAATCTTCTAATCAAATTTTAAGGTTGATAAAAGTTTATTTAAACTTGTATCGGTTATTATTTATACCAAAATAGCAAAAAATATAGTCTTGTATAAGAGTTGTAATGTATATTTTAATCAATAAATTATAGGTTAGGTTCAAACTCTTTTATAAAAAACAAGTGGGAATGTTTCATATTCTTCACATTATTTTGTATAGTTCACTTAGATATATATCATTTTTATAATTTCACTTTTATCTTATCAATATAATTGTATCTTATGAAGCGACTAAATTTGTAATTTTAGTATCACATAGGGACTAATTCTCTAATTAGGCTATTACAACGACCTTTTTTTTTATAATCACTATTACATATGGACAATTTTGGTAACTTTGTTTTTTTATAGAGGAACTATTACTGTAATTTTATCAAACACAAGAACCATTTGTATAATGTCGCTATTACACTGGATTATTTCTGTAGTTTTCTCAAATATAAGGACCATTAGGTAATTCTACAAAGACTATTTTTGTAATTTTCTCAAATATAGAGACCATTAAATAAAACATAATTTTTATATAGGGAATATATTTGTAATTTTCTAAAACATGTGGACAATTTCTATAATTTGTTCAAACATAGAGACCACTAAATAATTTGCAGGATTTAATTCTTTAATTTTCTTAAACATTAATGATCATTAAATAATTTTATAAGCAAGTGAAGCCCAGCCTAGCTGGGTGGATGCACCCGGGTTATATACCCATGTGGTGGGAGGTCTGGAGTTCGACTCCGACTAACCCCATGTGGGGGATTTTCCTGGAAGGCGAATTAGGTGGAGGGGAAAGGCCTTTGCGCCTTAGGTAATCGCCAACCGCCCTGGGTTGCGGGGCTGATTACCCTCAGATGAAACCATATATCTATTCGCTGGTTCCAAAAAAAATTATTATTTAATAAGGACCATTTCTTTAGATTTATATAAAAGAAGGACTAATAAGCAATTCTATTAAAAAATATAATAAGACAAAATTTGTACATACTCCTAAATTGTTTGATAAATAGGTATAACCAGTGGGATAACCCGTTCATTACAACGGGTTCATTAAAATTTATAATTTAAACATCGTTTTGCTAAGCAATGACAATTAAAGTCATATTATGAATCATATGGACTATGGCTGTAATGTTTCTATGAATCATTCCTATTAATCGTATAATTCATCAAATAAAAAAATCAAGGAGTTCTAAATGTGTCTCCTAAATGTATATATTATATAATTATATAACGTATATCTAAAATTAAAATTAAGGATATGTAGTTATAAAACAAAGAGTTCCTGTAAGAATTTGTTTGTCGAGAAAAATACAAGATTACATAACTACCGTTATTTTAATAAAGTATTAGAGGTGAGTAAAAATCAATAAACAAAAACCAAACAAATAATCAATAGTGTTGGAATTTTATTTTATATAAACCGATAATTTGCGGTGTTGTGCGGTTTTGCGTTATATACTACACCATATTATTTGTAAAATCGTACATCAAAAACCGTGCCGCAAAATTGTACCATATGATCTTTTAAATATTTATATAATATATATATTCTTATTTAATATTTATAAAAATATTTTGTTCTGTTTATGTGTTTTTTTCAAATAAAATTGATTAAA
This sequence comes from Cichorium intybus, assembly GCA_023525715.1. Classification (NCBI taxonomy): domain Eukaryota; kingdom Viridiplantae; phylum Streptophyta; class Magnoliopsida; order Asterales; family Asteraceae; genus Cichorium; species Cichorium intybus. The sequence goes on from CM042012.1 coordinate 139,771,170, forward strand.
ACGAAGCCAATAAGCATTTTTACTTTTAATCAAGTTCCTTATACAGAGAATATTTAGTTTCAAGACTTACAATATGTATTTTTGCCACATAAATATTATTTTTAAGTATTCTCAAATATGTTTTAGCATAATTTTGAACTGGTTCATTTTAGTCACCAACTTGCCACAAAATCGCTTTACATTTTATTCGTTTTATGATAAGCTTAAAGAAATATGACTATAATCCATGAGTTTTGCAGTTTTAAAATCACATCAACATAAAAATTGTATCATAGCTATTGCGGTTTATAAATCGAACCAAACCACATAAAAATCGAACCGCATTTAAAACCGCAACACTCACTAAATACAAAAACCAAAGGATACGGTTTTAACAATATAAAAACCAATATATGCATTTTTCGGTATAATTTTAATCAAAATCGCACCAAACCATATCATGCTTACCGCTATAAACTTCAGATGAGAGTATACGATTTGTATTGTTGAAGTACTTGCGAAGAACTAATTATTTAATACTAAATTTTTAAAAATCGAATGGCGTGCCTCATCGGTATCAAAAGTTTGACAGAAATATATCTGTAAGTGTACTGAGTGAGTTAACACTTAACAAAAAGAAAATCAAAGTTTAAAAATGAAAATAAAAAATGAAATTGCAATACTTTATTTCTTAAGAAATAGTGTAAAGCGATAGACGCATTGATGCATAGCACGTTACCAACTACTTGTTTTGGTTTTTGGTCAAACTCCAGTCAGACAATTCGACGATGCAGACTCCATCGCCGGCGACCACCTACACCACCATTCCAATCTCCGGAACCGACGTCATTTTTCGATCCTTTCAGAATCTATCCTCCTTCTTGTCCCTACGCCGTCCCTCCCAAGAATTCGTCTTCGGCGCTGGCTCATTCGACATGCCGGACTCACTCAACCTCACCGCTACCAGACTTGGCGTCAACTCGAAGTACTTCGGAGTAAACTACGGCATTATCATCACCGCCTGCGCTGCCGTTTCCTTAATCGGAGATCCAACGATACTAGTAGTGTTCGCTTCAGTGTTCACCCTGTGGCTTGTACTCTACTTTTTCCGTGAAGATCCGATGGTTGTGTGGGGCCACCACGTTCATGATCACCTCGTGACTGCTGCTCTTGTTTTGATTACCGGAGTTTCTATTTGGATTATAGGTTTTGTTACCAATCTTATGATCGGAATTGCGGTGGGGGTTTTAATATCGATTGTCCATGGGGTTTTCAGAAATCCTCAAGGAATTTACCTTGACGAAAACGATGCCGCCTCTGACGGATTGATCTCACCTCCATCGGCTTCTTCTACGAATCACAGATCGAATTTCTCCAATTAGTATTGCGACATATTTCTCCTGACTCTCATTTTCTCTAACTCTGACTGACGGTGATTTGTGTGATAGTTTTCAATTACTGGATTTGGGATTTTAGATTGTTGTGCTGTTTCCTGATCATCATATACGTGCTTCTGTATCCTTGTTATTGGTTTGTTATTGTGAGGTGTGTCTCAGATTGTTACTTGTGTAGTTGTGTTATAATATATATGATCAATTTCATCATATTTCTTCTGTGTATTTAGTGAATTGTTCTTTGTTTTTATGATTGATTGATTGTACTATTTCTTTGTTATCAATGAACTCAAACCCTAAAACGAATCTTCTAACTCCCAAATTTCAAAGCTGAATTTGACTCATAAATGTCTCAAAAGTGGTCCAATATCTGACCTGACACTTCATCATTCTGTAAAGAACAATCAAACCGTTTATCACTTTATGAAAAGCCAGAAACTGGAAAAGCAAAACAGAATGCAACTTTACTCATGGTTAATGTTCATATTGATTGATCTACTAATCAATGCTTTTTATAATGGTAAAACTAAAACAACATGGTAGATTATGTCGTGGGAAAATTGATGTATGAAACCTTATCTAAAATTCATATCTTACTCCTCATTCTAACTAACTTTGCCAATGTTTCTTGAGCAGCCAAAGTTTGAGCATGATTATGTCCAAGCATCACTGTCCTGATACTAATACAAGTCCTACAAAGTTCTTCACCATTATCAAAACAACCACCTCTCAACAACAACTTGGCTCTTGTCTCCAACAAAGTAGCTTTCAAAAGAGTCACATCTTGCCATACATATTCATCAATTCTTTGATGTGAGTTCATCTTCTTCTTCCAACAAAGTGATCCATGGCACCAATCTTGTATCTGTGACACAAACGATTTCTCCACTTCTTCAAGCACATTAGTACACACTTTCAACAACTCTAATGCTGAATTACATCTGGAAAATGTCGTAAACGCCCTTATAGCTAACGGGAGAGCTGTTTTCTTGATGAAAAGAACCATATCGTGTGCTTTTAATTGGACCAATGGCGGTTCAGATTTGAACCCGAATACTAAAAAAGCAGAAGCCCAGAGATGGTCTGAATTCAAAACCGGGTTTCCTGTTTTTCTTATTCCATGAACCGTTGCTTTTGCTGTAAGTAAACCGCCTTTTAATTTCGCGAATATTTGGGTAATCGGGTGAAAATGGATATAACATCCAGGCTGTCGGTTTGACCTTCTAGCAAGACCAAGTTTGACCAACACTAGAGCTGAATCTTCTTCACTTCTTGAAGTTTGACTTTCTAAAAACCCCGAACAACAAAAGAAAGTCATATTTGCACATTTCGCCCATTTTGCCCATTTCTTGAATCTGTTGTTGGAAGTGGTTATGTGATTTGCACTTGCAGCAAGTAAGCTTGATGAAACGGGTAATGGAGCGACCCATGCCCCGACTAGAAGCATCTTTGAAGCAAGAACATTTGTACTCCCGTTGGCTTCGTGTAAAATAGTAACGCAAAAAATTAACACTTTGAGTAAAAACTTGTTGTTTCCCCAAAATACGTCTTCAAAGTGAGACGAATTTATCTCAAATTCGTCTAAACGAATATGATTTATGGCTTCGAAGAGTGTGGAAGGGGAAATTGCAAGCTCAGAAAGTAATGACCCGATTACCCATAACCCGAAACTTGTCCGACCCAATTTCTCATCAAATTTCGTCAAAATCTCAACTTCTTCACCTAAATATTCTTTTCTCCTTCTTCCTTTCATCAACAACATTGCGTCTTTTAATGGCAGGGATTGAAGTTGGATCGGGTCAAAGCTCATTACTCTTGGAAGCCGGGTTGTGATGATGACGTGGGACCCACCCGTGTTTCTTGGTATCAAATCATGTAAGTCTTTCCCTTCCCACCAATCTTTTTCTGTTTCAAGATTATCGATGATTAACAAATACGGCATTTCGCGAAATACTTCGCGTTTAACTCTTTTGAAAGCTTCTGTTTCTTGTTCGTCAAAGCTTCTGATTCTCCCTCTTTCTTTCTCTTCGTCTGCGGTTACATCTAGCCCTAGATTTAACGATAAATTTAGAATATTCTGTCGGAAATAACGAGCTTCCCCACCGACCCACAAAACCATCTTGTAACGTTGAGAATATCTATGAGCAAACTCTAATGCGACCTCCGTTTTTCCGATTCCAGGACCGCCATTGATGCAGACGATGCTAGTTCCCAAGCTTTTATATTTCCCGCTTTTAGTTTTCTTGAATTTAGGTCTTTTCAACGAATTTCTCCCGATTACCGGCTCCACCCAAGCTTCTAACGTCGGCTCTTTACACTTTCCGACTTCTAAATTTATAAACTTCCGATCGTTTTCACTTTCCTCATCTGCAAGCCCTTCTGACGTTCCAGGTGTTCTAACGTTCGTGTTACTTTCGTTTTCATCTGTACATCCAAAAAAAGCGTTTTCAATCTCTGTTATCTCCTTTTCTCTCCCGACGAAAAATTTATTCTTCGGGTACGGCATTTCATCGCCGTTTTCGATTTCTTTCTCGGCGACGCTCATCCTCCCGAGTTTTCCCTTCAAGATCCCGGCGGTTCTCGATACAGTATATCTCCAGTTACCTTCGTTTGCTTCGAGTTTAAACTCGTGCGACTTCATTAACCCATCAATCGCGTCTTTGCATTCTTTACTGTCGGAACTTGCGAGAACGTTTGCGGCGTCGTTTGCGTCAAAATCGAAGAACAACGGGATTAGATTCTTTTTTTGAGCGAAGAATCGAATCTCTTCGAGACTGAGATAACTCGAGAGACTATCTTTCGTGACAACGACAATCCCGAACGTGACCGAACAAATTACTCTGTCGGCGATCTCGTGACTCTGTGAATCGGCGTATTTTGCTCTGTCGGCCACGAAACACGCGATACCTTGAACCTCGAGCTCCGATTTTAGCCATTTACAGAAACGTACCAAATTTGGATTTTGACCTTGAGCATGGTATCCTATGTAAACATCGCAACTCCGAAGCTTTGCATTCGCAGGCGAAACAGAACCTTTGGCGAACGAAATTCGAGGAACGGGAAATGAAAACGAGACACGTGGCGCCGTTGTGGTCGTCGGATTCGTGTTACCATCGGAAGAAGGTATCGGAAGAGGAACAGGAACACAGTTGACGATTTTCAGCTTGGTGTCGTCGGAAAAATCGTATCTTTCCGATGGAGGAGTGTAGGAGGTGCTCGGAATATCGTCGTTCCCAGAGCCACAATACGATACCGGAGTTGAAGGGTGAGTAAATGTCGACGGCGTGGTAGTGGCGGTGGAGCCGCCGTTGGTAATCGTTTCGTTTTCTTGAGAGTGATTTAAGTCATCTCTGGTGGCTCTCGGAGATATGTAAGGGGATTGAAGGGCGGAAACAAAAGCGGAGGACGGCGGCGAGATTAAAGACGGAGAGTTATATGGAGATGACGAAATCGAAACAATGTTCGTCACGATCTCTTTTCTCGGTTTCTGGATCGAATTTGATATTTTGATAGTGAGGTTTTTGGTTTCTTGATTCATGTTGAAGAAAACTTCCAAGAAATCTAAAAAAGTCGAGATTTTTATTTCGTAAAATCACAATCACATCAAGAAACAGGACTCAGATTCTAATTTGCTCAAATTTATGGTGGCAGAAGAAGTCAAAAAAAGGATTTAAATCATTGTGATTGTGACTGTGATTTTCAGAAAGAAAAAAAAAATACTGATGAATGCAACAGTAGACTTTATTGAGGAAGAAGAAGAGGTTAACACTTACATACATGTGAAAAGATGCATCATCTTCTTTCATTTGTGGGCCATTTTTCAAGTACCACCGAACCCCACCATTTTTAACCCTTCAAGATTGAAAGTACAACCTCATTAGCCAAACGTACAACACTATTTCTCAAACATGAACATGGTGAGATCTACGATGTTTTGATTTTGAAATATAAAATATTGATTTAAGTGGCTTAAAAAGAAGCTGCAGAGAGAGTGTATTATGGTGTAAACAAACCATTTAAAACATAAAGTAATAGTTTTTATTGGGTTTAGGCGATTTTTTTTGTTTTATGTGCTGTCTAGTATTAGTATTAGAATTTGAAAATCTTGGGAAATTACTATTATGGACAGAGGGATTTGACTGGAATCTAACATGGGGGTCTGTCCAGATTGGTCAGAAAAGTAAAATATTAAGATGGAAAGAGGCTTTGGGGATGAAAGCAAGCTTGGAGCTCGTTGGCAATAGTGACCCATATAATAAAATATTGACGAAATTACAAATTTGGTCCTTTTACTTTTATCAAAATCACAAGTCCAGTCCAAAATTTGCAATTGTCTAATTTTCAACCTTAAGTTTTCATTTTGTTGCAGATATGGTCTCTGTTTTTACTCAAAACTCTAGTACAAATTTTGAAGTACAGAATGCAAACTTAAGGACAACATTGTAACATTGTTTGTTCCTATTCAGTAAAATGACTATTTTTTAAATTAAAATTGCAAAAATCATATATAATCAGGGACCAACAGTAGTCATATTATTTGGAACAGAATCAAAATGTTACAAAACCTCAAGTAATAACGAAAATTGTAAACCAAAGTTTTTTTATACCAAATTTATATAAATTAACTATACTTAGGGACTGAAAATGTAATTTAGTTTTATATTGAATAAAATGTTTGATTCTTTGGCCATGGAGGGCCAGGTCCAGGAGTAAATGATAAATGTGCTCCCCTTTGTCTGGCATGGGTGTGATGGCTACTGTGTTTCTGAATTTGAAAACATATTTGGTGTATCAAGTATGGCATGGTTTCCCCCACCATTTATTTTTGCCTTTTCAATGTATCAAATAAGTGCCATACTCCTTTATTCACTCTCATTTTTTGGGCCTTTTTCATAAAGTATCATCTTTCAAAGAGCATTCATGTAACAAAGATTAATGATAACATATGTTTGTTATAACACAGATCTTTTTTCAACTTTTTTATCAGCTTATATCATCTTTAATCTTTTTATAAATATCAGTATATTTAAATTCAATATATATATATATATATATATATATATATATATATATATATATATATATATATATATATATATATATATATATATATATATAGTTAGGATATATTATGAACCCTAAATATTGTGTGGTTGTAGGACTTAATATGGGCCGTAGATCTTATCAAATCACAAATTAAGAGATTAGGGGCAAATCAGCTATTTTATTTATATTAATTAGAATTAATTAAAAATAATAACACCTAAATTAGGATTGGGAGATTTTTACGTAGACTGTTACAGATCTCGTTCCTGATATTCTTCTATGACATACGACTTTGAACAAATATGGAGAAGCCAATATTGTGAAAATCAATCGTATTCGCTAATCTGGATCGTGATAATGGATGATCAATCATCCAATTCGAACCAGGTTCAAGGTATCGCTCAAGCAATAAGTTCAGACGAAGGATTTGAAGATTTATACGATGAACATATTAGTTGTAATATATATGATGAAGATCAATCTGTTAATATCAATCAAGGTTAGTAATTTAAAGTCTTCTCAATCTCGCTCAATATCAATTCTGGTTATATTAATTATGCTATAGAATTCGTTAATTATTTTATTAGAATATGTATTTTTTTCAGAATGATTCAAAGTACATGGATGTTTAAAGCAATTGATGGTTTAGGGTTCGTCTGACAGAATAATGAATGTTCACAGTTTCATTATTAACATGGATTACAAAGTAGTTGTTTTAGTAGCATTTACCATATATTCTGACAGAATGTGAATATTTAAGAATGATACAATAATTTCCCTTTATGTAATCTCGATCTGTCTTTATGATTTTGCCATCAACTTCCCGTATTATTGATTTCTTTGATTCTTCAATCATCAATCTAAATTTTAGTCTGTATGTTCCTGAAAGTTTTTTATTTCAACTAGTATTGATTTTTTTTATCTTGTGAGTGTTTTTTATTGGTACATTTCCATATTTGAAGCACATTTATTAAAACCCCAAGCCCTGAATCTTGAGGTGAGTGAATGTATTCTTTTTACACCGAAACAGACTTCTTCTAGATATTTGTATGGATCTTATTATATTAAATATTTTGGTGATATAATAATTCTTTTATCGTCTTGATATTTTTTCTTCTTGATTATAACATTCTGTCAGAATTTGTTTTTTATGTATTCTTACAGAATAATAGACATAAGACTATAACATTCTGCCAGAATTTGTATTTTGAGTCTAGTTGTCCGTGAATCGTTGATTCCGGATGTGATGGGTAGAAAGAGAAGTATATGGGATTTTGGAGTACACCGGAAAGTAGTGACACGCATCATCTTAAAGCAACCATTTCCATGACAAAGAAAGAGGAGTATACAGAAAAAGTAGTGACACACATCTTGATCAACCTTGAAATTCAGATTTCAAGGTTATGATTTTAAGGTTATGATTTTATTGTGTCAATAGAATACACACGATACAAAATATCTGATCAGCATACACTTTAAAAAGGAATGTTTTTGGATGTCATTCTGCCAGAATAAATATTTCAGAATGTAATTCTTCATAATTTTTCTTTATTTTGATGTATTTTAGTTCAAATAATGTTATTTAATTGACATATTTTTGGTCATAGGATGTTTTTCTATGATATTCTTCAAGAATAATGCTTTCTTTGATGACATTCTGTCAGAATAGATAAGTAAGAATGTATAACAGCAAGAACTTATTTTTTATGTATATTAGTTCAAAGAATGTTGGTATTTTGATGAAGTTTAGTTCGGAGAAGTAGTTCATAAAATATTTATTCATGACATTCTGCCAAAATGGATTTTTCATAATGATTCAGTTAAGAATGACTAATTTTTTTCCTCAAAATAGAATGTCTATTCTACCATTTTGCAATCGTTTTTTAAAAACTATTTAATAATAAAATGGATAATTACAATTGTTATAGTTAACATGGATGTTAAATGAAATGTCTGCTTAGAATTCATTATATATTTTGACAAAATGCAGATTTTTAATTATTTCACAGGTGGACCAATATACTACATACCAGAAGTTTCTGAGGGTTTAAAACCAAAAATCAATCTAGTGTTTGATTCATATATTGTAGTCGTTCAAATGTATAAAACATACGCATTAGAAGGTGGTTTTGGTGTTAGAAAAGGATCAACAAAAAAGAAGAATGATGGTACAATTAGAGTAAGATATATCTTATGCAATAGAGGTGGGGAATTGTATTATAGAATGTTATCCTTTTGATGTAGTTTAGTTTGTACAATGATTTTTTTCTATATGACATTCTGCAAAAATAATGTTTTTTTGGATGTCATTCTGCGAAGAATGGATTTTTCATAATGTATCTATTTGATAAATTCTTTGAGAATGTACTTTTTGTGTTCATATGTCCAATACTCGATTCTAAAATAAGTTTAATTCTTGAAAAAACTAAAACAATGTAGGAATGTATTTTAATTCTACAAGAATATATGTCCTTATACAACCAAATACAACCCCTCCGTATAACATTCGTTAAAAATGTCGTTCTTCCTATTAGCCCAACAGAACATACATGTAATATATGTTTCAAACTACAAAAAAAATATTTACTAACCCCTGAAATGTAAATTACAAAAACTAACTAACATAAGTAACAACATTTCTATAAATCAAACACTCTAAACGGAAAATTTCTGCTGTCATGATCACCATACTGATTGCATACTTTACAAAATCTCTTATTTTGATACTAGACATCTTCATCTCCATTCTTAAACAAATAAATATTTTGAACTACTTGAAAATCTTCCAGCACCATATTGTATGTTGTACTTTTAATCACTATTGTTTTTGGAGGTATGTTAGGAGTAACAACCTTTTCTTTTAGTGGTACACCGTGTAGTAGTTCTGCTTTAATTACCATGTTTGCTCCTACTCAATTAAGAAGTTAAAGGTTAGTAAAAAAACTACTTGATACACTAATTGGTTCAACTAATTAATATTCGAAACAAGAAAGTGCAACAACCTTACATGCTCAGAATTGTCATGCTTTTATATTACAAAGAGTTCATATTCTTGTAGAATATGCAGTTGCATAATTTAAATACATGTTTTCAATCAAGATACAAAATAATAACTAAACCCTTATATTCTAGCAGAATCGAAACAAATATGGATATATTCTATCAACTAAGGGCTAAATACATTCAATCAGAATACACATTCCCCTTTTGTCCAATTTCAATGTAACTTACATTAAAAATACTATCTAACAGAATACACATACACATTATATTCTAGCAGCATAAACACTGTATAACACACATTTACTTTATTCACAACAAACTTAACAGAATAACAATTTTAACAACTAAATTTACAGAATACCATTCTATTAGAATTCAAATACATACACACATTAATGTAATTACATCGATCATCATATTCTATAAGAATGCATTTTCAATTCTATCAGAATGACATTATGTTATCATATAAACTATGCCCTGTTTTTTATTTGATTCTAACTTACATCAATCTCACGGTACCGTTAAACCCTAATCGTAAATTACCTTTAAATTAGTAGCATTCTAACACTGATAAAAAGCGCAAAATCATCCATTCAAACTGAAATCACCCGATTTTCTTTCATACAAAACCCATTACTTCACAAAATTATAATAACACATACCTTTTGGAGGATTAACAAAATCGTCATCCTCTACATCCAATGTTGTATCTACTGTGTTCGTAAACTTGTTCTTGAAGTTTTCCCTAAACCTCGAACTTGATCTAGTCCCCTTCATTCCCGCAGAATACTTCTTTCTTCTGCAATTCAAGCTCCGAACTTCGATTAGAATGCTCGCACCATAGCTGTGTGTTAGGGTTGCTACTTATCAAATTATTTAGAATGGGTAGGAAATCAGTTTAATTCGAAAAGAAGATTATATTGAATTTGTAATCCAATTTCTTTGAATTTCAATAGACGATTTTTTTGGGATACGTGATCAACACCCGGAAATGAAGGAATACGATTCCTTGAAAATTGTTGATTACCTTTTATCTCAATGTATTAGAATACCCATAATGCCATTACTTACTCGGTTTATAAGGTTTTCCCAATTACTTTTTATTTTTAATTCTAATAAAATATTAATTCTAATCTAGTTGATCCAACGGTCCATATAATGCCCTACATCCACACAATAATTAGAATCATTAATATATCCTAACCCTATATATATATATATATATATATATATATATATATATATATATATATATATATATATATATATATATATATATATATATATATATATATATATATATATATATATATATATATAAAAGAATGCAGAGATTTTGTGAGACAGAGAAATGCAAATCCTAACTATTCATTTTGGGTGTAAACAAAAAAAATAAAAAATGCAAAATGCAAAATAAATGAAAAAATTTGAAAAAAAATATATTTAATTATTATTTTCGTCATTTTTTTATTAAAAAAAAACAAAAATTAGCGTTTTTGTCACATTTTAATAGAATATTACACTATATGTGTAACATTCTGACCAGAATATCTAATTAGGTGTTAAAGGTAGTTGAAAGATTAAAAAAAAAGATCAAGATGCAAGCAAATCGTAGGAATTTTATGTTTAAAGAGTCGTAATGACGTTCAAACTGTTGTATTCAATTTAGGGATGAGCAAAAACCGAACCGGAAACCGAAAAAACCGAAAAAAAAAACCAAAAACCGAGACCGAAAAACCGAAACCGAAAAAGAAACCGATGGTTTGGGTTTGCTATTTTTAAAAACCGAAAGTTTCTGTTCGGTTTTGGTTTTGGGAATGTCAAAAACCGAAAAAACCGAACCGAACCGAAGATATAAGAATATACTTTATTCTGTCGATATTCGCTAAATATATACGTATTCTATGAACTATAAACAAGAATGTCAGGTAGATCAATTGGTAGCACGCATGGTCTTGATTAATGAGGTCACGAGTTCTACTCCCACGCCTCACAGAATTATTGTTTTAATATGTACTGTCAGTTCTCACATGCGAACTTCCTTATTTTCATTCTATGTTGGAGAGTCCCACATCGCCTGAGGAATGAAACGTATAGCTATCTCGCCTTCTATATAATAATAATGACTAGGTTATAAACCCGTGTGTTACACGGTTTACAATTTAAAAAGCACTTATATAATAGAGAAAATGACAAAAATAGCCTAATCCTATAAGTTTTTTCTCAAAACAGCACAAATGAAGGGGTATTCCCAAAATAGCCAAGGAAAACACAGTTGGCAGCCATGGGCTGCGTTTTCCTCTCACCAACTATGTTTTCCTCCCTCCCAAGCACCACCTGCGTTTTCCTCTCTCCAACTGTGTTTTCCTCTCACCAACTGTGTTTTCCTCCTTGTGTTCTTGGTGGTTCACGGGTTTTCCTCTCACCAACTGTGTTTTCCTCTCACCATCTGCGATTTCCTCCTCACCATTTGCGATTTTCTCCCTTGTGTTCTTGAGGTTCTTGGTGGTTCATGGGTTTAGTTGAAAATTTTGTCCAACTTTGAACACTCATCATTTGATTGCATTTTAATTGTTAAGGTTTTTCAAAAAAAAAACGACCAAAACGCAACCCATGACATTATCTGTGAAATGCTCAGAGGAAAACACAGATGAAGGCCCTCATCTGCGTTTTCCTCAAGAGGAAATCGCAGATTAGGCCTTCATCTGTGTTTTACTCAAGAGGAAATCGCAGATGAGGCCTTCATCTGTGTTTTCCTCTGAGCATTTCACAGATAATGTCATGGACTGTGTTTTCCTCTGAGCATTTCACAAATAATACCCCTTGGCTGCGTTTTCCTCAAGAGGATTTCGCAGATATGCCCCTTGGCTGCATTTTCCTATCTAGGATCTGTGTTTTCCTCTCTCAAATTCATAAACCCCAGATTTTTATGCATTAAAGGCTTGTACGTTACGCATAATATTTTGTACATTCATTCATCTAACCCTTGAAACGATAATTAATACATAAAGACAACATCATATTTGAGACTTACCTGTTTCCATGAAAAGAAATCTTGCGAAGCCATTTCAGAGCGTTTCTCGTCTACAGGGTCGAAAAAATTGACGTTTTTTTCCCGATTTATATATCTGGGCTGATGGACCGGTAGCCAACAAAAACACAGCCCATCACAAGGAAAACGCAGCCCATATAGAGCAAATCGCAGCCCATGGAGCCCATATAGAGCAAATCGCAGTCCATGGGAGGAAAACACAGCTCGTGGCTACCAACTGTGTGTTCCTTGGCTATTTTGGGGAATGCCCCTTAATTTGTGCTGTTTTGAGGAAAACCCTTATGAGATTAGGCTATTTTTGTCATTTTCTCTATATAATAAGAAAAAAAAATTAATCATACAATTTGATATGTTGAATTTGACAACAACAATGATAGCACGAGTTGAGAGATAATCCACATGTAGAGTACATTAGAAAATGTAACTATGTTGTTATGTTAGTAACAATTAAAGTGACATTGCTATTAACAAACTGTAATGAAAGTACGTAGCTATTATGAATAAAAAATTGAAGTACAATGTTATTTTGAGTATAAAAAAGAGTGCATTGCTTATAAAGGTAGTAAGACTCACAAAGTTGCTATTCCTTGCAATTTACCCATTTTTAATTGCATGATTAATTGCAATACCTTCTTTCACTTGTCTAGTGTTTTAGCCTATTGCTTCTTGACTTAAAGAAAGAATCACGTTGTTCTAGCATTTAAGCTTGAGTCATAACCATTGGTGGAATGCGTTCTTGTTTGTGTTTCAACAACTGTCCTCCCAGTTCCATAAAACCAATCCAGTGTGACTACACAAAAAAGAGAAATGCTCATTTTCAATTTCAATAAGAATAAAAATAAATTTCAAAAAATCAAGTGTACCTTAAGAACATGGGAAACGTAACTGGCATACCGAATTAAGTATGATCTTACAATGATAACATGCGTAATCTCACAAAATTTAGAAAGTTAATTTGTATATTTTTCGATGTTTTTCTATGTGGCGTTAATGTAACCCAAAAAGACATAAATGTCCTCCTTTTCCAATGTGGCCATAATGTAACCTCACAACGAATTACCCCAACATTCATGTAATTTCTAAGATAAAATAATTTGAAGAAATAACATCTTTAAACAAACTAATCATCACCAAAACAATAAAGAGTTGAGATATGTATCTACCAATCACCAACATTTCACATTATAAAGTTTCAAATAACATAGATCGTAATTCTACTACAAGTTTCAAGTAAATACTACAAACTAATTAGATGAATATTTAGAATAGCACATACCATTTCCAATTAAACTTAGATCCATTCTTGGAAATGACAGCCCTATAATCACTTAATCGAAAGATTATTTACATTTTTTACCTTTGTTTGCTATGTTTAAAACAATTTCTAGTTTGAAAAAATGTGTAACAGAGCATTTCTGAATATTACGATTTGGTTGATGAGTTATCGATCATTAGTGCTGAAATTAAGGGACGCATGCTTATCAAACATAATGGAATCATATTTGCATCTCAAGAAATTCTATAAGTATCAATTACATAGTCACCAAACAAATGAATGAACTCCATCTAAAGAATTTATTATACATTTATTGATATGACATTTACAACTTATCAGCACCGGTTAGTAATGCCGGCTACAAACTACTATTATATCGTGGATATCAATTACCGAAAACCATAAGTCAATATTCAAAAATCAATTGCCTTAAGAACTCAAAAAATTACACTCTGTATATATATTGAATATATAGGTCAATTAATCAAGGATACTTGATACGCTTCAAATGCTCTTATCATCAAAAGGAAAGGAAATAAGTAACAAAATGTTCAAAGGTAGCTACAAAAATCCAATATCTACAATGAGGAGAAACTTACATTAGCTTAAAATAAAATTCGTTGTATAGTTCTTTTGAGTTAAAAGTTATGGTATATACGTTGTTTGTGGATTAAAATGAAATTTTATTGCCATTTTGAATTAAAAATAAAACTACATCATTATAGGTTAAGAAAATAAGTATATCGATTTAAAAAACAAAAAAAATGTAAGGGTTTCATGCTAACATAATAGTTAAAAATCATTACAAGAATAAATTTTTAATTTAAGTGATTTTTTTAATTCAAAATTTTTATGGTTAAATAATAAAAAGTATACGTTGTTTGTGGATTAAAATGAAATTTTATTGCCATTTTGAATTAAAAATAAAACTACATCATTATAGGTTAAGAAAATAAGTATATCGATTTAAAAAACAAAAAAATGTAAGGGTTTCATGCTAACATAATAGTTAAAAATCATTACAAGAATAAATTTTTAATTTAAGTGATTTTTTTAATTCAAAATTTTTATGGTTAAATAATAAAAAGTATTTCAATGGTCAAACAACACGGATTCATACTATATCGGTTATTTTTATAAGAAATATAACGTTGTATTCAATGACTTTGAAAAAAATTACATTGCTCCAATGGTTAAAACAAAAAGGTTTCAAACTAAAGTGGTTTTTTTGTAATTTGGAATCATTGCACAAGTAGAGTGAAATTCACAAAGGGATCTTAGGATGCAAATCCCTACATCTACATAAACTATTTCCAGTGCTATAGTGATCAACCCTAAGTAGAAATAAACCACAAATAAAGTCCAAAGAATTTTACATGTAAATAAAAAACACCAGACATAGCATAGAGTAATCTTGTAGATTCAAAATCAACTGTCATAAATGGCTATTATTAGAAAGAATGAACATATGCATACCTATATAAAACCATTTCAAACCTCTCCACGTCTAATGTATCAGGAACTTTTGGCCTTTAGTGTGCTTTGGATTTCTGTTTGCCTTCATCCATATCCAAAACCTGGAACACACCCACACATATAAATCAAATCTAGGTGAAATTGACTAATGAAGAACTGATGAAATCAATCAAATACTAAACCAGAAAGAGGATGCTAAAAGGTTTACCTGAGAAATTTTTGAAACTCCTCAGATCAGAGAGCCTAAAACTCAATTATAGCTTTCTACTTTCACCTTATTTTATGACATTTACCACTATTCTGGAAAGTATAATCAAGGGTTAGATGTAAGAATTAGCAATGTACTTTAGTCAAAAAAAATTCAATTATTCTAAAGTGCAAAGTATTAATAATAAGAAATTGAATGATAATGCTGCAAATGCCAATAAGATAAACTGTTTGAATTCGTGATTACAAATGATATAATATTGTTTCTCTTAGGCATTTTATCAAACACGTATTACTCATCATCGTAAAACATCAGTTTCTTAACCTCTCTTATCATTTACCTACTTCAAGCATATAAAAGCATTAAAGCAATAAGTAGAGACAGAAGCATAGTTGGAATGTAACACCCCAACCCTTTAGATAAAAGTTTTCAACCATATTTACATTACAAAATGAGGTTTAACAAAAACCATTACATTATTCAAAACACTGTTCGGGGTATTACAACTAAGTTACATTACCATAGTTTAAACATACCGCAAAATATAGGTCCCACTATCAAAGTCTTCTAGTTCTTCCAAAATCCTCTATGCTAAATCACCTGGAAACATAACATTTCCAAAAACAAACAAAGATATGTAAGACATAAAGTCTTGTGAGTAATGTGGAAGCAAGTAATAAGCGTAAGAAATGAACTGATAACTGTATTCTTCTTATCCCTTTTTAATTTCGGAACAAGACTTTCTGCTTTTCATTTCTATATGAGGAAATCCTCATAATTAATCTCCCTTCACAGAATGGAACGAATCCATCTATAAGGGCGGGCTAAACTCTTCTCCCTTCGTGGCAAAGAACTAATTTAACCACAAGGGCGTCCCAATAAATCTCCCTTCATGGTAAAGAACGAATCTTAACCATAAGGGCGTGCTAAGATCACCACTTCGCGAAGGGAGGTACCGTCCCAGTGGCGTCTTATGACCCCCCTTCAAGCGGGTAAGGTCCTAGTCCGGACAACTCTTTATAATACTTAACTCTATCACTCATACTCAGTCTACTATCATCTTATAAAGATATTACTCTTAACTATCATGCAAATGTGTAAACTATCATCATTCTAATACAACTTATCTTTAACTTTATAGCTTTGAATTTCATATGATATTTCATAATGAATAAAGAAAAGTTATTTGCTATGTAGCATATAAAATAAACACATACTCACCTTAGATCTCGAAAAGAATGTCTAAGTATTCAACACCTCCTTTCCTTTCCCTTGTTTCTCTATTGCTTGATCCGCACCTATACAAATTGTTTGTATCATGATATGAACTTATATTTTCATGCTTTCATATCATATTGAACATATACTAAAGATTAGGGGATCAAACTACACAATTAAGGTCATAATGTAAGTGAATTATACAAGTCCAGGCCACACGGGTCGTGTAGAAATCACACGGGTCGTGTTGGACTTCCAGACCTCACTGTTTAATTCTACACGGGTCGTGTAAGTCTACACGGGTCGTGTAGAACCTACAGACCTCACTGTTTGATCTTACACGGGTCGTGTAAGTCTACACGGGTCGTGTAGAACCTACAGACCCTTCTTTATCATTTCCTGTACAATCTTTAATCCCTGGTCTGAATAGTTCCAGCTCAAAATCGATTCAAAAGACAATTATATTATGATATTAAGAACATTTCTAAACCTCCTATATGACCCTTATACATCCATAAACATTCAATTCATACCAATCATAATAAACCCGAATTCTAGGGTTTATGAACTCATTTGCCAATTCCTTTGTTCCTAATCGTTCCTAAAGGTGGAATTGAGTTATAAATGATGATTAGAACACGATTTTGAGGTTAGAACATTAGAATAAACCCCTCTCAACTTCTGAATTTCGTTTCCCAACTACTCAATTCAACCCAAATGGATCTACCAGCTTTAAAAGATGAAGTTCTAACCTTAATTAACTTGGAGATCACAAAATCACACTTGATTCTTCAATTCTTGCCTCACTCCTCCTGAACCTTCAAAGTCTCGATCTTTCTTTCTTCTGGTGAAGGAAATTCACGACTCAAATAGAGAGAAATAGAAGGTTCTCTCTATTTATACCTCCATAGTTTACCTAAAGGACTATTTGGTCCTTCTAATCCCATTTTGATCACTTTTGATCCAAAATATCTAACATCTCCTTTAAGGTTTCTATTTCTTACACTCTTGCCACAAACACACAATATTATTAAGCAAAAGATCATTTATAGGGTCAATAGACTAAAATATCCTTATTTACAACTTTCTACTATAAATATTTAAATATAGCAACCAAGTATTACATAAGTTATATTTTTACTTACTTGATATATATTTCCGAGTTTTCACATGGAAGCCTGGGAATTAACGTGGCTGGTGGGGAAGCAATTCTGAGAAAATGAACATGGCGGTTGGAATCCATTGAAGAAAAGTTGCATTTGAATTTTGGAATCGATTGAAGAAAAGCTGCATTTGAATTCAATCATGGTGGTTGGAATACACGAGAACTTACGTGAATGGTGGGGAAGCAATATTGAGAAGACGAACATGGCGGTTGGAATCGATTGAAGAAGAGTTACATTTGAATTCAACCATCTAACACAAAGCATCGTTTCATCTAGAAAGCCTTGAACTTAATACTAAACTAAATAATGGATTTAGGAAAGAATCGTTTCCCAACAGTCTTCAATAGAAAGTCAGGAACACGAGAAAAGAGGAGACAACCTGGAAGGAAAGAAATCGAGTTAGTGCATCAATAACAATGAAGATCAATGATGGAATTAACATGTAATGTGTAGAGAGGAGGAGCGTTTGTAGAGAATGAAATATATTAATGATGCAACTGATTTGATGGGATCTTCAATATCAAACGGATGGTAAATGTGATGATTTCCCCCAATCTAGCACCCGTTTCAAGCTCTCTTCTGGATTTGTGGGATCAGTTTTTGGAAGATTCAAAAACGTAGGCAGGGATAAGAGACCCATGACACGTGGTAGGATTTTTTGAGCGGGAAAACAGAAAAACGGAGGCCTAAGAAGTTGACACGTGGCAAATAAAGGGTTTAAAAAAGTGCCATGTGGCACTAACATGCTTGCTTTATTAGTATGTATAGATAGCTCAACACATTTGAAATCAGGCTCAGTCCCTCCAATCGGTGACTAAAAAAGCCCAAGTTCGAAAATTTTCGGTTTAAAACCGACAAACCCGAAACCGAATTGGGGATTAACCGAAAACCGAGAACCCAAACCGATCGGTTATGGGTTGGGTTCGGTTTTAATTTTATGAAAACCGACTAAGTCGGTTTTGGGTTCGGTTTTAGGTCAAAACCGACCCATGCTCATCCCTAGTATTCATGCAAGATGGGGGGAGGGTCAATCTATTGACACTCATGTCTTAAAGATGAAGAACTACATTTACCAACTTGCGAGGCTAGGATCCTTTATAGGCATAGAAGTTGAATTCATGATGATCTTGAATAGTTTGTTTAGTTCATATAACTGGTTCATTATGAACTATAATATAAATAGTTAGAAAAATTCCATTTCAGCGTTGCACATACGCACACACGCACGTGCACACACACATACATATACACATACATGCACACACGTACATTTTCTATATAGATTCAAGTAATATCACCTAACCACCATATTAACCCTTAGATCAATAAATCAATAGGTATAAATAAAACAGTAATATATTATAATTCTTAACCACATTAAAACAAAATCATACATGTTTAAGGGTATATTTGATATTTTTTTTTATATTTCGCTATTTTCATCCCAGCATCATTGTTATTTTCTCTCATTTTCCAGAATCAAGGAATTAAAATATATGAGGAGAACATATCAGACTTTTTTTGGGCATTAATATAGGGTTTTTGAGAACCAAATATAGATTAAGAAGAATAACATTGATTAGGAGGTTTTGAAGAGCTCATCGAATACGGACCGTTGTGCACAAATGTTCTCCAAAAATGCATGATCTAGGGTTATCAGTTGTTTGCGTTTTCATTTTTGTTCATGATTTTCCCAAATTGCTTTATACCAAAAATTGCAATTTTAACAATGTTTAGTTTTGAACATTGACACAAAGTTCATACCATTCTTTTCAATTTGTGACTTTAACCATTATTCTTTTCAGTCGCGATACTCGGGTTTGAAAAAAGCCATAAATCTACATTTTTTAAAGTGTTCAATTATGTGTGCCTTTTTATTCAGAGCGGAAAAGCAATAAGCCTCAGGATAGTCATCAAATTTGTAATCAATGTTCATAAATGAAAATATATTCATGGATTAACAGATGTTCATGTATGAACATATGTTCACGTTTTTTTCAAACTGCTTGGTATCCGAGTGATTTTCTATAACATCATTTGTGTGATTTTGTAAGTATTATTCATAGATACACATACTTTAATTTATGACCATATGTTCATAATTTTTGTTATGCTAATCTATGGACATATGTTCACAGTGACGCCCATTTTAAATAGTCACTGTTGGAGAATATGTTGTAGTTAAGGGTTGTTTGGTTGTAAACCATATTTCATACGTTAGAGGTTTAAGTGAGCAAAATGGTATTTTAGTCATTTTGTGAATACCATGAAATATCGACGCCATGATTTAATAAGATGATGGTTTATGTCAATTAGTGAACTGTAATGAGTTTTAGTACTTGGTTTGGTGAGGAGTGAAAAAGGGAAAAACAAGAAAACTTAGATAAGTGTTTTGCTGTAGAGAACATTACACGACGTGTAATGCTAATGCACACGACGCTCCGTTAGTACAATGATAGAATCGAGACACATTTGAAAGTATGATGTTGAGACTGGGATGCGATGCGTAGGCTAGAATGACGCGACACGTTTAATGGTAGAACGTGATGCGTACGTCGCACAAATCAGTTGCGATTTAAATCCCTAAGTCGGCCATTCGACTTATTTTTACCCCATGCACTCCAGAGAAAAAAAATAGTGGAATCAACCCTTGTGATCTTAAGATCTAGAATCCAATGGAATCAATGATTAATTTAAGAAGTGGACACTATCTACTTGATTTTGAAGGTAATCCTTACTTCCTTTTTTATTATGAGTTGAGATGTGTTGGAGGTTTACAAAACCTAAGTGTTGATCGATTATATATGTGAAATATTGAGATATAAGGAAGAAATGGAAATAGAAAACGTGTTTTATGATGGCTGATTTCATGATTGTAGCTAGAAATGGGTTGTGATCACCAACCCTAGATGTTGTAGTGATAATATGAGTGTAGCTGATGTTATCACTTGATGGCGAGGTTAAGACATGTGATTAAGTCATGTCTAGATGATTATGGTTGAATGGGTGAATTAGTTAAACCTGGTCGAACGCGGCATGTTAGGCTAGAGAATGTGACACGTGGATCTGGAATACCCGATGTGGTTGGTCATGATTCACTGAATGCGACGCGTTCAGAGGAGGAACGCGACACATTAGTATTAGCAGAAAGCATTTTACGCTGAAATGAAGTTGATGTAGTTGGTTGGATGTTATAAACTTAATGGAAGCATTAAGCCAAATGTTTGAATGGATGATTGGTACTTGAGTTGTGATACTCAAGAATTTTATGTGGTTTTGACAGCTTCTAAGACGAAAGGAGAAGCGGATTAATTAGCTTGGACTTGTGACATCTACAACATCACCAATGTGAGTACATACTACCATACTATGTCGGATACATGTGATTATTGATATTGTATTGTTTTATGTATGCTAATATTGTGATTCCTAGCATGTTGTGTTGATAGATCATTATGTGTGAATGATATTGTTGTAGATCGGAAACTAGTACCTAGGTTAATAGCTATTGGGAAATGTGTGTGGTCGAGACGAATTTAAGAGTATAGTTAGATATATATCCCTTGCAGCGATGGGGTACGAGATGCCCATGAATCCATGACAAGGTCTGGCTTTGGTGGATTGGGAATGTGCTTAGTATGTTGTAATGATAAAATATTGTGTTGAGAGTAGAATGTTGAGTGATATTGACTTGGATTAGAACCTAGTTCTTAAGTTGATAGTTATTGAGAGGTGTGCATAGATGAGTCGATTTTGAGAGTATGATTAGACATACATCCCCTACAAGGACAGGGCATGAGACGTCTGTGAATCCATGACGAGGTCCGACCTCGATAGATAGGGATGGGACTCCCATCATAAGACCATTGAGGGTAGAAGATCAGCCTTACCCGATATCAAACTCTATGGTTGGTAGACGTCGAATGTAATTTCCATTATTGCATCCATGACAAGGTCTAACCTCAGTGGATCGGGACGAGACTCCCATTGTAAGACCATTGAGGGTGAATGTTCAGTCTTACCCGATGATAAACACTCCTGTCAGCAAACTCAAAATGTAAATTATGATGTTGTATCCAAAACGAGGCCTAACCTCGGTGGATCGGGACGAGGCTCTCACTGCAGATACCATTGAGGGTGAAGCCCGACTTCACTCGATGTCAATTGTCCCAGTTCGAGAGTTAAGAATGGTAAATTTTCTACTTGCTAGTTGGTAAGTAAGAGAGAGAGAGGGAGAGAGAGAGAGAGAATACTCAGGGAATGTATTCTCTATACTTGTTGTTTGGTATTAAATCACTTATTGCTGGATATACTCACAAATGAGGGATAAACTTGATTGTTGGTATTTACTTGGCTCGAATAAGGAAAAGACTTCTGATGCAAAGACCAATGTGGGAAAGGTCCGCCTAGACCCACATGACAAAGTGTATGATAGTGTGGTTCGATCAGGGGAATGTACTTCTAATACTTGTAAATTATTGACATATTAATGTTTGTTTTATCATTTATGTACTCCCAACATGATTGTCTTACTTCTTTTGTGTGGTTTGATTGTGCCATGTATCCAGTAACGCTGACCATGATTAGTAAGAGAGATGATTGTACTATTGCCACTAGAAGACTCTCAATGGCTTAGAGACACCGGGATTACGTTAGCTGATAGATTATGTGTAACATTGTATATGTTTGCTTCTCTTGCCATGACTCTTGTATATATGTGTTGTGAAATCCAATAATACACCAAACCATATATGCTTAAAAAATAGAGCAAGTTTTCATTTAACTCCGATTTTATCATGTATTTAAATGGTGTATGAATTGGGTCGTTACATTCATTCTTAATAATGCAGTAGCTTTCTAGTCGATCTTTGTCTTTGATATTATACAAAATGTTCATAAACGAATATATTTTTATGGATGAAGATATGATCATGGAAGAATATTGTGAAATTCGGCCCTTGATTACAAATGTATTTCTAGTGTTTATAGGGAGTAGAAGTTAGGTGGCTCAAATATACATGGTCGAGACCATGGAGGTGCATCACAAAATCAAAAACTTTTCTCCAAAATGGGCCAATTATAAGATCATGGAGGTGTATCATGTGGTAAAAAATGACAATGTTACACCCACAATTGACTTGGACAAAGACCTACAACTAGTTGAGCATGACAGTGTTGAACACACACTTGACTTGGGAAATGACCCACTACTAGTTGAGCATGACAATGTTACATCTACAATTGACTTGGACAAAGACCCACAACTAGTTGACCATGCCAATGTTACACACAATGTTCATTTAGAAAACCATTTGGACAATAAGCTTCATAATTCTCTTGGATTCGGTCTTCTAGCTTTATAATGAGTCCATAAAGGGCTTTATAATCCTAGCAGTTCCACAATCACATTTCGTCACTAGCTTGATTTATCGAACAAGCTAGAAGAGAGAATAAGAAATTGAGTAGATAAGTGAGAAGGATAAAGGGGATATGTATATGTGCGGGTTTGAATCGGTGAAAGCAAATGGAATGTTAAGACAGTGACTAAGCACGTAACCTATTTAAAACTTGAAGACCGACGAAGTTAAAAAAAAAAAGTTAGAAATTAAATATACAAGAGAATTCTTATTTTTCTTTATTTTTACTTTATTTTTAGACACGTGTCTAACCACATAAACCATTTGTATAATTTACTTTATATTTATATAATATGTATTCTTATTTTATGTTTCTTTCTTACTTAGGGGTGAGCATTATTCGGTTTAAACCGAAAAACCGTCCGAACCGTTGCTTAATCGGTTTCTCGGGTTGGGGTTATTCGGTTGCGGTTCAGTTTTCGGGTTAGTGATAACGCTTAATCAGTTTGGCAGTTCGGGGCTCAGTTTGGTTAAAAAATTCTGCTTGAAACTGAAAACCGATTAAGAATTAATAAATATATACAATTATACTCTATGTTAGCTGAAAGGCTTGATTCAACTAGCAACCACCGAAGTTTATAAACTTGTATTAGAGATCTCACTTCTTGCCTTTAGATAACATAAAAAACTAGCCACCTGCTACCAAATGGAATACAAACAGGAGGGAGCAGCCCGGAAAGAGTCGTAGGCGCAACATATGAAGACCGCTACTAGGGGCTAATTCAACACGCATTTAAAGATTACAAAGCTAAAACTTGAAATTTCTACATATTTTTGGGTACTCGACCATTCATATTTTGGTTAACCGAATGAAGGCTTATTTGTAATGTCATTTGAAAAATTAAGATTGAAAGTGTTTAAATATGATGTTACAAGTCCATGCGGATTTAAGATATATTGTTATAAGAATTTGCGATATCATCCACAGGCTAGCAAATGGAATTCAAAGACTAGAGAGACCACTTGATAACTATACGATTATATATTATTCAAATGGAATTTAAGCCTCATAATATAACAATTTTTATTTGGGGTTTTGTTACACGGTTTGACCAACCCGAACCCGTCAAACCCGAAACCCGATTAACCTGTAAACCGAATACCTGATTTTATACGGTTCGGTTTACGGACGGTTTGGTGACCAACACAAAACCGACTAATCCAAACCGATTAACCCGTCAAACCGAAAAACCATCTGATACTCACCCCTACTCTTACTAACCTAGGTTTTTTGTATTGTTTTTATAAACTTTTCTGTTCTTATATATAAAAAATTATAATTTTTGTTAAATTGGTGGAAAGCATTTTAAAAAGTCATATATAATTAAACAAATAGCATATATAGGGCTCTAAACTAACCGAACGAACACGAACGGAGGCATGATCATGTTCGTTCGTTTAAGTTTAACCGAACAAATGAACGAACACGAACGCATAAACGAACGAATTTCTTTGTTCATGTTCGTTCGTTAAAATATTCCTTTGTTCATGTTCGTTTATGTTCGTTCATTAAGGTTCTAAACGAACATAAGGCTTTCAGGAGTGCCTTCTCTCCTGCCCTCACTTTTTGTCTGCCACCTCAGTATCCAGTCAACATTTATCTCTCCTCGCTTTACCCCCGGAAATGGTCACCTCTCACTACCTCTCACTTTTTAATTTAAAAAACAAATTAAAATTAGAATAAAAACACAATAAATAATTTCATAAACTAAACTAAAATTAAACTAAATTAAACTTAAATTTAAAACTACAACTAAAAATAAAAAACGACAAGTTACGTTAAACTAAAAATAAAGAACGACAAACATTACGTTAAACTAAAATAAAAAACTAAAACTGCATCCCGTATTTTTTGACGATGTCGTTTTTCAATTTTAACGCCAACTCGATAGCGGCGCTGGTGAGATGCTCGGTGGGTTGCATCAAGACTAGCATGTCGAGCACCCGGTCCTTGTTCTCGCGGGACGTTTTTCTCGCCAATCTTTCCTCTTCGGTGGATTTGACGTGCGTTGAAATGGTTGACAAAAGTTGATCAAATTTTTCGTGAACGTCATCCATTTTTCTGTCGTTCACCGAACTCGAAGACGCCGCGGTTTTCCTTTCGCTTTCGCCCGATTACGGCCCATCGGTCTTTCAAAATCATCGGGAATTTCGTTGACGTCGGCCCCGATATGTGCATCCGAAGACGTCGTGTATTACGTCTCGGATGTTTTTGAACGTTTTGACCCATGTGTCGGTGCCGGATCGGTGCCTACCCCTTTCCACCTCGGATATTGGCAGACGACCTCCCAAAAAACCATATGTCGAAACGGTTTACCTTTGTTGTCGTGTTGGTAAACCGCAAGAGCTTTTTTGAGGATATCTTGATCGATCTCGCCGGATTCGCGTTGCCCCATAAAGTTAACGAACAAATCGTTAAATTTATTCGCGTAACCGTTAACGACTCGAAATTTTGTCGTCAACGTATCTTTGGAACGATAAAATTCTCGATCCAAATTTTTGTGAAATAGTACGCAAATTGTCTCCCAAAAATGTGCTTTAGATTGAGAGTTTCCGGACTCGCAATCCTCGGAAACGACAACCCAAGCACGGGCTAGCATAACCTCTTCTTCTTGGGTCCACGCTTGAGGGGGAGCGGGACCGGTGGGTTTCTTTCGGCTTTTTCGTTGTAGTGGGATTTCTTCGGACTCGGAATCTTCGAAATCCTCCACTTGTGTCTCCGGCACCGCCTCGTCGCTCGAATCGGAAGTGTCGATATGTTGCGGTTGTGGATGCGTAAAAGCCATGGAAGGTGCCCCGGTAGGGGCACTGAAAAACGGGCTAAACGGCGATATCGGGTATTGGAAATGTTGAGGCATGGCTTAGTATTGAAATTGTGGTGGGGAAAAAACGGACGCTCCATTTGCGGAATGTACGGAGCGGGTTCCGGTGACGATTGCTGAAAAATATTCTTCGCGGTTTTTGATTTTCGTTGGGATGATTGTTTGGGAGCCATTTGAAATTTTTTTTGGAGAATGTTTTGAGATGTAAAGTGTGAAAAAATTGTGTTGGATGTCTATGTATATGTATATATATGTATATGTATATGTGTATGTGTATGTATATGTATATGTATATGTATATGTATATATATATATATATATATATATATATATATATATATATATATATATATATATATATATATATATATATATATATATGTATGTATGTATGTATGTATGTATGTATGTATGTATGTATGTATGTATGTATGTATGTATGTATGTATGTATGTATATGTATGTATGTATATGTATATGTATATATATATATATATATATATATATATGTATGTATGTATGTATGTATGTATGTATATGTATATGTATATATATATATATATATATATATATATATATATATATATATATATATATATATATATATATATATATGTATGTATGTATGTATGTATGTATGTATGTATGTATATGTATATGTATATATATATATATATATATATATATATATATATATATATATATATATATATGTATGTATGTATGTATGTATGTATGTATGTATGTATGTATGTATGTATGTATGTATGTATGTATGTATGTATGTATGTATGTATGTATGTGTGTGTGTGTGTGTGTTTAAAAAAATATATACTTTTTTAATTTTTTAAAATTCAACGGCCATTTTTATAGCCGTTAGCCAACGGCTCGTTCCCAACGTCGCACGACGTCTCACACTCGCGCGGGGTCAAAATGCGAGGGGCTCGCATGGCTGGGGCGGTGTTCACCGCACTCGTCGCACTAGCCCGAGCTCGAGCACACCGGACGGCCTAAATAAACGAACATAACAAACGGAAATGAATGGACGTAAACAAACATAAATGAACATAAACAAATTAACATAAAAAACAACCTAAATGAAGATAGATATTGATAAACGACCATTAGCATCCAAACACTAAACCATCAATAAATACATGTATTATAGCAAATCCTACGATATAAAAACATCAAAAAGTCCTTAAAATATAGTCTTTTTTCCATATATCTTCTGTAATACAAAAACATGCATGACTTTGACCTTTAGCTTCATCACATCAAGTATCTTCTACACACACGTGAATGTAAACGAACGCATATAAACGAACGTTAATGAACGAACGTAAACGATCGTTCATGAACGTAAATGAACGAACACCATCAATGTTCATATTCGTTCGTTAAACTAAACGAACAAACAATCTTGTTCATGTTCGTTCATTTACTAAATAAACGAACATAAACGAACTTCACACCGAACAAATTACGAACGGTTCGCTGAACGTTCAGTTCGTTTACAGCCCTAAGCATATACATAAAATAAGTTAATAACCATACAATTTGATTAGAAATTACTTTCTCTTTTTTGTTTAAGAAAAAAGATTAATTCAGACTTTATGGCAATGCAGAGCTATAAAAGTGTTTAAATTAGTATAAAGCGATTATTCCCCTTAATGACATAATTATAACATCACTTTTTATTATATTGTTTGTTCATTTATGGACTTGGTTTTTATTGTTCAATTATTTTACCTACTTATCACTAAATTTTCACATTTAAACCATCATTATTTTGCTTATCAATTGATTTGTTTTGCATAATTAATTTCTGTCTTCGACACTATAAAAAACCATAAGTCGTGTTTAACAAAACTCGAATCATTTTATTGACACTATAAAAAACCATAAGTCGTGTTTAACAAAACTCGAATCATTTTATTTGATGTAAGATTATAATAAGTACAGTATATGCATATTCATTTCTTTAGGATGCAGAGCGACTCACGACATATTTTTTTTACATTTTTTATTGTATGTCTTTTTGTCTATATGTTTATTCTCAATTTTTTTTTTTTTTTTGAAACCGGCCAATAATTTATATGAAACATATTTGGACGTAGTAAATCAGGTCGGCATTTAGCCGGCGGCCCAAAAGCACACAGTTTTCCCCTCATTCACCTATTATTGTTATTCTCAGGTGAGTGTAAAAAATTGTAACCCAACCAAAGCGAAAATAACCAAAAAACTAAAATCGAAAACCATATTGTTTTGAAAAAATAACGGTTTAACTGTTAGAAATGCCGTTGTTTGTTTCGATTTATATATATATATATATATATATATATATATATATATATATATATATATTAGTTGAGAGACTCGTGTATTACACGGGATAATATAAAGAAAATGTTCAATAACAAAATCTAAACACTAATTTTTAAAAAAACAAATTTCATGAGATATGACGAAATTGTTGAATATGTAGGTACCCCCAACATGTATCTTGTTTTTTTAGAATAAACTGACTTTCATTGTCAAAGAAAGAAATAAGTTACCAACTTAATATATATCCAAAGGAAGAAATAAGTTATCAACTTAATATATACCCTTTTAATAGTTTAGACATGCAGTACTAATCACTATATGCATTACTAATCTCTATAAGTATCCTTACATTCTCTCTTATAAACACTCTCTTATTACAATTTCCTTGTACACTTATATATTTATTAGTCTGATTTTTAATAATATTTTTATTGAATTACCAAAAATATCTCAATCAATTGTAATATCAAATATTTTGATTCTAAGGCTCAAATTTGTTCTTAAGTTCTCCCTGTTATATGGGTGTTCTCATTTAAACAATATATTATAGTAGGATAAGTGACAACTACTTCAGTGGGTCATACCCAATTTTATACTGATCCGGAGACAACTCAACAAACTGTAAGATCAATTTCCATTCATAATGCATACTCATATTAAATATTTATTCATACTGTGTATTTGTTTCAAAGCGGATTGATTCGGACAGGGCTAAATGGACTAATTCCTTCATACGTATCCCTTCATAATAATTTAACTGATTTTTAGTGCAAAAAAAATGTTCTTATATGCTTTTGCTTAACTTGTACTAACGCCACTAAAACAAGTTGGATTGCTTGAACCTCATCTACACAACAACACAAGACTTTCTGGCTGTTGGAAACGCTTCCACTGAATTAGATAAAAATATATATAAAATATAATTACAATTTTGTATCTATGTGAAGGGGGGGTGTGTGTGCATGTCCGTATAAAAGTAGGTTGTTATAACATAATGACAAAATTATAGTAGAATGCTATAAAAGATGTTTGAGTTTCTTTATATGTATCTTCTAAAAACTTTGATACCAAAATTGCATCCGTATTATGAAAAATAATAATAATAAATATCTAATCACTAATTCAATATTTGAACTATATTTAAATGATAATAGAAAAAATAAGAAAACCAACAACCCAAATTAATTTCAAATTCCTTTTTAAAGATTATATACAATATAGGATTATTTTACCACGTTCATATAAAGTGTTAGTTTTATATTTTTCTACCTAATTGTACTGCTAGCATTTCGTGTAAGGATTGTTAATATTAAAGATTTAGATAAACAATTAAGTATATGATCAAAATTACACAATAACGATCATTTCTTAAATTCCAATAGTATTTTAACAATGGAAGCTATTTAACAATCAAAGCTACTTAAAATGAAATCAAGCATTTCTACAAATCACTCAAATTATTGCGCTTATAAAAGGATTTGAATGGGTTTCAACCGTTTCCAAAATTAATGGGATTTGAATTGTAACTTACAAATTTTGAATGGATTTAGCAAACACCTTTTCAATAAGTATGCTTCAAAATAGGATGACACATGACATTAATATGCTAATAAGTTGACATGTGGCGAAATCGTTGAGGAGATAACATATGGCTTTGAGATCCTTATTTATTAGTATATATATATATATATATATATATATATATATATATATATATATATATATATATATATATATATATATATATATATATATATATATATATATATAAAACTCGAAAAACGAAACACAAAACCAAAATACTCAATATTATGTTAAATTTTAAAGGGTGCTACTATAGATATACCCCATATACACCCTGGATACACTTTTATCTAAAAAGTCAACTCTTTTATGGCGGAAATCTAAAATATCAGGCTTTTTTATTTTTTTCATGGCAGACTGTATGTCAACTTTTTTTCTTTTAATTACACTGTATGTTAGACGACCAATAAAGTTCCCTGCATTTTTTAGAAGTCTTTTAATTCTCTTGGGTGCTCGTCGGAGAGTACTCGTTGGCGTTGTTTCCCGGATTCTATAAGCGGTCGAGAGAGGGAGAAATACCAGATGACGACTTAGAGGGAAATGAGAGATTAGGGTTTTCAATGTCTTTTAAATCTCTTGGGCTAGATTTTAAGATGGGTCGAGTTTTTTTGTTTTTTTTGTATAAAATCACAATTGTTTTCTTGTTGTTAGAACTTAAGCAGGATCAAGAACAACAAGAACAACATATTTACACAGAAAACTTCGATATATTATCTCACACAGAGATATAACTTGTGGTATATCGATACCAATACAATGAACCCTAGCCGCCATGCTTATAAAAGATTAAGCTAAGTATTAGGAGTACCCCTACATTTCAGAGATAGCTCCAACAATAGACTAGATAACTATGGAAATACATGATAATTACAAAGTATACATAAATAAACAATTGTTCACGCTGCTGCTGATGATCAGGGGCTGATCCAGCTTAGCAGCGTGAGTGAATCTTTGACACTCATCAGATTCAAACGCTTATCAACCCAACAAAATCTGACTTTTTCTGTATTTTGTTTGTAATTTTCTCTAAATCATGGATGATGGAAATTGTGGACTTCGAGCAGTAGCTGGTTGTCTTGGATATGGCGAAGATCGGTGGCTCGATATGCGAAAAAAATGTTAAACGAGTTATGTGGTAACTACAAGCCTATGCTAGAGTTTTCGGTGATGGAATCAATGAACTGCATACGTCATTGTCTTTCTTTGAAATGCATGCACCACCGAAACATTGGATGATTATGCCTAGGTTTCTTGATTGCTAACATATTCGGTGTAATTGTTACTTTTTAACCAAGTGGATATGATAGTCATTACGTGATGGTGCAAATAAAATGAGATTTCCGATGCCTACCATTTCGGGTTACTAGATCCATCACAGAGCCACGTGTATAGCTGGATGGGAAACTGAGTATATGTCACGTCTGATGTAAGAACCCGCGAAAAGGTCAAAAAGGGTAAAACCGTCTTTTGTCACGTTGTACGACTATTATGTGTAATAATATGTATTTGTTAGAGTAATTAATGAGAAGATTGGAGTAATTCAAACCAACATGAAAGCCGCACAAGATCGACAGAGGAGTTACTCAAATCTGAAGAAGAGACCGTATGACTTGCAAGAAGGAGATTTGGTGATGATAAAAGTGTCGCCATGGAAGGGAGTGGTCAGATTTGGCAAGAGAGGAAAGCTGAGTCCAAGATACATTGGACCTTTTAGAATCCTGAAGAGAGTTGGGTTACAGGCATTCAAGCTGGAGTTACCACCCGAACTTAGTGGAATACATGATACCTTTCATGTATGCTACTTGAAGAAGTATTTTGGTAAAGAAGAGCTAGTAATACCGTATACGGATTTGAGAGTGGAGACTCCTAGCAAAATGATAGAAGAACCTGAAGCGATTCTAGAGATGCAGACCAAGAAGCTAAGAAACAAAGAGATTGACCTTGTACTAGTCAGATGGAAGCATCCCTTAGGGTCAAACTTGACTTGGGAAACGTTAGAAGAAATGAAGAGAAGATATCTGAATTTTGCAGATTACGAAAAGATTCCGAGAACGGAATCCATTTAAGGAGGGGTGACTGTAAGAACCCGCGAAAAAGTCAAAAAGGGTAAAACCGTCTTTTGTCACGTTGTACGACTATTATGTGTAATAATATGTATTTGTAATTTAATATAATAAGAAATAAAAGTTTATATGAAATTTGGAGTTTAGTCGCGTGAATAGTGACATATGGCCAAAAAGGGCAAATTGGTCATTTGACATGAAAATGACCAAAAAATGTCAAGAAAATGTTAAGTTGGAAGTAATGAAGCATAAATGGTAAAGTTGTGACCTTTGGACCATTTTTTAAGAGAAGTTAGAAACCAAATGACCAAAAATGCAAATGTTTTATATACTAATTATATAAACCTAAAATAGAGTTATTTCCTCTATTATCTAAGAAACAATAGAAGTCTCCAGAGAGAAGTAGAGGTGTGCAGGAAGAACACGAGAGGAAGAAGAAGAGATCAAGGAATTGGCCAAGAAATCAAAGGAAACATTGGAATTAGTGATTCCATAGTTAAAAGAGGTAAGAATTCCTTTGCTTTAACCTAGGTTTTTGTGTGTTCTTGATGAGTTTCCATGGAGTGGACTGAAATCTGTAATTTCAGTCATAATTCATGAAGTGTATGTGATTTCTGGGCTTAAACATGTTCATGTAGTAAGAACATATCTTAAAAATAGCAAAGTAGGTTGCTATTGTTGATAAATTGAAATGTTGCTCAAGAACCCTAAATCATGAATTGGTATGATTAAGCTGTTTCTAGTGGCTTAAAACTTGTTATTAGTTAAGGGTTTTAGTCAAGGAACAAACCCCATGTGATTAAGACCTGGAATAAGAGCTTAATGCCCCAAAACTGCGTGCTACAGTGCCCTTCAGACAGGGACCAAAAATGTTAAAAATGTTAGAAATCCAAACGCTAGAAACCATAGCTAGACATGTCCGATTGATCTGAAATTTTCGCCATAACCCTAAAATGGTATAAGAACATGTCGGGAATGGTTAAATCCGTAATCCGACCTTGCGGAAAAGTCACTGTAGCGGCAGTGGCTAAAATCACTATTCACGTCAAAACTTGTTTTTAGAATTTGAGCTAGACTTGTCCAATGAACTCCAAATTTGAAACACAAGTCTAATATGGCCTAAGATTTCATGGAAAAGAGTCGGAACTGAAATACGACCCCTCGGAGTACTGTAGCAATATACGCGTATTCCGGAGAAAACCGTTAAACGAGTTTATTAATGGCTATACATTTATTATAACCTAGAGTTATGTTATATGAGACTTTAGCATTACAGAGTTAATTATATTGGGTATTTATATATACTACTTGTATAGGTGGTGCTTCAAACGTTATTGAGCACGGGAAAAGAAAAGGCGTACGTGAAGCCTAGTGAACCGTAGTAAAACCAAGGTGAGTTTTATGAGGATTTCTATAGTACATAGCAAAATGTTATTTTCAGAAAAGTAAGATTTCCAAATGTTTATAAATACTAAAGTTTGGAAAATAGTTTTGAAAGAAGCTCTATACAAAGGCTTAGTGTTTTAAACAGATTTTTAAAGTATGGTTTGCAAAGTATTTTGAAAGGAGTTCCTTATGTGAACTAAGATGTCAAAATCAGTTTTTGAAAGTATTTTCAGTAAGGAGTTATAAAATGTTTGAGTAAGAGTTGTTTACAAATTGTGTCCCATTTTGACCAATTTGAGATGAAATGAAGTAAGAACTAAAGAAAGAAAGAAGTATGAGCCAGTTGTCCGGACTAGGATCACCCACATAATCGGGGGATCAGAAGACACTACTGGGATGGTACCTCCCGTCGCGAAGTAGTTGTCTAGCTTAGTATACCCTTGTGCTTGAATCTGTTCCAAGTCACAAAGGGGAGTTAGAATGAGCATAACCGAGCGGACGGATCTGTTCTGTCCCGCGAGGGGAGCTAGTAGAATGAATTAAAATAACTTAATTCATGAGTTTCAGTTGGTCACAAGAAAATGAAAAAGAAAGCAGTTTTGAGAAAGAAAGCATTTTTATTAAAGTTTGAAAGTAAAGAAGAAAAGATATTTTGAGACTTATGTTGTAAATCAGTTTTAAGTAGTTTTAATTCAAGTTTTGAGCAGAAAGTTTTTGGGTCTAAACCCATACTACTCACGAGACTTTGTGTCTCACGTATACTATTTTTAAATGCTATGTACTTAGGTGAAAGGAGCGGAGGTTGCAGTTGGGACCGGTTAATGTACTGTAAGTTTAAATTATGGTTGTCTGTATTGAGTCTGTAATACCCCTCGAGTTTAAGTTTGTAAAATAAAACAAAATAAAATTTAAGTGGCTATTTAATAGTCACGAGTTGTAAAATATGTTTGAAAACTGTATTTGTATTTTAAATATGGTTTGAGAAAAGGGGTGTTACATCTGAAGCTTTATCGACAACTGAGACCTCGTAATCCTAAAGCAAAATTTATAATTATAAAGGATTGTTAAATGATATGATTTTTTCTCTCATAATTTTTGTGTTTATGTATTCGATAATTAAAAAAAATTGTATGTGTTATCAACTATTTATAAACTAAAAAATGCATGTTTTATTTTTTATTTCATAATTTTGTTTTTATGTATTCAATAATTAAATAATTATAAAATATATGTTATTGTTAAAAGTAAAAAACTATTAAATACTTAATTATTTGAGTGTTTTTAAGTAAAAAGTGTATATATATATATATATATATATATATATATATATATATATATATATATATAAAGTGTTTTTAAGTAAAAAGTGTAATTATATATATATATATATATATATATATATATATATATATATATATATATATATATATATATATATATATATATATATATATATATATATACATATATATATATATATATATATATATATATATATATATATATATATATATATATATTAATTGCCAGCATTCGCATGTGAGAGCGTTTTCACTGTTCATTTCATTTTTCTATTTCCAGAACAAATCCTACTAAATCAAGATCATATTATAATTGTTAAAACATTTGGTATAAAAATCAAATAAACTTCTATTTGTTACTTTTATATTTACGTTTTTTCCCCTCAACTAATTTCGAATTAATTGTTTTGATCCTTATTTATTATAAACTTATATTATTGGTATTTTGTAAGTTGCGATTCCGGTCTCTTATAATATTTTAAAGTTAGATTTTTCGTCCTTTTCATAATTTGTTTTGTTAAGCTACGTTTTCCAATATACTGGGCTTCCGCAACATCGCGTGGACGGTCCAAACCCTAGTTATTACTTAATTATTAAGAGTGTAAAGGTAATGATATGTCTAATAATTATGGGTGTATTTTTAGTAAAAACAATATTAAATTACCTAATAAACACTTTTATATAAAAGTCAAATATAGGATTGTATTTTTAGTGAAAAATGGGTGTATTTTAGCAAACCCCATTTTAAATAGGTATAATATATTTATGGTTAAACTAATAAGCACAAACTTACGTGGCCCTGTATTATTTTTTTAGTAAATTGTTTATTGTTATTAAATTTTAGCAGCATAATTAATTACGAACCCCGAAAAATAAAAATAAAACAAATTACCAAAATAACTGAAAAACCGAAATAAGAAAATGAACGACTGAAAATTTTAAAGTTAAAAACCGAAAGTTTCCGTTTAAATCAAAAATAAACTTGACCAAACTTGTGTGGTTTTTTCCCAAAGCTGTAACTCAAACGTTACAACACTCGATTATTTGTTAGTTTGTTTAGAACAAAATAGCCATATAAAATTACTACTCAACTATATGGTCGTTTGATAACACAACCCAACGAATCAACCAATCACCTCCATTCAACCACTTTATTAAGCCATTAATGTCAAGTCTCCAATTCACCCAAAATGGTTGTCAGTATACCATTCATTTGTTTTCATTTAGGGGTTTTTTTTTTTTTTTCTGCAGATCTTCCTGACCACTTTTGTCTGCGCCACGCAGACGGCGCGCAGACATGGACCTTCGCAGAGTGTTTGTTTTTTCGAAGACCGCAGACCTAAAAAGGTCTGCACGTCCTCTTTTTGGGGCAGATGTGGACCAATGTCTTCAAGGGTCTGCAGAGCTCTTCTAGTAATAAATTAATTCAATTTTAACCTAAAAAAAATACGCATATCGTTTTCTCCTCCAACCGGTCTCGCTTTTTCTCTTCCTTGCGTCTTCGACCAAACCGTAGCCGCCGGCCACTTTCGATTTAAAAAAAAAAGAAATACGCATATTTGTTTTTAAAAACACTTTGATTTTTTAACTAATAGTTGCGATTTTTTTATCAACATTATTTTTTCGAAGTAAATAATATTTATTTTTCTATGTTTTTAAACAAAGTGAAGATAAATTTGTAAAACTTTTTAAAAAAATGTCACAAACTTAAAAAAAGAAATGTTTGTTTTGATCCTTAAATTCGTTAATATCATATAATAGACGCTTTTTTATTGTAAATCATACTTATAAACTATTTGAAACATACAAATATATTTTAACATTAGAACTTTGGTTCACAATCTTACGCAAATTTTTAGCTTTACAAACTATTTGTAAATCCAACTTTGGTTACATAATTTTTATTCTTTATTATTTAAAAAAAAATAAATGTTTGCTTTGATCAATAAATTCGTTAATATCATAAATTGAACATACTCATAAGTTTTACTTAAAAAACAATTTATTTAAATTTTAGTTTATTTTCACAACCTGCAGACTTTAAAAAACAAACAGTTTTCTTCTTGCAGTCTGCAGACATTTAGTCCACCTCTTCTTTGTAGATGCTCCGCAGATGTGGTCCGCAGACTGCAGACATTTTACCTCTTCAAAAAAAAACAGCACCTTAGTTATGCATATTGGTAGTTTTTTTGAGTAAATTACAATAATGGTCCCTGTGGTTTGGAGGAACTTTCAAAAAGAGTCCAAGTTTTGGAAAACCACTATATGGGTCCTCGTGCTTAGGATTTACTTTCAAAAATGGTCCAAAGACCAAGTAAAAATACCATTTTACCATTTTTAATTTCTTTTTCATTTTCTTTTAATTTATTATTATTAAATAAATTTAAAAAAGAAAAAAAAACAAATCCAACCCCATTCTCCCCGGACACCTCTCTCTCTCTCTCTCTCTCTCTCTCTCTCTCTCTCTCTCTCTCTCTCTCTCTCTCTCTCTCTCTCCGTTGTGTTCTTTGATCGGTTATAGGATCTTGCTAAGATTTCGCCAACTAAATTGAGACACCCCATTTTTACTGTTTTCAAATACTATGGTTTTTTGTATAAATACATGAATACAAAAATACGGTTTATCAAAAACCGATAATTTAAATGCTTAAAACAGTGGGTGAACAAATTCATATCAAGCTAACCATAGTAAGCAAGAAAGGATTTAACCTTGAGTCCAATATAGGAGCTAACTTAAGCTCCACTCCAGCTAAACTTCATCCCATTGATAGCAACTTAATTTGACCTGGAATACATGGCAAAAACATAAAATACGTAAGACAATAATGTCTCGTGAGTTACATGAATTTTAGACTCAAACTTTTAACTTCTTTACTAACCTTTTCATAAAACTTATACATAAAACATCTTTCAAAGTTTTATAATAATATCATACCATAACTCTTTACTTTTCAAAATCATTACATATCATGCCTTGCAAAAATATCTTCTTTCCAAACTTTATAATAGCAATATACGATAACTCTTTACTTCTGAAAAATCATTTTATGACATACTGTTGAAAATAATACGATAACCGATCTCCACGAGTAAGGTTTTTAAGCCGATTACTGTGTGACAGATATGTATTTTATCTATACTATGCGGAATAAATAAGAGTTTCGGAATAAAATAAAACGGTAAATCTAAGCTAGACAATATTTAAATAGACAGAAAGCGGTAAATAAAGTAAATGTTAGGAGTTAGAGGTTAGATGTAATAAACGCCATTATCAACGATAAAGTGTTTTTACAATAAATAAAAAGGTTAGATGTTAGAAGTTAGAAGTTAGATGTCTCGGTTAAATACAGTCCACATATGTTTTCGTTGTCAAGGCTCAATTCGGATGTATTGGATATTTGGTACAGTTGATTTATAACAGTTTGAATAAATCAATAACGACACAAATAATTTCAAAAGAACTTATCGATAGCTGAGGAAGATGGCGTTTTCTTTGAAGCGTCGATTCTTGTTCTTTACGGTAGGATGAGGTTTGGTAGTTTTTGGTGTTTGGTGAAATGGGTTTTTTTGGTGTCGGTTTAATTGAGATGCACGGGGTTTTTGTAGTTTGGTATTCGGGTTGAGGTTGTTTAGAGGTTTGAAGTTTGGTGTCGGGTAAAGGTTTTGTTTGGTGTCGGGTAGAGGTTTTGTATGGTGTCGGGTAGAGGTTTTGTATGGTGTCGGGTAGAGGTTTTGTTTGGTGTCGGGTAGAGGTTTTGTTTGGTGTCGGATAGATTATGGGTGTAGCGGTTTTGTTCGATGTTTGTTTGGACGTGGATTTTCTTTGTTTGAAAAGAGTTTTCTTGAGCGTTTTGGCAGGTTTTCTTGCTCTTTGGACGTAGGATAATATTGGTGCTTGAATGGGTATGATATGGTGTATGATTTTCTGCACAAGAATGGCAAGAGGTTTGCATCTTATTTATAGTCACTGAACACAGGCATCGCGTCGCGACCGGAGTGCCCGTTGCGTCGCGAAGGTGCGTTGTCGAGTTGCTTTTGGTCGGCCACTGGTTAGTGCGTTGGGTTGGTAGTCTCGCGATTAGAAAGTTGGTGATGTCGCGTTGGGTCCTTCGCGTTGGAGGTCTTCGCGTCGCGACCACCCTTGCTGTCGCGTCGCGAGCGCTGTAGCAGTCTGAACTTCTGTCTTTGTTTTTCTTCACGTCGCGACCATGTCTTCTGTCGCGTCGTGTTTGCTGTAGCTGGGTGACATTTTTGCATTTTAAGAATATTTTCTTTTTATCTCGTTCAATCTTGAATCCATGCAACCTGAAATACTGATAATATTTGTTAAAAAACATTTCGACTTATTTCAGTGATGGTCACATAAAAACATAAAAACATTATTCAACAATTTCCCCCTATGTGATCATTAATGAAATGAGGAGAAAAATGTTTGATTGAAAATTCTTGAAATTTGGATAAGACATTTATAAAACCATATCACTTGTTTTGTAAAAGGTGTGACTAGATTTTACTTATGTTTTGAAAAATGTTTGTCAAGAATATTTGTTTCTGAATCAAGGTTTCATGTTCATTTATCAAAAGGTTTTTGTATATGTACTTTCATAATATTCCTTAAGATTTTATAACATTTATAAAGACGACAAGTGATCTTAATAGGTCGATTCAGATGAACTCTCATAGGTATAGCTCACACTTGACTGAGGTGTTTTGGTTGTTCTGGGTGCAGAACTGGTGTATAATCACTAAAGATGAGTGATATCTCTCAGTTTGAAGGTGTTGACTTATGCTTAATGTGGATTTATACCTATATACTTTAGTCACTTGGTCTTCATATTAGATAATCAATCACATAAGACTGGTTTCGGCATTACTCTGAGGGTTTCTTCATTCATGCCATTGATGTTCACTCTCTCTCCGTCGGTAAATACATGTAGAGGGGTTTAGAATTTTTTTTTCATAGTGCAGTTTGCAACTAAGAATATTCAATTATGAAGGCTACAGTATCCCGGTAAATCTTTGGTTTTGACAGCTATATTTGATAAAGCATTTTGAGAATTCGTCGCTTGGAAAATTTTGAGAGATGTCTGTCTTGATGGATGTTGTTGTAATTCTTCTTTTTCTTTCTTTTGTGAAGTGTTCACCTTTGTTTTTATCTTTTCTTGATTTGTGAAAAGATATCTGATGTGGTTACCAATTGTGATTTGTTGACAGCATTTGTTGGATGTGACTTTGTCGTTTCTTCATTTGTCAGATTTGTTATGCCAGATGATGAAGCTTTTCTTGATTTGGCTTGATTGAGGATAGGGATAGGTGATATAAAAGACAGTTTGTCTAATATATAAGAAAATGATTGTATCGTCCCTGGTCATTTTGATATCTAAGCAAAAATGAGACTAGCATCACGGTATAAGAGTATAAATCCTATAAGTCATCATGAAAACACCTTTGCTCACAGAAATGAATTCCATTTAGCATTTAAAGACGAGGCACAATTTCTCACATGGGTTTGTTTTTCATCTGAATCTCCTGATCTTATGTCCCTTAATTGATAAAATCATTATAATTGAAATAAATTCAAAGGGAATAGGAGAATATACATAATGAAAAATGTTTGAAATTTGAACCTTCTCTTTAATTAAGAATCAATATAACTGAGAACATTCATCGAGCATAAGTATCTGAAAATTTAGTCAAGATGATGTTAATCACATGGTTTTATAAAAACTTCCAAAAGGATAAAACTTTATTCAATTTTTTTTGTGATTTTTTATTATGTGGATGTTTTTTGAAAAATTTGGTTATTTGAATGTTTTTGGTAAATTTTGGTTTGGGGGTGAGAATGGGGTAACGAGAGTTCCCCCATAAATGATGCACTGGGATCATTTTGGATAGGTGGATTGGGTGTGTTTAAAGAGGAATTTGGTTTTGGTGGTTCTCCCATAAATGATGCATTGGGATCATTTGGACAGGTGGATTGGGGTGTTTTAGGAGGGTTCTGGTTTTGGTGGTTCCCCCTCGACTGGATCCGCATCATTTTGGTTTGATTGTGAAGTTTCTGCATCGGAGGTAGTGTGGGTTTGAAGTCTTGTAGAAGGCTATGGTTTGTTGTCGTATGCTTGGAACGGCCACTATCGATATACTATGTATCATCCTTGGGCTCTCCAGCACGAAGTACCTGCAATTAGACAGAAAGTTTAGGTACCCAAACCATGGTGGGTCCTGATTTGTTAATGGTTTTTGATAATCTGAAATCATTATGGTTTCTGTTAATTGGACGAAGTGGTTGAGGTTTGATTTGACTTATCAGATTTTCCCAATTTAAGATTTGTCTTTGAAAACCTGTCATTTGAAACGATTTCTGTTTTTGTGAAAAGTATCCTATATGTGAAGTTCTGTTTGATGACCTTTCTTTGTATCTGGGATTTTGATGATTTTGGAAAACATTATGATGATGGAATGGAGTTTGGTGAAATGTTGGTTTCTGAAAATTCCTTGAGAGATTGAAGTTTATCTCTTGAAAGCGATTTTGAATTGGTTTTTGAAACGGTTTTTGTTTTGGATTAAAGGTTTGTTTTTGTGGCAAGGAGGCTGGTTTCTTTTGGGTTTGGTGGGTTGAAGACCTATTGGTGAAATATCTTTTGGAAACAGTGAAATCAGTATCATCTGGGTTACAGTTGATAACTATTTCGTCGTCTGAATTTTCCTCATTAACAGATGTGGATAGACCTGTTAGAGTTGATTCAGAGTTTTCACTGTTAGTCCTGGTTTCTTGTTTGGCTTGTTCGATTTCGAAGGATTCTCTTCCTAAT
Source organism: Cichorium intybus (assembly GCA_023525715.1). Lineage (NCBI taxonomy): Eukaryota > Viridiplantae > Streptophyta > Magnoliopsida > Asterales > Asteraceae > Cichorium > Cichorium intybus. Next base: position 139,812,704 of record CM042012.1, read on the forward strand.
CCAGGTCTGTAATTTGTATCAATTTTGCCAGATCCTAAGGATGTTGCTTTGATGAAAATATCATCACTTAGCTTTCTAGCAAGATTGATAGAATCCAGTTTTCCTTGAAATCTTTGATTCTCGGATTCAAGAAGTTTGATTTGTTTTGAAGAATCATCTAGTTTTAGAATCAAACTAGTGTTTTTGTCAGTTAAATCTTGAATTTTTAGTTTTAACTGAAGGACTTCTATTTCTAAGGCATCTTTTATTTCAGATGGAAAAAAAGATTGATTTTTTATTTCTAAGTCCCTTTTTTGTTTTAGAGCTTCATTTAATTGATCTAAGACGTGATTATATTCTTCTGATTTTCGTTCGACGTCTCTTTCAAGTTTGTCTCTAGTCATTGTTGATTCTCCAAATCTGAGTTGCAAGGTTTGTAATTCAGATTTGCAGATATCAGATTTGACTATTGTGTCATGATATAGTTTGAGATCAGCTTTCAAACTGTTCTCAATCTTACTCATGTGGGACTCAAATGGTGTTCTTGAAAGACCAATTTCTGAGATCATAGACCATACCTGATCGATGACATATGGAGCTTTTGAGTAGGTTGTGGAAGACATTTTTGGGTTGTGTTTTTTTTTTTTTAAATTTTAAGATTTTAAATTTTTTTTTTTTTTTAAATTTTTTTTTAATTTTTTTTTTTTGAAAGGATTTTGAACAAGTGATATTAAAATGAAATTTTTAAGGAAAACTTATTGGTTGGTTATAAAAACGCTACACAAATAAAGTTTTCGACAAAAATTTCAGACTAAATCACACGAGCTTTGATACCAATTGTTGAAAATAATACGATAACCGATCTCCACGAGTAAGGTTTTTAAGCCGATTACTGTGTGACAGATATGTATTTTATCTATACTATGCGGAATAAATAAGAGTTTCGGAATAAAATAAAACGGTAAATCTAAGCTAGACAATATTTAAATAGACAGAAAGCGGTAAATAAAGTAAATGTTAGGAGTTAGAGGTTAGATGTAATAAACGCCATTATCAACGATAAAGTGTTTTTACAATAAATAAAAAGGTTAGAAGTTAGAAGTTAGAAGTTAGATGTCTCGGTTAAATACAGTCCACATATGTTTTCGTTGTCAAGGCTCAATTCGGATGTATTGGATATTTGGTACAGTTGATTTATAACAGTTTGAATAAATCAATAACGACACAAATAATTTCAAAAGAACTTATCGATAGCTGAGGAAGATGGCGTTTTCTTTGAAGCGTCGATTCTTGTTCTTTACGGTAGGATGAGGTTTGGTAGTTTTTGGTGTTTGGTGAAATGGGTTTTTTTGGTGTCGGTTTAATTGAGATGCACGGGGTTTTTGTAGTTTGGTATTCGGGTTGAGGTTGTTTAGAGGTTTGAAGTTTGGTGTCGGGTAAAGGTTTTGTTTGGTGTCGGGTAGAGGTTTTGTATGGTGTCGGGTAGAGGTTTTGTATGGTGTCGGGTAGAGGTTTTGTTTGGTGTCGGGTAGAGGTTTTGTTTGGTGTCGGATAGATTATGGGTGTAGCGGTTTTGTTCGATGTTTGTTTGGACGTGGATTTTCTTTGTTTGAAAAGAGTTTTCTTGAGCGTTTTGGCAGGTTTTCTTGCTCTTTGGACGTAGGATAATATTGGTGCTTGAATGGGTATGATATGGTGTATGATTTTCTGCACAAGAATGGTAAGAGGTTTGCATCTTATTTATAGTCACTGAACACAGGCATCGCGTCGCGACCGGAGTGCCCGTCGCGTCGCGAAGGTGCGTTGTCGAGTTGCTTTTGGTCGGCCACTGGTTAGTGCGTTGGGTTGGTAGTCTCGCGATTAGAAAGTTGGTGATGTCGCGTTGGGTCCTTCGCGTTGGAGGTCTTCGCGTCGCGACCACCCTTGCTGTCGCGTCGCGAGCGCTGTAGCAGTCTGAACTTCTGTCTTTGTTTTTCTTCACGTCGCGACCATGTCTTCTGTCGCGTCGTGTTTGCTGTAGCTGGGTGACATTTTTGCATTTTAAGAATATTTTCTTTTTATCTCGTTCAATCTTGAATCCATGCAACCTGAAATACTGATAATATTTGTTAAAAAACATTTCGACTTATTTCAGTGATGGTCACATAAAAACATAAAAACATTATTCAACACATACTTTACAAAAATAGCATCTTTCTTACTTTCTTTGACTGGTTTTATAAGCTTGCTGGATTTTATACTTAGGGCTTTAATCACCATAAGTGATACCCCAAGTCTCTATGGCTAGAAAGAACGGATCAACCCTCACCATAGAAGTGCTGAGGCAATCTACTTCGCGATGGGGATTTTCCCCAGTAGACCCCTTACCTAACCCGGGTAGGTTGGAACATAGTTCCCTTACTAACGCTGCTTGCTACAATTACCAGTCATATAAAATACTTGCTGCTTGCTTGAACATTTCTCATATACATATAACTTGTGGCTAGGTGCCAAACTACATCATTTTATGTCTTTATGGCTAGATGCCAAATATAGCTTTCATCACATAATAATCATATGTTTAAAACATATTTTTTTTCTAACATGCTAAGCTTTATGCCAAAACATACTCCCCAACATCTTATGGCTATATGCCATTTATACTCGAAAACAAATACGGTTTGTAACCAAAACATACTTCTTAAACATCTTGTGGCTATATGCCATTCATACTTGAAAACACATATAACTTGTAATCAAAATATACTTTCACATAATTGGTTCATAGACCAAAACATACTTTCACATAATTGGTTCATAGACCAAAACACACTTCAAATATAACAATTTACTTTCACAAACAAGTTAGAACTAATACTCTTGCATATAATTTCATATATAGAAATTTTATAAGAAATGTTGAAAATACTTACTTGCCATGTACCCCAGAATGGGTAAAAATACTGCATGTACTCACCTCATGTATTGCTAAAAGATTGACTACACGTTCCTTGTATTCATACTCTTTTGTGATTAAATAATCACTTGGCATGAACCTATAATTAACATGTTATACATTAACATTCATGCTAACTGATTCTATAACTCATTAGAGTCCTTATAATACTATCTTGGGTCATATCAAGTCTATAACTTTTAAATGACCAACTTTAGTTAAATCGTATTTTATACGTATTTTGCTACAGTGCCCTCGAGGGGTCGTATTTCGGTTCCGACAATTTTCCATGAAGTTTTAGGCCATAATAGACCTATGTTTAAAATTTGAGGTCAAACGGACAAGTATAAGACCAAAACTCAAAATCCATTTGGGCTTGGTAGGAGACTAATTGAGAAAACTGCATTTTCACTCTGCCGCGATGGCGTATCGCGCCCAGGTAAGGGGCGCATCGTGCCTGCTGAACAGCAATCCAGAATTTCCTGATTTTTATGCTACAAATTTCCAATTTCTCATATTAAGTCCTTAATTCATGTCTTAATCAATAAGGTTTGTTCCAAGACCAAAACCATTCATTTACTTCAAGTTTTTAACCATAAAAATCATGGATTTCAATTATTTTTCAAACATTCCCGTTTTTGCATTTTTGAATCAAAAACCGAAATTGTCCAATATTAAGCACCTCTACTGATTTATTTCAACAATTACCACATGTGGAATTCATTAAAACCCCATAGAATTAATTTGATCATTTAAAATTGATTTCTAAGGCTTCTGAACAAAATTCCAATTTTTCAACAATAGCAACATACTTTGATGATTTTAAGATATGTTCTTAATACTTGACTTAATTGGTTTAGGGTCATATCTAGGCCCTAAATACCAACTTACACTTAGTTTTAAACTTCAAAATCATCAAACTTTCTTTAAAATTCTTCCGGAAACAACATTTTTTTACCAAAAATCATTTTATTGAATTTTCAAGCTTATGAATTGATTTCTTGTTTCTTTTACAACATTTTTAACTTAACTAAACCATTAGAGCCATTTGAAATCAGTTTCAACTCATTAACCCATTTCTAGGGTTCTTGAGCTACAAACCCATTTCATCATTCTTGGCATCTAAGCTTCAATTCCTTTGAATTAATGACTATTACATGTTTCTTTCACCTTTTCTAACACATTAGATTAATCAAAACTATCTGGACTCTCAAACCCGTGACTTAGGGTTCTTAAGCAAAAATCATCTTTTCTTGATTATTCAACATATTCAACTACTAGAACATGTTAAATAGATGATTTTGAGCAAGATGAATTTGATGGTTCCATTGGAATCATGATTTCTGAAAAAATCAGAAATCAAAACTTAATTCCCGTTCAAGAATTTTGGAGCCTAGAACTTGGAAACCTTACCTCTTGAAGCTTGGAATCACTAGTTCCAATTGTGTTCCTTTGATTTCTTTGCAACGATGTTTGATCTTCTTCTCCTCTCGTGCTCTCTTCTCCTGTTCTCTCTAGACTCTTCTGAATTTATGAGGATTAATGACCTATTTTCTCATTTTTATATTTTCCATATTTACAGTTTTAGTCCCTGAACTTTCATTCCTTGGACTTTTGACACAAATATTAAATTTGGCCACATGAAGCTAAAATTCTTACATTTTTGGTCCAAACTAGAATTATACTTTTATAATAATCCTTGTATATGGTAAAATGACCAAATTACCCTTCTCATGGTAAATGTAACACCCCTTTTCTCAAACCATATTTAAATACAAATACAGTTTACGTTACAAACATATTTTACAACTCGTGACTATAAGTAGCCACTTAAAATTTTTTTTTCATTTTACAAACTTAAACTCAAGGGGTATTACAGACTCAATACAGATAACCATAATTTAAACTTACATTATATAAACTGGTCCCAACTGCAATCTCTGCTCCTTTCACCTAAGTACATAGCATTTAAAAATAGTATACGTGAGACATAAAGTCTCGTGAGTAATATGGGTTTAGACCCAAAAACTTTCTGCTCAAAACTTAAATTAATAACAAGTAAAACTGGTAAACTGCTGAAAACTGTTTTATATCATAAATCTCAAAAATTTCTTTTCTTCTTTACTTTCAACTATAAAATACTGTCTTTCTCAAAACTACTTTCTTTCTCATTTTCTAGTGACCAACTGAAACTCATGAATTAAGTTATTTTAATTCATTCTACTAGCTCCCCTCGCGGGACAGAACAGATCCGTCCGCTCGGTTATGCTCATTCTGTCTCCCCTTTGTGACTTGGAACGGATTCAAGCACAAGGGTATACTAAGCTAGACAACTACTTCGCGACGGGAGGTACCATCACAGTAGTGTCTTCTGATCCCCCGATTATGTGGGTGATCCTAGTCCGGACAACTGGCTCATACTTCTTTTTTTCTTTAATTCTTACTTCATTTCATCTCAAATTGGTCAAAATGGAACACAATTTGTAAACAACTCTTACTCAAACATTTTATAACTCTTTACTGAAAATACTTTCAAAAACTGATTTTTGACATCTTAGTTCCCATAAGGAACTTCTTTCAAAATACTTTGCAAACCATACTTTAAAAATCTGTTTAAAACACTAAGCTCTTGTATAGAGCTTCTTTCAAAACTATTTTCCAAACTTTAGTATTTATAAACATTTGGAAATCTTACTTTTTTGAAAATAACATTTTGCTATGTACTATAGAAATTCTCATAAAACTCACCTTGATTCTACTACGGTTCACTAGGCTTCTCGTACGCCTTTTCCTTTCCCGTGCTCAATAACGTTCGAAGCACCACCTATACAAGTAGTATATATAAATACTCAATATAATTAACTCTATAATACTAAAGTCTCATAAGACATAACTCCAGGTTATAATAAATGTATAACAATTAATGAACTCGTCTTATCGTTTTCTCCGAAATACGCATATATTGCTACAGTACCCCCGAGGGGTCGTATTTCAGTTCCGACTCTTTTCCATGAAATCTTAGGCCATATTAGACTTGTGTTTCAAATTTGGAGTTCATTGGACAAGTCTAGCTCAAATTCTAAAAATCAAGTTTTGGCATAAATAGTAATTTTAGCCATTGCCGCTACAGTGACTTTTCCGCAAGGTCGGATTACGGATTTGACCATTCCCGACATGTTCTTATACCATTTTAGGGTTATGGCTAAAATTTCAGGTCAATCGGACATGTCTAGCTATGGTTTCTAGCATTTGAAATTTCTAACATTTTTGGTCCCTGTCTGGAGGCGCACTGCGCCAGGGCTGGGCGCACTGCGCCTGGGCGCACCCCGCCCTGGTTCTGGGCGCACTGCGCCTGGCGCCTGGGCAGGCTCCTGATCAGTCGCGATTTGGCACTGTAGCACGCAGTTTTCACCCATTAAGCACTTATTTCTGTTCTTAATCGTATGGGGTTTGTTCCTTGACTAAAACCCTTCATTAGTACAAGGTTTTAAGCTATTAAAATCGTTTCAATCAATCAAGTACAAGAATTGAAGTTCTTGACCAAACTTGAAAATTCTCAAGAATAGCAATCTACTTCCATGTTTTTGAGTTAAGTTCTTAACTAATGGCTTATTGGAAGCATTAGCTACTTAAACCACATGATTCTTAACTGAAATTGCAGTTTCAATTCCATTCAAGAACCAATTCAAGCATACACCCAAAAACCTAGGTTAGAAACAAAGGAAAGCTTACCTTCTTTAACTTTGGAATCACCAATTCCAATCCTTTCTTGATTTCTTGGCAATTCCTTTGATCTCCCGTAATCTTCTCTAGCTTTCTCTCGTGCTCTCTAGAATCCTCTGGAGTTGCTTACTGATTTCTTCAAATAATGGGGATAATAACTAACATATAATATATATATATTATTTATAAAAACTTTACATTTAGGTCCCTAACCTTCCAATTCTTCCACAAAAATGGTCCAAAGGTCATAACTTTACCATTTATGCTTCATTACTCCCAACTTAACATTTTCTTGACATTTTTGGTCATTTTCATGTCAAATGACCAATTTGCCCTTTTTGGCCATATTTCACTATTCATGCGATAAAAACTCCAAATTTCACATAAACTCTTGTTTCTTATATTATTATTTTACAAATACATATTATTTTACATAGTAGTCTTGTAACGTGTCAAAAGACCGTTTTACCCTTTTTCGCGGGTTCTTACAGTAAAAGTAACCAAATTACCCTCTTTTACTAGAATTAACTTTCAATTACTTATCACCATTATTTGGTGTCAAAATTTTTATTTCTTTACATATTAACTCAAAAAAATCATATTTTCCTTACTTAAAAGTCATTTGGATGTCAAATGACCATTTTGCCCTTTTCTCATCATCTTTTTCCAAAAATTTTGGTATTTTACCACATTTCTAAGTAATTTATTTTAAAACTTTCAAAATATTTTTGGTCTTTTCTTTACGTATTTTCTCGAATATAAATTCGAGATTTTTGGGTCGTTACATAAATCACACTCATACTCTGTATACCAAATCAGATTCAAACGAGAATGCAACCCTCTCAAACCACCCAATTTGTCAGTCTATTGTAAATCAATGAGGAAGAATCGACGAAGTTTGATTTACTTGAAGTCCATCCTTTACAAGACATGATGGCGGCGATCAGATTCTTTCGATCTCGATCAGTTTGTAGTCGTCATTGACCAAACCTTTGGAACAATATCTGGTGCCTTTGGAGACCTGCTTGATGATGTGTATAAGTCAGATTTGACGAATTGTTTCGGGGGTGTCGAGATCAGACGCATCAAGTTTCTTGTCGATGATAGTTCTTCAATGGACTATGAGACGCATCAAGTTTCTCTCCTCACGGGCTGATTAACAATCGAATTACGAGACTTTGTGAGCGAATCTATTGATTTCTTGTTGAGGACTACAAAAATTGGGCACTCAAGCGTTTGCGTTTGATTGCAGGTTCGTTTACCATCTGGCACCATTTGAAATCGATCTTGGGAAGGGGGAATAGTTACTCGGTCTGTTCTAGGCAAATGCCGTAAGTCTCCCTTCTTCATTCCAGGCATGGAATTCCTTCGTCACAAGTAACGATTTCATCTCCACTCACCGCAGTGTAACCAAATCGATCATCGAAAACGGAAATCCGAGTTTTGTTTCTTGGAAGTTGCCACCGTGTAAGGCTTTGTTTCTGGAAACGTCGATCAATGGGTTGTCGTTGACGGAGTTCATTTCCCTTTCGATCATTTTGGTTGATGAGCGGATCCGAGCCATTGGGGCCATTTTGTGTACCATTTGTGCAGAATTGACGTAATCACTTCCGGCCAAAATGTATTCCACGATGGCGGCGACACATTAGCTTTAAAGAGAACCATGGACGCCATCCCCGATCTTGTTTCATAGAGAGAGAGAGAGATAGGGAGAGGGTGTATTTTTCATTTATTTTTAATTGGCTTAATAATAATAAATTATAAGAAAATGAAAAAAAAATTAAAAATTGTAAAATGGTCTTTTTACTTAGCCTTTAGACCATTTTTGAAAGTAAATACTACATGAGGACCCATATGGTGGTTTTCCAAAACTTGGACTCCTTTTGAAAGTTCCTCCAAACCACAGGGACCATTATTGTAATTTACTCTAGTTTTTTTTTCGTTTTATCATTATTAGATTAAGATTGACAAACTTACATAAATGCTTCTTGTAGTTTTGAAAAGATACCACATCTGATCCATATGGAAATTTTGTTAAATACTTATGAAAGAACAATATATATTTTGTATAAGGAAAAATAGACTCCATCCCACCCCCACTCACCTCTCTCTCTCTCTCTCTCTCTCTCTCTCTCTCTCTCTCTCTCTCTCTCTCTCTCTCTCTCTCTCTCTCTCTCTCTCTCTCTCTCTCTCTCTCCAAGAAACCCCATCTAAATAACACACGTTCTTGATTTTATACATGACAACCACATCTGTAGAAATTCTTGCTATAAGTACAGTTTTGGAATATGCAACTCAACAAGCACCTTACGGAATTTTAAAATGCAACCACGAATGTGCTAAAGATGAACACAATCTAAAAGTTTCACATGTAGCTCCTTATCTCTTTGTCAAAACTCCAACACCTTGTTAGAGAACACATCACTAGTGCCGGTCTCTATACCTTTCTATATGATGGTTGGTACTGTTGGATATTGGTGATAATTCATAACAATAAACGCAACGGAAACTATAATCAATTTGATCACTAAGATTGAACTGAGCATCACAAAACTTGCATTACAAGCAACAATGTTGGAGTTATTGAATTACGTACTTTTTGACGAACTTTTGACACGATCAGAGGATGATTTGAGAGCCTAAAGTATAACTTTTCTATTGCTTCACACCCCAATATAGCAAACAATTTCAATAGCTTGAAACCCTCTATGATTTTCCTTACTTGAATCGACCAATAAAGACAATCGAAGTATGGTTTATTTCTAATCGGTCCTTATTTAACTAAGCAAGGTTACTAGACTCGTTTTTATGATTGATTGATTGTACTATTTCTTTGTTATCAATGAACTCAAACCCTAAAACGAATCTTCTAACTCCCAAATTTCAAAGCTGAATTTGACTCATAAATGTCTAAGTGGTCCAATACTAGACTCAGTTTACTCATTTCCACTCCTACTGTCCTACATATACATCACATGGCCCAATAAAAGCACTAAAAGCAACTAAAAAATCACCCAATGACTCGAGGTCAAGTAACTCCTACAAAATAAAATTTCAGGATTTTTGCATGGCCCATGGGAAATAAAAATGGACTCACCTGACCCGTATGTTTCATATCAGACTTGCTATTTCGAACAAAAACTAAAAATGATTATTTATCATAAACTACTTGTAACCTGTTATTTAACATAGATTAAAAAAAAAAAAAAAACATAGATTTTTCAATCTTTGACGAGTTGTAATGAATTTCAAATGGTAAGATGTACCATCGTAATTATAAAGAAAATATTATTGAATCAAAACTTACAGTTAACTAATAATTATATAAAATTAAAATTATGTTTATCTTGAAAATAATGGTTGATATTTGAAAAAGTATCATTATCAAAATTGAAAATTTACCAAATAAATAATTTATAAATCAATTAATTATAAATCAATTAATTATAAATTAGTTAAAAATAAAATTAAATAAAAATATACTTAGTTTTATTCATGTACAAAATACATATAGAGACCGTTTATAAATCAATCAATTATAAAATGTTAACTTGAAAATAATAAAAGATATCTGAATAAGCCATTACGACTGAATTTGAAATATAACCAAAAAAATATTGATAATAGATAATAACAATAGTTGAAAATAACACTACACGGATATTATGGTCATCTTAAATAAACTTCATCTATGTGTATGAGTGTGTGCGTTGTATGAGTTGACTTCTACACACACATATCACATCATAGTGAGTTTTTTTTGACACACCCCATAAAATATTCACGTATAACCAACTTGTAGATGTGTCATTGAGATCAAGTAGTTTGGGATTATCTTTTTAACTAAATAAATTTGAATTTTATTTTATGCATTGTATTCGACTATTTTAAATACTATAACATTTTAACTTTCAAAATCATTGGCAAATCTATTTAACAATGTATATCTATCAATATTTTAACTAAACTATTAGTTTTGCATAACATACATGTACAAATAAGATCATTAAAGTAATATGGTTTACGATAAATAACTATAACTTTATCATACCTTTATAATTTTATTTATTCATTAACTTTTACGAATTTTTTCAAAATATTTTAATTACTCGCTATCTTATTTATCTACTTTTAGTAAAATAATAATATATTACAAATCGTTTGGTATTTAAAATAGATTTGATCACACATTGGTCCCTATAGTTTGCTCAATGATACATTTTTGGTCCAACTATTGAGTAGTTGATGTGGATGATCTTTATCGTTTTCAAAAGTTGTACCAATGGTCTCTGGTTCATGTAAAAATATTTCTTTACAATTCTCATTTCTTTTTTTCTTTTCCTTTTAACTTTTTATTTTTTATAATATTTAAAAAAAAATCAAACTCCATTTCACCCATACCCACCCCACTACCCCTATCAGGTTATTTGTTAGTTTAATAGCTTAGCCGAACCAAAATTTAAAAACAGATACCAGTTAAAACCGAAACTCATAGTTTACGAGGTTTTTATGCTATCAATCCTATATTTTATATTAACAATATTTTATAGTAATTTTTTTATTTATCATAGAAGTTATTACTTCGATCAATCATAATAATTAGTTATCTAGCATATATTTTTAATTACATAATTTTATATTTTTTGTAACAAAGCACCATTCATTGATTTATTTATAAGGGTTTATTGTCACTGTAGCACAACCAAGTTTGGTGTTTTTTCCGAATTGATCACTGAAGTTATTTTTTTGGTGCAATAGGCCACTAAAGTTTAATTTTACATGCTAAATAGGTCACTGACGTTAAAACTAACTGGATTTCAGGTTAACGCCGGGACCTATTTAATATGTAATGTTAAACTTTAGTGACCTATTGCGCAAAAGAAAACGTCAGTGACCAATTCGAAAAAAACATTAAATTGGTTATGCTACAATGACAAAATTTTAGGACCCTTACTTTATTCATTTCTTTATCGACGTCATAATCAATTTCAGGACTCCATTTCCTCTCATAATTTAACCACGGTGGCTCAACCACTGCCGACTCCATATACTTCGTCACAATCACCACCACTTTCACTCTAGTATCCATTATCTTATCACTCTTATCACGGACCCCAATATCCACCCAACCGGAACCAAGCAAAACACACCCTGGTTTTGGGTACGACGCATGGGCATGTAACAATGCATAAACCACCGATTTGTTATCGGAATAGTACTGAAGATCTGATGCCCTCACCTATTGATCCCAACCATGTTGTGAGAAGAAGACACTATGTAACTCACCTTTAAAGTTACTAACTCTTAAGGTGACATGTTCCCACTCACCTACATGTTCACCAAACTTTCCTAAAGACAGGTTGATGAATTCCAGTTTTCCCTTGCTCTGCCGTTAAAAGGGTAGAAAACCCATATGGCAATGTCGGTAAATACCCCACTAGAAATGAGTTTAACATGTAAATAAGAAGAAGCATCTTGTAAAGATCCTTTCTTGACTCTATTATGGCTTGAACCGTCATGTGGGAGATCTAACCAATATGTGTCATCGTTCAAACCACCTTGTGGAAGGTTCGAGTCGTTTTTTGAACTGGGATCGGGTTGGACTCATTCCTTTGTCAGTAGACCAAAGCACCGTTATGGAAAAACCAGTCAACTGAATAAGGAAGGTAAGGGTCATCGGGATGAAAGTAGATTATCGAAGAGTAAGCTTGGATCAGTGCTTTGATTTGGTTCAGATTTGACATTGAATTCGATACTATACCCTTCAAACTCACTACAAATCCATACATGGAAATGGATTCGACAGTGGTTGAGCCACTGTGGTTAAATTATGAGAGGAAATGGAGTCCTAAAAGTGATTATGACTTCGATAAAGAAATGAATAAAATTAGGGTCCTAAAATTTTATCACTGTAGCACAATCAAGATTAATGTTTTTTTCGAATTGGTCACTGAAGTTTTCTTTTGCGTAATAGGCCACTAAAGTTTAACTTTACATATTAAATAGGTCGCTGCGTTAAACTGAAATCCAGTTAGTTTTAACGTGGGGGTCTATTTAGCATGTAAAATTAAACTTTAGTGACCTATTACGCAAAAAAATAACTTTAGTGACCAATTCGGAAAAAACATCAAACTTTGTTGTGCTACAGTGACAATAACCCTATTTATAAACTATTTCCATACATGATATACCAAGTCAATGTTTTAATACTTTAATTGTATATAGATTTAAATTAGTTTACTTTTCATATTATTAAGATTATAGTAAATTACAGTTTTGGTCCCTGAGGTTTGGCCTACTTTTCGCATTGGTCTCTGAATTCGAAATCCTACATCCTTGCCCCTGTGGTTTCCATTTACTAACATGTTTGGTCGTTAGTCCATATCAAAAGAAAATTTTACCCTTTTTATTTCTTTTTTCATTTTCTTTTAACAAGTTATTTACTTTTAATTATTAAAAAAAGGAAAAACATTCTACCTTTTCCACGTAACTCGCATTGAACAGGAAGAGACCCGGAAGGTCTTCCATGGCTGCCTTTTCTACATAACTCGTGAATCAATCGTCCTCCAAATTCAGCTACACCGATTGAATCAATCAAATATATAGAATCTCCAAACCGTTCTGGAATCAAGGCTTGTTTGAGCTCATCATCTTGTTGGCTGTTGTTACGATCATCTACGATGGGCAAGATCATCTCAGAATCTTCATCGATTTTGTTCTTCTTCATTCTCCTCAATGAAAACTTGATATTCTTTCCACCACACCATCCATGGTTTCCGTTGCTCGAGGTGGGCTAAACCTGTAAAGAGCAATTCGCCGGAAAATTTAGCCGGTCCCAACATTCATCGGACCTTGCAACCCATCGAAAGCTCTCATGTTGATATTGAAGAAAACCGTGTTGTGATTCGCATAACCATCACTTGGGTCAATCCCTTTGAACCTTTGTGGAAATTGAACGTAACATATCTTATCACCGCCTCTATCGAGCATAAAACACATTCCTTCTTTTAGAGCCAATGAGGTATATATGTAATGATCACAGTCGAGGTTAAGTGTAAACGATTCGTTTGAAATTATCGCGCTTGCTTGAACCAGGGCATTCATGGCTCCTGCTTTCTTGTTGTGATCGAATTCCGGACGCTTTTCTCGAGACACGTAAATTAGCATCGGTAGCCTGGTATTGACGTTTCGTGTGTCGATCAGATCTTCGGGATCGTTCACCGCTTTGTAAGTACATCCAAGTCCTGGTATAAGCCGGATAATTCAGGCGTGGTTACCTCTTTAGTGGTCTTCCTCGCCAGAAAACCAGGTTCCATGCCAAGTGTTTCTGTCGAACATCCAAGTAGCTTTGGGGAATTTCATCGATACCGACGAGCTAGCACCACGCTCCATCTGTTTCTTCTTTGCTAAAACCTCTTCTCTTGCATTGCAGGCATCGGATCTTCGTCGAATTGACTCCGACAATGCGTTGATCCTGACTTTAAACTCATTGTATTCTCGTTTAACCCGTCGCCTTTCCCTAACAAAATCAACCTGGGAGAAATGGTAGATGAGAGGTTTTGGGCATCATCATCTTAAATGGATTCCCAATTAGGAGAAATGGCTTGTGAAGTCCATCTGAACGACTCATGGTTGGTGTATCTGCAAAAAGAAAAATTGCAAGAGGAAAACATATGAACAGGAAGCGAATATCTCACCATGAATTTCCAAGAGAGAGAGAGAGAGACAGGGGGCGGTAGGGTAATTGGGGGTGGGGGTGGGTTTGTTTTAATAATAAAAAAAATAAATAAAGTGTTAAAAGAAAAATAAAAAAGAAATAAAAATGGTAATAAGGTCTTTCGACATATGAAATAAGGACCAAATCTGTTAGTAAATGGAAACTACAGGAGCAAGATTTGGGATTTCGAGTTTAGGGACTAATACGAAAAGTGGGCCAAACCACATGGACCGAAACTGTAATTTACACGTACGTTAACTTAGTCAACGATGGTTTAAAAGGTATTGAAATACTAGTAAATTTCCAGGCCATATTACAAAAAATTTAAATTACTAGTTTTGATAGAATTTTATAAGAGTTCTGAATACATAAATCATCGTAGACTGAAATAAAAAGTTACTGATAACTCTGTTTTTTAAAGAAAGTATATATCTGTTTTTACACTTTATCCCCATCTTTCGTCGCTGTGCCTTCCATGTGGCTCGCCTGTACTGTACCTCTCTCTCAAAACACTTCGTTTTTTCGCTTAAAATACTTTTTCATAAGTCTCATCGCTGTAAAGTTTCGTATCCTCCTCTAATTTAGGGTTTCCTATTTCTTCAATCCGATCAACAATCGCCATAGTTTCTCTAATTAAAGCTCTCTTCTCTCATCTATGGTGTCTAAGGTACGTTGTTAGTACGTTTAAAATCTTCGATTGATCCATTTCCGCTAGACCAATTTTGGTTTGAACGTCTTTGAGGTTGAAATCTAAGGCGGAACGTAGTGAACTGAATTCAGTCAACATCTAATTGGAAATTCTGAATTCAAT
The DNA here is from genome assembly GCA_023525715.1 of Cichorium intybus. Taxonomy (NCBI): domain Eukaryota; kingdom Viridiplantae; phylum Streptophyta; class Magnoliopsida; order Asterales; family Asteraceae; genus Cichorium; species Cichorium intybus. Next base: position 139,827,869 of record CM042012.1, read on the forward strand.
TTATATAGATCCTTTTTCGAGATTTAGTTTCCGTATTTTGATCTGGATTTGAGTCCGAGGAGTCTAGTGTTATCTGTTTTGCTACCTTCGTTTCAAATTCATTCGCGAGCTGTATGTTTTAGTTATGGATTTAGAAAGTGAGCGTTCAGTGGAGGATAACGAATTGGTAGAGACGGAAGGCTTGGAAATAAACAGTGGAATCGATACTAAATTGACAGATAATGGCAAGTATGATGCTGAAAACGTTGATGGTAAATTATCGGATGACATAAAAGCCGAAGTAGCGAACACGACAGGGATATTGACGGGAGGCTCGCCAGGTTCGTCGCCGTCGCCTGCCACGAAAGGGCGAGGATTAAGGAAATGGCGGAGGATTCCTAGAGAAGCTGGTAAGGAAACGAATAGTAGTTTAGATAGTAATCGGAAGAGAGGTATGATTGCTTTACCTGTGGCCATGAAACAAAGGAGTGAAGGATCTAGTTCATCAACAAACGCCATGCCACATGCTCTCGGTAATCCTGTAGATCATAATCTGCTTTACGGAGAGCTAGGACGTGGATCTGATTTTGCTTCTAGGGCAGATTCCGACAACAGCGAGGATCAAAACAGCAGATCTTCCACAGCCGCTAGTGCTCCAAAACCTAACCACAAGCTTCCTGTAGCAGGTATGACGAGCTCGAATGGGAAGAATTCAGGTATTGTTTCAGTAGAACCTGGTGATCAACAGGAGAAAAGTCGAAATCAAACCAAGAAGGCAAGAGGATTCAAACTCAAGAAGGAAAACTCCATTTCCAGCATGGAATCTGACTCCAGAAGCTCAAACTTTGTCTTCACACAGGGTTCTAACTCTGTAACAAGCAATGGTAGAAATAATAGGAGGCTGGTAAACTATGAAGAAGATTACAGTGATGATGCTCAAAATGGTGACAGACAAACTCAAACTCCATTCAAAAACGAAGCTGATTCTGAAGACGTTTCACATGAAGATTTAGCAGCTGAGAATTCTTGGGAGGTCAAGGAAGAAAAAGTTGATCGTGCTGGTGATCATGACTCTCTGGTAGATTCTATCATTCCACTCCATTTGGCACAAGAAGCACTTGAAAGAGGTAAAGTAACTTTTCTTCTAATCATCCTTTCACTCTACACAATTAAAACCATCATCATCATCTTCTTCTTCTTCATCATCATCGTTATTGCTTACAGAGGTCCAGAAACTAAAGGATGTGGGTAAAGAGGATACGTTATCCTCTGATGACTCCTTCAAATCCAGCAATATCAAGATCGAGGAGGCCCGAGTTATGATCGAGCTCAAGAACGCGAAGATTTCCCAGCTTGAATCCATGTTGAACTATGGAGATATAAAAACAGATTATGAAGAACTATTGAAGCAAAGAATCACAGCTGAGCTGGAATATCTAGTAATATCAAAAACAATTCAAGACTTGACGAAGGGTCATATAGATCGAATCAATAATCTAATGGTACAACAAAAGAAGCTAGCAGTACAAGAAGAGGTACAACTTGAAGAAGCATGGGAACTGAAAAATAGGGCATGGAGATATGGTTTGTGTTTTATGATTCAGATGGTTTTGCTAGTTGTTGTTGTGTATGTGTTTGTTTTGCAGTTTTCATCCCAAAATAAGGTTATACCTACTTAATAAGTTGATTTATTTTCCACTTTTTGTTTAGATATTGATAGATATAGATGGTGATCTTTTGTTTGTAATATGAAATTTTTTAGCTGTTATTAATGTTTCAGTTTTATTTGGTAATTTGTGTTTCAGAGACTTGTAATAAATGTTTGTTGAATTGTGTTTGGGCTGAGATAAGGTTATAAAAATAACAGTGTACTTTTTATTAATTCCATATAGATTATTGTCTCTTTTTTGGTAGATATTTCTTGGGGCTGTTTCCTTATTTTTTGGTGTTCATGTTTGGTAAATTTCAAAAATGACAAAAGTGGGTGACCATTTTGTGATATTTGACCAAAAGAAGCTTATCTTGTGATATTTGATCAAAAGTGGTCATTTTGTTATAGGATACCGACTATATTATTACTTCTATGATTAACCAAATTATATATGTCCGGATGAACTGTTGCTGGTTGCATACATAAAATCTTTTTCTAGGGTGTGAATTTAGGTAATTATATCGTGTTTTTTTATCTGACACGAGATGATACAAAATTTTCATATAAACCCAATATGACATGATTAAAATACGGTATTTTTGTCATATAAACCTATTAATTTGCTTAATTCATGCTTAATGATACAAACACAACAAAAACAAGTTACAAAATATATAAAATAACAATTTGTGTCAATGTCGTGTTGAATTTTAAACACAAACACAACCTGACGCCATGTTTTTTTACGCTAATCACAAACACAAATACGAATTCGAATTTCAATTTCGTCTTAATTTTGTTTCGTAACTTGTATTCTTGTCATGTAGTCTCGTGTCATCAATTAACATCCTTACATTTTTTGAATTAAATGTAGTATTTGAATGTAAGTAAATCACCGATTTACCCTTTTGAACACCAACAAGCCAAAATGGTGTCCTGTTCAGGTCATCTGGTATTGTGATGATGAATTTCGATTTTATACTTGATGTAATGATAGGTGATGGAATACCTGACAACACTCGTGAAGTTATCCACAGTTTAGTTTTCATAGGCTCAACTTTTGAGTGGTCACCTACCTTAGGATAATGAAGTTGCTTTACCCTCGATCCTATCCATAATACCCAAAATAATACGCATTGTACATGAATGAAAATATGATAAACAATCACGAAAACATTTTGAATCGATGGCATATTAACAACTTGTAAATAGGTGTAAATCAAGACGTAGTGTTAAGATAAGTCGCATTAATCAGTGTCACTAGCATTGTTGTTGTAATCCAAACTATAGATTTTGGAGAAAGCCTGAAGAAGACCTTGGTAGACGATGACAGCATGAAACGAACTTTTTATATTTATAATTAAGTTAAGAAGACTAAGCACCCCAAGGATCCTTGGCGCAATGGTAGCGCGTCTGACTCCAGATCAGAAGGTTGCGTGTTCGATTCACGTAGGGTTCAATCCCTAAAATTTGGGTCCTGTTTTTGTATTTTTCTATTAAGTTTGATATGGATTGGTTTACAATTTCTTTATTAATCATTTTCACCACCTGTTTTTTTAACTACTGCTGAAGTCATCTAAAAAAGATTCGAGTTACGTAATTTTTTGGTGAAAACGATGCACAAATATATTTATAAACATATTTCCATCAATTCTATGTTCTAAAAGTTAAAGCCAAAATAACTCGGCTTCATCGGAGATGTTTATGCGTTTGGATGAACCACCATTAATGGTGTCGGATATTGCTGGCTATTTAGCCACAGTAAATCTCAATTGACGGATCAATCTACTTTGAAACAATATTTATCATGTATAACTCTTTATGGTTTAAGGTTGAACTTGTACCTGAAAGTTGATGCAAAAACTTCGAACCCGTACCTTAACTTAAACTTGATATTCTTGATCAAACTTTCACAAGCTTTCTAAGTGCTTTTAGGGTTTTGATCGAGAAAACCGTACGGATTATTTATAAGCATCGGCTAAAAACAAATAAACTCGAAAACGAGTCTCAATCAGATGAGAAAATGAATCAATCGGGAATAATTTCCATTTTTAATCATATTCTAACTAATTCCTACTATATACAACTAAACCCTTCATACATGTTACTTTGCATGTTCTAAAAAAAATATGAGTTTCTTTTAAGAAAGATTTCTTTTAAAAAAAAAGTAGAATTTCTTTTAAGAATATTCGTTGTTGAGTCTATTTATCTATTGTTTAACAACTCAACGTCAAAGACAATTATGTCTCTGTAGCGTTAACGTCACCTAAGAAAACAGACATGTAAAAAGTGATATAATGGGGTGAGTAAAAAAATGGTAAGTCGCACACTGTGGACGACCTACACCGGACTTATCCTAAAAGCCATCAGGTAGATCCCGAAACACTAAAAATATTTTGGGCATTTAAGGATTGAACTTGAATCTTCCTTATGTAATTTCGTATTTCAATCGCTAGGCTTCCATCGTAAAGTCAGTGAATAAGCATATGCAAACATAAAAACATACACAAGAAAATGAATACCGATAAAGCAATATATACTAACAGGAAAGCTTGGAAAGCAAAATACATGCAAGGGGTCAACCATGAACTAATACGACATGTGAAAACGAATACGTAGGCAATAAATGGACTTAGACTACTTCATCACCCTGGTATTAAGCATCCACAACATCATATATGAGCTCATGTCCTCTGGCAATAAATAGTTTCTTATGTCTAGTCTTACAATATCTTCTCAATTCGAAAATGATAGCTTATTTGGGAAAAAATTGAAATCTTCTTTTCAATGGTCTACACCACAATACTTTGCGCTTTTACGTGTTTTTTTCTTCTCAAAATTCACATTTTTCACAATGTTTCGTATTTGGTGCTTTTTTGGCGAAAAAAACTGAGTATCATAAAACAAAAAAAGAATTCACAAAATTGGCTAAATATGCATTTCATTCAAATATAAACAAAAGTAAGTTTAGCAAGCCTGGTTAATGTTTATTTTAACGTGTTATCCTCATCTAAGGCTATCCGATATACAACAACAATAGATGACATGAAGATGACTTGACACCTCTCCCCGAAGGTCACAACATCCTCATGTGGCGTGGAGGAGGTGGTGTGGGCTTGAAGTGGGTTTTTCTACATGAGACCACCCCTCTTTGATCTCTTTCTTTTCCCCTCTCTCTCTCTCTCTCTCTCTCTCTCTCTCTCTCTCTCTCTCTCTCTCTCTCTCTCTCTAATAAATAATAAAATATTTTTTTATTAAATAATCAAAAAGATAAAAGGCATGTGATGATATGGAGTGGGAGTATCTCATAGAGGTAGGGGTGCAAATGAGCCGAGCCGGCTCGTGAGCTACCCGGGACCGGCTCGATAAAAGCTCGGCTTGAGACCGATTTTAAACGAGCTCGAGCCGAGCCCGAGCTTAAATATAAGGCTCGTTTATTAAACGAGTCCGAGCCGAGCCTCTGTCACCAAGCTCGATTAGGCTCGCGAGCCGTAAACGAGCCTTTATATATATATATATATATATATATATATATATATATATATATATATATATATATATATATATATATATATATATATATATATATATATATATATATATATATATATATATATATATATATATATATATATATATATAAATTAAAACGTATGTAGAGTAAACGAGCTTGTTAACGAGCTTGTGTCGAGCTTAAGCTCGTTTAGGCTTGTTAAGAATTAAACGAGCCGAGCCGAGCCCGAGCCGAGCCTGTGTATTTCTTAACGAGCCCGAGCCGAGCCCTATATATTTCTTAACGAGCCCGAGCCGAGCTTGGTCAGGCTCGGGCTCGGCTCGGCTCGTTTGCACCCCTGATAGAGGTATAGTATGCATGTGATGTTGATGTGGAGCTAGATGCACTACTTTTGCTGTGATAGTATAATATGTATACCGCAAAGTCTGAGGTTCCGTGTACAATTTATTCCATGTATGGAAAAGGTTCTTTATCATGACTAAAACCTGCATTCCTCAACTAGAAGCCAAACACATAAACCATCATAATTATGTTTCTATTTAAAATAAATAATAATGCCATCCAATGTGATTTTTTTTTCTTGCAAAACGACATCATATTAGCGGGAAAAAAACAGGAAATATGATATATATATATATATATATATATATATATATATATATATATATATATATATATATATATATATATATATATATATATATATATATATATATATATATATATATATATATATATGAAAAAGCAATTTCGCAAAATTAAGGAACTTTTTCGTTAAATATATTATTACTTTGTGATTTGTGATAAAAGTTGAAAAGAATGCCGCTTTGTGACATTGTCTTCGAATTTTGAGTCCTTTTCATGATTAAATTTTGTTATAATCCGTGATTTATCTTAATCTATTGAAAAATATTATAGATATTCAAATAAATTTATAAAGGAATAAGGGACTAGAAGAGTACAAACAGCTCATGTGCAAATGTTTGCTCAGGCGCATGATCTCGCTGATGATCTAGCATAGTTTAGGCATAAAACATTAAAATGACATATGATCCAGAGCAAATCAAGCACGGAATGACACTTGGAGTATCAAATTTATTCTTATCTGTATAAAATATTTTATAAGAGCCTCAGCGTTTGATTTATCGTTTTTTATGATAGCATCATATTAATATCAAACATTGGGGCGTAAGCCATAATCTTTTTTTATGTCTGTATAACGAATGAATATGAAAACATTGAAATCATTACATATATAATTACAAAACAAAAAAGGGTGGAACTACCATAAAATCGTTATGAATTTAATAACTAATTTTGGAAAGTAAAATAAAACATTATCAGGTATTTAATAAAGCAAAATGTTTATGGTAAGTAAAATAAAATGTTTTTGAACAAAATGATTTGGACACAACGCACAAAAACAACAAATAATATATATATATATATATATATATATATATATATATATATATATATATATATATATATATATATATATATATATATATATATATATATATATATATATATATATATATATATATATATATATATATATAGGGCTAGGTTATAATAAGAATGATAATTATTGTGTTACATTGTAACTAAATCCTGGCCATTAGATTTCATTCTCGTAACAATGAAAAAAACACATTCTTAACAGAATAAGTTTTTGACATAACGAGTTCTAACTATTCTTAAAAGAATGAACTAAATTTTGTACATTCTTAAAAGAATGTGTTTTAAATGAGTGGTCCAGATTGAGTTTCAAGGTTACACAATACTTGTATGGATATATTTGATCCTATATATATATATATATATATATATATATATATATATATATATATATATATATATATATATATATATATATATATATATATATATATATATATATATATATATATATATAGGATCTTTTGAGAACCAACTTCACCCCGAGAACCCGAGAACTCCCAACTCCTTTTAAATCAATCTTATATCTCCCAAACCGATATTTTTTTCAAAAAACCGACCCCATAGGCCTCTTAGACGCTCAAAATGGGGCCGGGTCGCTGAAAAAAATTTCCGAAAAAACGAATTTTTTTTTTTGAAAAACTTTGTACATGTGCAAAAAAAAAAAACTTTGCACATGTGCAAAGTTTTTTATACGTACATTTTTTTTCAAGTTTTTTTTTATGGATGTCTTTCTAACATATATTTAAGGCGTTCTGTAAAAAAAAATTTCAAAAAAAGTGTACGTATAAAAAAGTTTGCACATGTGCAAAGTTTTTTTTTTTGCACATGTGCAAAATTTTTTCAAAAAAAAAAAAAAGTCGTTTTTTTCGGAAATTTTTTTTCAGCGATCCGACACCTATTTGAGCGTTTTAGAGACCTATGTGGTCGGTTTTTTGAAAAAAATATCGGTTTGGGAGTTCTCGGGTTCTCGGGGGACTTGTGGTTCTCAAAATATCCTAACTCTATATATATATATATATATATATATATATATATATAATTTACCCTTAAAAAACAACATACAATATTAACATAGCAACCCAATGTAACTCTTTTCGACCCAAACATATAAATGACTCATCCTAATATACAAACCATTCTACCACCTTTACCCAACCCCTCATCTTTCCCATTTTACCACTTCCTACCCAAAAAACAAAATCCCTAATCCGAAACTTCACTTTTAACACATTGCTAATGTGTCTATTATCCTTCTGTACATCTACCATTTTCCATGACTCAAATTAGGCAATCAAGATAAGAGTAGTTACGCCTTCTTCCATATTCTAGAAGACTCCCATAAGTACGGTCCCACACACCAATAAAAAGTGATTCTGTATCTGGACTAAAACACGCGCCCGATATTTCACCAAAAAAGTCGATTTCCTGTTCTTTTTCATATCCGTTTTTGACATCAAAAACATGGACAAAATCGGCTGGTTCGGCCATAGCCATGAATTGACCATCGGAGGAGTAGCGAATTGACCGAATTGCCCCAAAGTTGGCCTTGAGAGCGGTTATTGATTTGGACAGGTGTCGAACATCCCATACTCGACATGTTTTGTCCTGATTGCCAGTGGCAAATGTGTAGCCGTCGGGATGCCATGCTGATGCAAATGAGAAATCTAGGTGCCCATTTAAAAGTGCAACCCTCTGCATAGAAATATTAAGGTTAATTTTAGTGAAAAGAGTAAATTTCGTTTTTGGTCCCTGAGTCTAGCTCATTTTTTTCAATTTTGGTCCCAGCAAGTTCCATTCTCTTGCAATTTTGGTCCTGATTTGAGCTTTTGTAATGTTTTTGGTTCCTGTTGCGAGTAAAATAGCTATAGAGTAAATTACATTTTTGGTCCCTAGCTACAGCTGATTTGTTCTATTTTGGTCCCAAAAAGTTTTCTTTTGCAGTTTTGATCCTTATTTGAGGTTTTTGTAACAATTTTGGTCCCAACATGTTCTATTCTCTTGCAAATTTTGTCCTGATTTGAGCTTTTGTAACGTTTTTGGTCCCTGTTCCGAGTAAAATAGCTATAGAGTAAATTACATTTTTGGTCCCTGGCTACAGCTGATTTGTTCTATTTTGGTCCCAAAAAGTTTTCTTTTGCAGTTTTGATACTTATTTGAGGTTTTTTGTAACAATTTTGGTCCCTGTTGAAAGTAAAATTACTATATATTTGGTACCAAAACTGTAAAAATCAGCTTACTCAAGGACCAAAAATAGTCGATTTACTTGTAACAGTGACCAAAAACGTTAGAAGAACCTCAAATAACGACCAAAATTGCAAAGATAACTTTTTGGGACCAATATCGCAAAAATAAGCTATACTAAGGGATGAAAAAAGTAATTTACTCCAAATAAAATGACTACATTTTGAGACAAATCTTGCAAAAATAAGCTAAACCTCAAATAAAGACCAAAAGTGCAAAAATCAGATATCCTCAAGGATCAAAAATGCTATTTACTATAGTGGAAAAAAAGTAAATAATTGCAAGTAAGAAAATGTTGAAAGTAAAAAACTTGCCTTTCCGGAGGTGGAATCAAACAAAATTCCTTCAGGGTTGTCTCCCACGATTACAAAAAGCTTGCCATCAGGGCTCACTGATGTGTGCTGCATGCATCAAATATGAATGAAGCTTAGTCACATCAGAATCAATATTTTCTAGCAATGTTTGCTTCCATGGAATGGAATGAATCATTACATTCCATGATCTTGTTTGGTTGGCGTGTCGATATATATTTTAACACTATTCTACATATTATTTATTTAAAATTATAGAATATATTATTTTCAAAACTAAAAAGTTAAACATAACAAAAAAAACAAAGGGAGGGAGAGTGTATTATACGTTCACTGGCCAAGGGAACTTGAACTCCTTAGACATCTGAAACTTTTCCATATCAAAGTCCCGCACTCCACAATCATTATTCGAGGCCGTAAAATGAACCGCACCACTACAAAAAAATAAATAAATTAATTAAATTTAATCGTATTTTAAAAAAGTTTGTTGAAGAAACAAAATGGATACTACCTAGGCGCGGTGTAAATGTCCACAGCATTAGTAATAGCATTATCATCATAAGTTGTCCTCGAGCAATAACAAACTCCAGGTCGATCTAAATACTGCACCCGCAAATTTAAATAAAAAAAAAAAGAAAATGACCATTTTACCCTTATACGTATAATCTAAGTTATATATCAAGGGGTGTTTCTTTTTTCTTTTCCCATTAAGTTAAGTAAGGTTTGTTTCTTTTCTAAACTGGATAGACCGCTCGAATGAAAAATGACCATTTTACCCTTACACTTCAAAAAACAGTCATGTATAGCTGTCCGGATAACTAATTACTTACCTTGCATATAAGTTCTCCTTGGAATCCTCCAGCAACTAACAAATTATCTTTAACTGCCAGTGTACTAACTTGAGTCTGAGTAAATCCCTCCAGAAGACTTCCAGGGTGTTTCTGTAATAAATATATTTATAGTTAACCTAAAATAAAATTTCATGTAAAAGAGATTAAAAGGGAGCAAAAAGAGCACACCTCACGTGGTGCCACGTGTCCTGCTACATTAAGGATTGATGATTTGTTGCGTGTTAAGGAAGACCAATGAAGAACAGAGAAATGGGACATGTAGTACACATCATGTTTTGATGTAGCCCATACCAAGTTCCTCAACTAAATTCCCCCAAAAAATATATATATATCATAATGTAATTCTTTAGATAGGTTAAAACTAAAATGGCAAAAAAGAATATAAATTCATAAAAGGACTTGTCAGCATACCTGAAAATGAAGAATTGTTGACTTCACGGATCTTGAGTTGGATCTAAATTCATAAAATGAGCCCTCTTTGTTTGTAACATTGCATTGCTGTTTTACAAAAACAGATAAGTGGTGGATTTAGATAGAATAACAAAATAGCCGAAAAATCTGGTATGATGACGAATTACATTAAAATAACAAAATGTTTGTACCTTCTGTGAAGTCTCTCCAGATAGAGGGACATTTTCGTAATTCTTGTATTGTTCTAGCCTCGTTTGTCTATACTCTTCCCTAGTAATGCTGAGCCTCTCCCAAGGAATACCTTGAATATCCTTGCCTTTTCTTACTTGAGCAGCATATGTATCTCCAAACTTATAATTCTGCATTCAACTTTACATTATAAACATTGAATAGAATGTATTGTATCTAAAAAGTAATTTACATAATGCATGCCAAACACAGCCTTGAAGAATAAAGCACAAACCATATGATCGTGTTCATCGACTTCTGAATCCGAGCCACCTGTATCTCTCCCATGTAACCCGTCACTCATATTATTATCTACATCTTCCACTTCATGTTCATCAGCAATGTATTCAGCATCATCATCCAGTTCATGTGACATGATATACGAAACAAATGAATCTATCGAGAAAACAAACATGGCATTAGAAGTTAGTAAAACAAAAAAGGCTTGTATTTAAAAAAAATGACATTATAAGCAGATTACACCCTCACAAAGAAAATTTCAACAGAAAACACAAAGAATAATACATGTAGCGTGTAATGTCACTGAAATGTTCTCGATTCAATGATACAAAGGACTACATGCATCAGGAATTATTTGGCGTTTTGTAGAATACATTCCCTGATTTAGATGTTAGATTTAAGTAATTTCATTGCAGAATATTCAGTTCCTATGGACAGCTAGTGCCAGAATACTATTGTGGATAACAATAAACCACATATATCATGATTTCAAATCAAAAAGTTCAACGACCAACCAATTGCATATTCAAAACCTCCTTCCAAGCCCTCCTGCCAGACTACACCACAAAGTAAAGGGAAAAATAAAACTTCTAGATGATAGAAAACAAACACGCCGATTAGCAGAACAAGCGTCTAAACAGAAAAAGCCCTAATTCAAAAGTTAGCATTCATAATAGCTAAAAGAAAATGCGGATATATGCATATAATCTCAAGAGCGATTGTTTAACGAACTACAAATACAATTAATTTCATCAACAGGGAGAGGCAAACCATTAATTGTCAAAGAACAATGCAACAGTAACAATGAAAATCAGCGCACCTTCGCCAATTCAGATAATCAATCAAAACGAAATTTGAAGTCAGTTCGGTGTGAATTTCAGCATACGGCTATGTATTTGAACGTTAATTCATGAAAGCAATACGCAGGCAGAAAAATGGCAATATATTTCTCGAAAGCGAAGAAAAGAGAGTGGTCCTAATCTATTTGCTATCTGTTGTTGTCCGGCAGGACGACGCCGTATCATAGAGGTAAGCGAAGGGGGGCATCGAAGTTAAAGATTTCACGTCGGTTGCTGATACTCTTTGTAAATTATTATGAGAATTTTGTATATATTCTTATAAATATTTATATTTATTTATATGGTTTTTTAAAATTTCAAATTACATGTATATTTTTATAAAATTTAATAACTCACATATATACTAAAATACATAATTTAAAAATAATCATTTTTTAAAAAAATTAAATAAACATTTTTAAATTGATTTTTATTATTAAAAAAACTAATTAACTTGTAACGTTACAATATTACCCTTCTCCTAAAAATCATAAATATATCAATAGAAATCCGGATGTAGCTTAAATATCAACCGATTGAACAAAGTTTGGGCATCAAATTCAAATCCCAATATAGAGGTGTCATCGTTCCACAGTCAATATTTATTTCATCAACCAAAATTCATAGTCCATTGATAGATACTTCCAAGATGTCGATGGATAACAAATTGAACTCACATGTCTGGATCTGAAGCAGTTGTCAAATCAAAAATCTTACTCTAGATTTTGATCGATTGAGGCGTAATTCATATACCTTGAAATTGATAATATGTTTATTTATGTATTTAATATTAGTTGTTGTTGACTTGTTGTTTAACTTCTAATTGTGTTCCATTATTTTGTAGGGTTCTATTGGTAAATTTTTTAAAAGAACGCTAGATGTTGGTAGTGGTAAGATTGGTAGAGGAGCATCTTCCCAAAGAAATTAGTCTAATGAAATTCCATAACCACAAGGACCCCAACCCACTTCTAAAACTACAACACTTACTCCAATAAGTATCAATATGAATTATCTTCCTTCCACCTGGGAGATAGGCCAAAAATTACCGTTTCAAATAAAAATTTTAACTTTTACCACTCGTAACTTTTGTAAAAGAAAGATAAAAGATATGAAAGCGACGGATGGTAGGTTTGCAAAGAAAAATGGGAATCAAACGTGGGAGGGGTTGTTGGCGGGGCCCATTGGATTAATAACATATTCTACTTTCATATTTAACTTCATTCAAAATATCTATCTCAAAAAAAAAAAAAAAAAAAAAAAAAAAAAAAAAAACTAGAAGTGACACATCATGAACACGTTAATGAACTATATCCTATTTAGCATTCAGATTGGTACTATGGTATCAACATTTCTGGTCATCATAATTCCCAAGTTTATGTAAAGGGTCCCTTCAAATATAAATCAGACAAATTCTTTTTTATTCATAAGACGTTCATGACTTATTCATAAGAATGCTCTAAACATAATCAAGCACATGTGTCTTCCACACAAGAGTTAAATTTAAGGATTAGATCTGTAAATTAATAAAAGTAAAGAGTTAAATTTGAAAAAATAGTAAAGGTGAAGAGTTGAAAATGAAATTGGAGGATCAGACAACACACTAGTAGTTAGGACGGCTCCTATAGAGACGCGTCAGCGCCCGCCACGATTTCCCCTCCGACACCATCTCCTCCCAAAACTCCGCCATCAGATTCGTAATGGCGTATCTCTTAAAGAAGATTCTGGAATCTGCAAATCATCTGAATTGGAGTAATTCCAGTTTGAGCTCATCATCGAATTTGAACTTCTCGATTTCAAGTCATGCATCTGTATCAGATCAGATTATCGTGTGTTCGTCGTCGACTGGGGAATTTGACCGAATACCTCTTGATATATTTATGCAAATTCTGAAATTAATTGGACCTAAAGAGGCGGCGAAGCTCACAGTTATCTGCAAATCATGGAAATTAATCGTCTCTGATAATATGTTATGGATATCTTTTCTTCAGAACAAACAAGATCCCTGGGACTCAATGTTCTTCGCTGAAACCAATTTACGATCCGGTTATCCTCTTCGGTACGATTTTTTGCTACTATCGTATATTTTCATGAATTTCGAACTAATATGATTTCATTACAGAAGGATTTTGCATTCTAAAATTTTCATATACTACGATTTAGGAATTATTCATAGAATATTCATTTAGATTTATATTCGATGTTACTGTATTGAGCTGTAATTGAGCAAATATGGCTATAATAAGAGCAAGTAAGCCGAGGTATTACCCACGAATGACAAATAATCGGCTAATTTACATTCGTTTTTATAATTTTTACTGCAGATCTTATCCTTCTCAGATGCAATCATTTATGCATATTTATGGGCAAAGAGCACAGGTTCCTGGAGCCATTATCATTGATGGTGTGTATATTTAACCGAACTTACCACTATGTCCATTTTAGTTGACTTCTGCTGTTGCATTGATGTTGATTCTAAACTATTCAGTTTCTTATTCTTATCCTCATTAAAGGTGGTTCTGGTTATTGCAAATTTGGTTGGAGCAAATACAGTTCTCCATCTGGGCGGGCATCAACATTTATGGTAAGCAACCACTTAATTTCATGGCTTTGGGTTTACCATTGCGATCTATTTTCCTGATTTTACATGGTAAAATAAGCTACTTCCATTATTTGATATTCTAAAAGATCGATTGTATGTGTAGGAATTTGGTAACATCGAGGCTCCAGTTTACTCTAGACTTCGCCATTTTTTTGCAACAATGTATAGCAGGTGTTTTTCATGTCAATTTCTCATTACATATTTTCCACATTATAATTAATTTGTAAATTTGTATGATGTTACAACTTGAGTCACCTTCAGAATGCAGGTGAAACCATCTTCACAGCCAATCGTTGTCTCAATCCCAATCTCTGAATATGGCGGTATGAATCTTATAATATCCAAAATGACGTGATTTTTTATTCTGTGACATTGATTTTTTATATCTATGATGTGATATTATAATCTGTTATTCCGAACTTTTATTTTGTGAATGTGTTTCAGATAGAGAAGCTGCTAAAACTGCTAGACGACAACTAAAAGAAACTATGTACTCAGCATTATTTGACATGAATGTTCCTTTCGTGTGTGCAGTCAGCCAGGTTTGACCAAGTTATTTGACTTCAAAACACACTAATCAGATCCCTAAGATTGTCTTGTATGATGTGCAGGCAACTTTAGCTTTGTACGCAGCAAAAAAAACATCTGGAATTCTTGTGCATATTGGTTTCCATCAAACATCTGTTGTACCAAGTATGGTATCTTTTTCCATTTTCACTCACTTTCAAACCCTTTTGTTAACTTTATATTTTCAGTTTTAAATGGTAAGATTATGCACAAAGTCGGTGTGGAAACTATGGGAGTTGGAGCTTTAAAGCTTACCGGATACCTTCGCGAGCAAATGCAGCAAAGAAATCTACATTTTTCTTCATTATACACAGTCCGCACGTTGAAAGAGGTACTAAACATCTTTTAAAAGGGCATTTATGGTATTTTGCCTAACGTTGTTTGAATAACTTGGCACACAGAACCTTTGTTATGTTGCTATTGACTATGAAGCCGAGTTAGGAAAAGATACAAAAGCATCATATGAAGTTCCTGTTGAGGGTTGGTTTACTCTTAAACAAGAAAGATTTCGAACAGGAGAGGTTTTATTCCAGCCACGCATTGCAGGACTGTATGTACATATTAAAGTTTATTACTTTCAGTGTGCTTTTTTTATGACATTTGAATGAGTTTTGTTTTTGGTGTTTTTGGTATAGAAGAAGTGCAAACGGTTTGCATCAAGCGGTTGCAATTTGTATCGAGCGTTGTCATGCTGCGGGATTAACTCTTGATGAAAGTTGGTTCAAGAGCATTGTCTTGGCTGGGGGTACCGCGTGTTTACCTGGATTAGTAGGTATAATTATAAATATAACTATTTTATGTAAATATATGTGATGCATGAACTGCAGTGTAGGAGTTTAAGTTCCAATGTGGTTTGGGCTTCTTGTGCCAGGGGTTGCTGGAAGAATAACTGTTTGATGTTTAAAGTGAGGGGGGTTGGGTTTTGAACTTAATATTTTGGTTATGCAGAAAGATTAGAGAAGGAATTGTGTGTTCTTCTTCCTCCATCAATATCCAATGGAATACGAGTTATTCCACCTCCTTATGGCGCAGATTCTGCATGGCATGGGGCAAAGCTTCTCAGCAATGTAAGTTATTGTACCGTTTGGTGAACATTCATATTATTAAAAACATGTCATATTTTCTTTTAATTTCATGCACTTTCTCACCTACACATTTCCTTTCCATGTAGCTAAGCACCTTTCCGAATTCCTGGTGTATTACAAAGAAGGATTTTCGACCAAAGTCCAGAAGAAACTTCATATGGTGAACATTCATATTATTATTAAAAACATCATAAGCCACCCACCATTATGTGATGATTAGTATTGTGTTGTTATGTTCCTGAGTCGTGCAGTTTGTGTATATAATATAATAATAATATGTGCCTCATGTGTGCAACCACAACTCCACAACCAACAAAAAATAAACCATAACATGATTTTTGTAAATGTTCTTAGGGCATTTTCCATTTTCCCCCCATTAAGTCTTGTATGGTGAGTAAATGATGAATGTATGGATATAAGTGACGTATACAAAAAGTTTGTTGTATGAATAAAATGATGTACACCCAAAGTATTTTTTTTGGTGTTCGGAGATGAATTACTATTTACACAAATAATTATACCATTCTTTTTTAGAATGGTGGGCCACCCCGAAGTTAAAGCGTGGGATTCAAACCTAAGGTAACTCCTTTTGAAGTGATTAATAATTGCTAAGTGATTACATCATTCTAGTGCAAAAAATAGTGTAATGTAATGTATTGAAGATGATCTTATTCCATTAAATGAAAAGTAACATCTTAAATTCATCCCTCAAACAGACTATATATATCTTGATAACTTCCATGAACGATATCACTTGCTACAAATTTATGAACCTCCCCATCAACCTCAATCAAGCTCGACCCTTGAGTTCTCTCTAAATTTTTCTCCCAAAAATCTTTTCTCAATTTATGCACGCGTTCTTGTTCTTCCATGTCTGCAAACAAGTGACCCGCTAGCTTATACCTCTCACCCGACAATGGCTCTAATGCCACTATCTTCTTAAAAGCCAATTCCCCACGCTTATAATCTTTATGCATTCTACAAGCTGCAAGTAACGCACCCCATATAATCACATTTGGCTCTTCCACCATTGTTGAGATAACCTCTTCTGCCTCATCTAACCTACCCGCACGCCCCAAAAGATCAACCATGCAACCGTAATGGTGAACCGATGGTTTAATATTATATAAACTTGTCATTTTGTTGAAATATGAATGGCCCAAGTCTACTAACCCTGCGTGAGAGCATGCGGTGAGTATGGCTACAAATATAACTTCGTTCGGTTGTATTCCATTACTAACCATTTCATCAAAAAGTTGAAAGCATTTATGGGCCGACCCGTGTTTTGCGAACCCCGAAATAATAACTCCATAGGCCACAACGTCTTTTGAATACATACTTTTGAAGACTTCATAAGCAAACTCGATACACCCGCATCCCGCGTACATGTCAACAATCGATGTTCCAAGATTTACACTAATTTCCCCCCACATTTTCTTTATATACGCATGTATCCATCTACCCTCATCAAGTGCTCCCAAACGCCCACACGCAGAAAGAGCGCTCACAAGGCTCGACTCGTTCATTGGAATCTTACAAGCTACCATTTCTTGAAAGACGACTAAGGCATTCTCATACATACCGTTTCTAGTGTACCCTGTTATCGTTGCACTCCAAGTCGCAGAATCTCTTCTAGACATTTTATCAAACACTTGGTGTGCATACTCAACTTGGCCCTGGTTCATGTAGCCAGTAATCATCGAGTTTTTCGCCGGCACATTTTCATCTGAAAACTCGGCAAGAACACGATTAGACGACTCCGTGTCGCCTGAATTTGCGTACATATTTATCATCGAGCTGTGTATGTACGTGTCCGGTTTTATTCCAACTTTGATGATTCGCGCGTGTAGTTGTTTACCTTCCGAAAGAACTTTTAAATGGGAACAAGCTTTTAGAGCATAAGTGTAAGTGTGGTTATCTGGTGTTAGGCCTCCATGCAAGAGTTCATTGTAAAGTAAAAGTGAATCATATGGGCGATTAGCCGATGTTAAGCCTCTGATAACAGTGTTGTAGGCATATACATCGGGACTACGAACCGTATCAAACACCGACAAAGCTTCAACGATTTCACCAGATTTGGAATATGATTCGATTAACCTCGTTGTGTTAATCTTACGTTTGATCAATCCTGACACCACCAACTGGGTGTGAACTTGCCTGATTTCCTTCACGTTGTTGCAAATTTGCAACAACGTGATAGGCACAGGTACACCCGTTGTTGTCATACTATTCTTTTTAGTCTTTCTAGGGAGAGTTTTTAGTTTGTTATTTGAAGTTTACTAGCCATATATAAACATTATCTAATAAGCAAAAAGATAAAGGGCTGTTGTACTATAGCAAAGCAGGACCACACATATAGAATGATTGATTACAGACAAATTAGACAATGACACAAGAAACTGTAAAAAAATTATAAAAATACCAATTTTCTTTTTGGTAAGCCAAGATATTAATAAATTATACATGAACAGAAAAAGAATCTCATTCGTAGGCTATCTAATACACATGGTCGATGATATCGATGATACAATATAATAATAACTCAAAACTTACAGGAATTTGGCAACTTGAAGGGGCGATCTTGACCCTTCAAAACCACCGGAATAATAAGATAAGAAAAACTGCACTTAGGGTTAGCAGTAATGGCGGATTGTGGATGGTGTGGCTGTTGTTAGTATCAGCTCCGACGTTCTTTCCAGATCCTGGTGCTAAAGCGGGGCAGATGAGTCCTAGTTTATCATCGCGACACAAGCTAGCAAAAAGGCCAGGTGGATAGTTTCCGTACAGGTTGATGTAGCTGAACATTGTTGAGGAACACTCGTTTTCTAAGTCGTTTAAGTCATGGGCGTAAGGGCAAGCGAAGTCTTTGAATGCTTGACAGCAGAGATTTGCAGGGTAGTTAGGTCCTTTGCAACGGCTAGTGATGATTGTGTAATTCATGAACTCAAAGTTTACAGGACACGCTGCAAAGCATAAAACCAATCGATTCAATGAAAGCAAATTCAATATTACGAACAGGTAACACATGGCTTTGAGTCAAAATTGGGCAAAATCGAGTTCAAAACAGCACGCTCCAAAATCTAACTTATAGATCAATCCAATTATGCCAGTCTAAAATTAGGGATGTTCATTCATTCTCTTTGTTCCAATTTTGACATCGAATCAGACTAGATGATTTCACATTTGGCAAGTAAATTGGTGATGAAAACAATAAAGACGAGAGAAAACAATTAATTAAAATAAGAACAAGCTAATGAGTTCGTAACAGGTTATGTGTAAATTACAGCAATAACTAGAACATACGTTTCTTAGCCTGAAGAAGGTTTCGTCCAATTGAAGCTTCGGCGGCGAAGACACCATCTGCACAGACACAACACACGACGAGGAAAGGTTAAAAAGTCAAGATCAGAAGTTGACTGCGACTTCGAACTACTAAATTGCAATTGAAATCGGAATTGAAGTCGCGATGAAACAAACAAACCTGAAACGGAGACCGGAGAAGAGAAACAAGTAGAGATGCAGCAGAGCAGCAGAAGAACGGAGATCGCAAACTTCATGCTTGAAGAGTTGAAGTCCCGCAAATGGATTGATTATTAGTCTTCTTCTTTTCTTCGTTTCAAACTAATTGGAGAGATGGAGAGAGAAAAGGGGGGATTTGATAAAAGCCAGCAAAGAACAGTCAGATCCAGGAAATAGACATGGAAGCCAGTAGTGTCACGCGGTGTGGCGGAAGGACTTTTTCAATTCGGCACAAAAATTTTATTCCAACTAAAATATGTGTGATTTTCAATTGGGTTAATAATATAAAAACTACCGTGGTTTTATCAAAATTCTGGTTTAACCACTATATTTCTTTTTGTTCCATAAAAACCACTCATACTTTCAAAAAAATTCATATTGACCACTGTTCATTTTATTTTATAACTTTTGACGATTTCTTTTTTATCGAAAGGTTATGTAAAAAGTTTCATATCGACATTTTAAGCAAATATTGGAACTTCATTGCAGTGAAAATGATAAATAACGTTGTCTACATGTAATTTTGGTTTTCGTAACTACAACTCTTCGGCCACATTGTGAATGCATAGAGTGTCTAAGTGAATCCACTAAGTTTTGAATGTGACGGAGGTAAGAAGTGTTCCCATTTGACAACATACAATCATGACTTTAATTTGTATAGTGGTCGCAATGTATCTTTTTGAAAATATGAGTGGTTTTTACGATTTTTTTTGAAAGTATGAGTGGTTTTTTTAGAACGAAAAAAAATATAGTGCTTAAACCGGATTTTGGCCAAACTATAGTGGTTTTTATGTTATTAGCCCTTTTCAATTCGGCGACTCTAATTTTAATATTTTAATATGGGGGTAAAGGTTAAAAGACGGTATAACTATGGGTACTATGGCATATAAACTACTTTTTTTCCTTCAGATAATTAATTGTAGTTTTATAATTTAGGTCATGCAATTATGTGAAACCATTGTCTAAGGATACATCATACACGTAATTGGTCCAATAGACAATGACATCCATTTAGGTAAAATTATTGGATGGTGGTTGATGTGGTGTAATGTTTATAAAGTTAGTTATTTAATATTTTTAAGATCCTTTTGAAAGCCATGGTTCTCTTCCTTTTTATAATGATGTGTCGTGAAGAATTAGAGCAGTAAACATACTCGGATTGTGATGTGGAAATGGATTGATTGATTGTTTATTTCAATGGTTCGGAAGATAATCATGTATCGGAAAATCCTCATAAATCACTGTTTAGATATCATTTTTGTTTGCTCTTTCACTGCGCTTGTTTTGTGTTTTTTATGAACCAAAAAATCTCTTCCAAATTACAATAGATTGGTCTTTTGTAAATGTCTCTTAAGATGGTTACGAAACTGTCATAAAGTGGTCTCTAATCGCAGTTACAAAATTGTTTTATGGATGGGCCGGACTTGGGTCGGGTTTGGGTCAAATATTTCCAACATCTCTCATTCTTACACAAAACAACTATGATATGTTCAATATATCATGTGACTACATGGCAAACATTTCATACTTGAAAATAGATCGTGCAACCAGTATACTTTTGAATATTGCATATGTTGTATAACTGTTATGATGTATAGCATCTCTGAATATTTGAAAAGAGCAGGTTTAGTTATGTAATATCCTAAATTATTTATCATATTAACATTTCTCGTGATCTTTGATTTATTATATAAAGCCTCTTGCATTCACAATTGTCTTTTGGTCGAGCGGTGAAAACAACTATAATATGAACTTGAAATTATATTCCCTCCTTTGATCCATTAGCCCTTAATTTAACTTTCTTTTCGAAGGAAATTCCACCAGGCCGAATCACTCGTAACCATTTGAAAAACGCCTTAAGATGGCAATCATTAAACTAAGGGGTGTTTGTGATTGCTTATTTGAAATATTTATTGACTTATTATGTTTGACATCGGTAATAAGTTGTTTTACGTGTTTGGATAAGAGAATATTAAAAGCACTTATTGACTTAAATGATGAGTTTTTGATTGGTTGCTCCCTCCTTAATTATTGACCTGAATAATGGGTTTATAATAAGTTATTTCCTCATGTATAATCCAATTTGTCAAACATGAAAAAATAACTTATCAACTTATTATGTTTTGTTACCCGATAAGCTAATTCAAACACTTTTCTAAAAACTTCATTTAGACACCGGATAAGATAATAAACACTTTTAACAAAAAAACATAAGTTGTTTTAAATAAGCAATCTTAAACACCCCCTAAGCCTTATGAAGGTTAGAAAATGTCATAAGGATATTAATAAGGAGATTATTCTCAAACCAAGGGAATGACGAATCATAGACGTGGATGTTGTTTCTTATTTACCTTATTGATCGTCTTACACACATGTCGTATGAATCACATGATGCAAAATGTTTCATTTTCGTAGATGTATGTCTAAAACTAATGTTGCATATATGATAGTTCAAACATACTTCATGTTTGGATTCACAACTCATATATCACTCATAAATTATGTAATTCTCACAAGAACTCACATCTAGATACTAAAAACAGACAATGTGAAAATTAAGCATTTCACCTGTTACTAGACTTAATTTAAGACTATGATGTCGGCTATTTTAAGGGGGTTTTGGCAATCTTTGAATGATTCAAAGTGATACAGAGACTCTAATTAAAAACATGTTGTTTGGCCGTCATTTTAAATGTTTGTGTTTAATGACAAAAAATAACTATTTTACCCGTCACTTTAGGATGCCACAATATCAAATCACATTTTTTAAATTGTAAAGCAAGATCAAAATAAATTGAAATTTTAAAATTTTGTACAATAAGATAAAAAAGCAGATTATTAAGGCTTAGGATGTACCAAATAAGAATCATTAGGCTAGATTCATTCGATTTTCATTAGGATGTACAATAAGTAAACTATTTGGGAAGTCAATAGCATGGGATGTGGGACGAGCGCTATCACCTCTTGCTCTAAGGCCTAGGAAGTTATCACAGTGAAAATAATTCAAAGAATCTTTTGAATTTGTTGACCATAAGAACAATATAACATATTAGCTCCATCTTAAAATAATTGCTGGAATTTCATAGTATTTCCACTTCAAACGCATCCTTCCAATATCGTCCAGATTATTCCCCATATGTATTATAAGCTTGCTTTTAAGAACATATTGTTGATCCGAGCAAAATATCTAAACAAAGGCACATCAAATCATAACTAAAAACTTGTTTCTATTAAAAGCAAACAAAAACATACAATTAAAAGCTTGGATTCATTAAAAGTAGACGGAATCATCCAACTAAAATGACAACTGTGTACACTTAAATAAACAATCCCGGCAAAACTTCAACATAAAAAGAACTGAATTGGAGAGAACCTGAACCAACATGAGGTCGATCTTATATCATCCTGACATACCTTTTAATTATGCAACATGTATATGTATATATGTGATTTGGCAAACATATTGTCTTGTATATTAAAATAAGTGTATTTGCTATGATACATTACAATAAAATGTATGCCTTTTATAATAAAATAGGCAATGACAAAGATTTGACATGTTCTAAAAATACATCAATTGATATAGATTTTATCAAATGCAACCATATCATGCGTAGATATGTACTGGCTATTTGATCCATTCTTACGACCATGTCTTTGACATAATTATATTTGAGGTCTTCATGCTTGCTTTTACAATGGAATTGTGGATCCTTTGTATATTTTATAGCAGCTTGGCTATCAGAATTTATCGACACTTTGTCGATAGGATTGGTAGTTACTCCCATGCTATTTGGAAACCGATTAAGCCACATGACTTCTTGTAATACAATTGCAAATGCGACAAATTCGTCTTACATGCCAACAACCAAAGCATATATATATATATATATATATATATATATATATATATATATATATATATATATATATATATATATATATATATATATATATATATATATATATATATATATATATATATATATATATATATATATATATATACTAGTTTAAAACCCGTATGTTACACGGTTTGATTAAAAAAATTAATAGAAATAATCAATCCACCTATACTTTAGAGATTTTTTGAATTTAGTTGAATTCTATTTAAATTTACAAAGGATAGGATATATATTTTTTAGGGGTTTTTTGAATTTAGATTGTGATATCTGGAAATCAACCTGATTTATTGGCCTTAAAAGAATGTCACATGACACTAAAATGCTTTGTTTATTAGTATATATATATATATATATATATATATATATATATATATATATATATATATATATATATATATATATATATATATATATATATATATATATATATATATATATATATATATATATATATATATATATATATATATATATATAAGCGATCGGGTGAGGACTCTTCTTAAAGTGAGGACTCGTGAGGACACCTTAAAAAAATTGAAAAAAAATAAATAAATAATATAAATAATAAAATGGATCATAGTACTATATTGGAGAAAAAAAAATTCGGAAAAAAACTTTTGGATCATTATTTTTTTTATAATGAAACAATGATCCACAAAATAAAATTTTTTGTGGATCATTTCTGTTTCTCAATGATCCAAAATTTTTTTTCCAAATTTTTTTGGATCATGATATAGTACTATTCTCGATTTTATGATTTGTATTTTTTTTATATTTTTTTTCAATTTTTTTGAGGTGTCCTTACGAGTCCTTACCGAAAAAAGAATCCTCACCGGAACGGGACCCTATATATATATATATATATATATATATATATATATATATATATATATATATATATATATATATATATATATATATATATATATATATATATATATATATATATATATATATATATATATATATATATATATATATATATATTCGTCTTCCCAAATTAAAAATGGATGTTATGTCTAATTAAACAAAATTATAAATTATATCTTACGTAATGTACTTACATAAGTTTTTTATAACAATTTGCGATGGTATGCATCCTCTAATTATTCATATTTATGAAAGATTCAAACAACGCAACTGATTTTGGATTAGTAAACGTAGTTTTCAATATTAGCATGCTTAAATAACTAATAGTGTCTAATACTTCATTGGTATGATAAGATTAAAATATCTAAATTAATAAACCTTTAAATGCTTTTAAAAGCACATTGATAAATTTTAGGGTCATATAAAAATTATTTCATAATTAATAAAGCTTTAAATGCTTTTAAAAGCAAATGAACGTGATAATATAAAAATATTGTAACATTTAAATGAATTTATTTATTTGATAACAGGTAAATACAATATACAAAACAATCTTAACATATGTATATGTATTTCGATTTCAATTTTATACTCATTATTTTAATTTTCCGGGCATCGCCAAAGGAGATATGCTCTTTAAATTTTACCAATTAATAAGATATAACAAAACAATATTTTTTTACTATGTATTCATTCCAAACGTTATCAAATATTTCCATTAAATATTATAATAAAATATTAATAAATATTTACGATAATTCTTTCCTTTATCATTAATCAAATATGATTTAAGCCAAATAAATGAAGAAAATGACATGTGGCATTCTAGCTTCTAAGACATGCCATTTGGCAAATAAAAAGCCTTGTTTATTAGTATGTATAGATATATATATATATATATATATATATATATATATATATATATATATATATATATATATATATATATATATATATATATATATATATATGTATATATATATATATGTATATATATATATATATATATATATATATATATATATATATGTATATATATATATATATATATATATATATATATATATATATATATATATATATATGTGTGTGTGTGTGTGTGTGAGTGTGTGTGTGTGTGTGGTCTTTTGCATATCATAACGCACATAAGACTTCCAATTTCTCTTTAAGAGGCATTTTCCATTTGCTATCTTTCTCGTGGAGCCTTGGACACATTTTTTGTAAGCACCCGAAAATTTTGGTAAAAGTCATAAAATGAACATATGAACAGTCGGGTTTGAACGAGGGCGGAATAGTGAAATTGGCCGAAAAGGGCAAAATGGTCATTTGACATGAAAATGACCAAAATGTTAAGAAAATGTTAAGTTGTTAGTTATTGGGACATGATTTGCAAAGATGCGAGCTTTGGGACTAGTTTTGAACAAAAGATGGAAGTTAAGGACTAAAATGTAAATATTTTATAAAAATTAAATATAAATAAGAGAGTTATCTAACTCTCATTTCCAGAACAACATAGAAATTTCCAGAGAGAACGGGAGAGGGCGAGAGAGCACTAGAGAAGAGGAAGAGTTCTAGGAGTTCTACAAGGAATTGGAGCTAGGATTGGAGTTTCAAGCATTTGAGGTAAGAACTTCTCCGATTCATCGTCTTCTTAGGATGAAACCTGGAGAATCTGATTCATGAAGTTCATGAAATGTTTCCAGAGATTTACCTCCATCTAAGTGTACTAAAATCATCAAGTAGACATGTTCTAATAGTTGAATATGTTGAAAAATCAAGAAAATATGATTTTGGTTCAAGAACATTAATCCACGGGTTGGTATGATCAAGTAATTTCCTGTGATTCTGATGAGTTTAATATGTTAGAAATGATGAAAGAAACTTGTAATAACAAGTAATTCAATGGAACTGAAGATTTCATGCAAAAATAGTGAAATGGGTTTTTAGCTCAAAAACCCTAGAAATGGGTTAATGAGTTGAAACTGATTTCATATAGTTCTAATGGTTTTGTTAAGTTAAAAATGTCATAAAAGAAGTAAGAAATCAGTCTACAAGCTTGAAAATTCAATAAATTGGTTTTTGGTAAAAAAAATGGGGATTTCGGAAGAATTTTCAAGTTTATAAAGAAGATTTGATGATTTTATGGTTTAAAGTCAAGTGTAAGTTGGTATTTAGGGCCTGGGAATGACCCTAAAATGATTAAGTCGTGTATTAAGAACTTAATGTAGGGAAATAGTGAAACTGTAGTTGAAAAATTGTCAAAAATGACAATGTACTCAGGGATCGCGATGCGACCTCCACCCTTGTCGCGACGCGACCCTGCGCCAGGGGTAACATGCAGTAGTCTCCTGCCAAGTGAAATTGGATTTTGAGATTTGATGCTAGACTTGTCTGTTTGGCCTCAAATTTTAAACATAAGTCTATTATGGTATGAAACTTTGTGGAAAATTATCAAAATGAAAATACGACCTCCCGAGGGTACTGTAGCAAAATACGCGTATCTTGGGAAAGTTTACAAATTAAAGAAAGTTAGTTTAATAAGGGTTGTAGCTTAGTTATGACCCGTAACTGTATAATATGGGACTCTTGTATTGTAGAGTCAGTTGTAGTTGGTGTTAACCAAATATCTGTACTAAATGTGTATATAGGCGGTGGTTCAAATACGGTTGATCGAGTAAAAGATCAATGAATAGGAGGGACGAGGAAGGGAATAGTTCTAGTTAGACTTCTCTAGCTAGTTGAGGTGAGTAATGTGTGGATTTTCGAGTACATAGCAAATGGGTTTTATATAAAGTAATGAATTTTATATAAAATGATTTATGAGTCAAAATAGTTTTATGGAAATTGAAGTGGTTAATGAGAAAGGAAATGGTTCTATGGAACTAAATGGTTTTGTGAAACTGGAAATGATACTATGAAATAGTAAGTAAAATGAAAGTGATTATGTGGAACTGGAAATGGTTTTGTGAAACTGGAAATGATACTATGAAATAGTAAGTACAATGTGTATAGAAATGCTAAATGAGAAATACAGAGAATTAATAAAGTGATTGAGCCCTGTTGATGAGTTGAGAAGTATCCGGATAAAGATCACGGCCTGCTGCGGTAGGGGTGGTCAAAAGACACTACTGGGATGGTACCTCCCGTCGCGAAGTAGTTGTCTCATTGTACCTTGATGGATGAATTCGTTTCATGCTGTTAAGGGAGAAGTTATACGGGTGTGCTCGTATAAAGCACCTACGGGGACGCTCGTAGGGACATGCTATCAAAGGAGGGCATACACGGGTGCGCTCGTGTAAGGATACCTATGGGTACGCTCATAGGAAATTAAATAATATGGAAAATGTTAAAGCTTGGAATATGGAAACTGTTTTGGGTCTAAAACCCATATTACTCACGAGACGTATGTCTTACGTATGTTTTTAAAATGCTATGTACTCAGGTAATCAAACAAGGAATTAGAAGAGTCGAGTGTGGGACGGTAGCTTTCGTTGTGCAAAGTATGTGCTACTTGAATTGTGGTAATGATACAGAAGAGTAATACCCCGTGTGTATAACTAAATATTTTGTATTATAAAGTCTTGAAAAAAAAAATTGTGTGAGAATGGGGTGTTACAATTTGGTATCAGAGCCATAGTTTAAGTGAACTAGGTGTCAATACTTGAACCTCGACTTAAACTGTGTAGGAGTTAAGCAGAGTACATACTTAACTATGAGGTCGTAAGTGAGGAGAAGTGGGAGTAAACCTAAAACAGTGGAACATGAGTCCTGGTGGTAAAGCTGGAAGCAAATATGTATAGGTGGTTATAATAATATGGGCCCGTACTATCATAATCACAGGATATATATTTGAGTTTGGTGGAACCACACAGGAATCATGTGAATCTGTAAAGGATGAGTGTAGGAGGTTTGGGGGGTATAAGGTCGGTATATGATGTGTTTTCAAACATACATATAAAATACCCAAAAACGGCACCAAAAGACTTGGTGTGTTACGAGCGTATATATGATTGTAGCAATTGATTTTTCACATTAGTTTTACATTTCTAAACAGGGAAGTACCATGTATGAATAGAACAACACAAATAGGCAAGTGTACCTAATCGGTTGTAGTATAGTAACGGTAAATCCGGGTTGTCGAACCCAAGGGAAAACGGATATTTTTAAGTTAAGAAAATCAATTATCAATTAACATTTATTCAAGCAAACATTAATTAAAAAGGGGGGAAGTTTGAGAAAATGCATTGACTCGTGTCAAGAGACAACGCAAAAGTTTATTAGAAACGGGAGATATAAATATAAATTACAAAACATAAAAGTAAACATTTATACTTAGATTCGATTCAACCATCTAGTTATGTTTGCTATGCTATTAGTGCAATGGATATTGAAGGCTAAATATCGATTTCTAGAGTGATTAGATGTTTTGGTCCAACTACCTAATCCTATGATTATAAGGTCATTAATAGCAATGGTCATGCAATTACATTTTCCAAATAATCATGTATTGGTTCGTATCATGCAAGATTCATTCGAGTTTTTGATCTCAATGGTCATGAAAATCAAAATGGTTTGTACAGATTGGTCCTCTACTACAAACTTGTCATACACATATAAGTTTCTACCTTCGTGACTTAACCCTAGGATTTGGTCCATCACTAGTCATATCTGCCTAATGGTCATAGTACAGTTATGATAAAAGTTATATAGTCAGATTGGTCCTCTAGACTAAAATAACTCAGCAATAAGTCCAAAAGGAAGGTTCCTTAACATATACGATAGTCAAATGAATTATGCAAGATAAAATATAAAACGTTCAATATCCGATAAATAACAATCAAATCATAACTAGATAGTATTCAAATCTAAGTAATAAATGATGCAGATAACAAATATAACATGATCTGAAGAATACGGCCTAGGAAATCATAGAAGAATGCTAAACATATATAAAGCAAACCGAATGAAGTCCCGGCCGAACATTCTTCAAGCTCTCGATTCCATCCGCACCGTACCGTCTCTACAAGCCTTCTGGAAGTTGCAGGAGGCAAACTCCCGTATTTGGTGTTTTGGAGGTGCAGAGATGAGTTGTGGATAGTTGTGGGATGTTCAAACAAGAGGAGAAGGCCTCAATTTATAGCTGCTCCAGGTGAGATCGCGTCGCGATCCAGTAGGGGATCGGGTCGCGATCTGAAGTTTAGTGCGTATCGACGTTGGCCACGATCTCGACTGAGTGGAGCGGAGTTGGTGGGTCGGGTCGCGATCTCACAGGAGATCGGGTCGCGATCTCGTCGGGTTGCCATAGTGTCGCGATCTTTGGTCAGCATTATCTCATCGTGACATCACTTAGATAGGGTCGCGATCCTGACTGAGATAGGGTCGCGATCTATGCTGTTTCTGCCATTGACTCCTTTTGTTCACAATAAGGCTCGTATTCAGCTCATTCTTTATCCGCAAAGCCATTTTTCCTGTGTTTTAGTAATTTAAACGTATAAGTACCTTTTATCTTGATATCATACCAAAAACACTTGTTTAGGCACTTGATATTGCCCGAAATTTATGTTTAAATGAGGCAATATCAGTATACCTATGTAATAAAATCAAGTATGACTGAAATTGTTAAAGTATAATTGAAAAGTATTAAACATGAAATAATAAGTATGAGGTATGAGGTGGGGGAAAACCCATACTTTATATGTGAATTATTATAAAGTATGAATGAAGAGAATTGAAATTAAGATAACAAGTGTGTGAAGGGTAATAAGGTAAAAATCCAAATATGTGGTTGTGATAACCACCATACCATATGAAAAATAATGTAAAGTATACGTAATGGAACATGAGACGGTATGAAAGGAAACAGTAAAAGAAACATGACCAGAAAGTATAAATATATTGAGAAATTTGAATGGGGAGAAATGGAGTATATAGTACAAATATAAAAGAAAGTGTATAACTGAAAATCCCGTTGTCTAACGGAGACAAATTATGATTATGGAATAAAGATAAAAGTAGTGTCACAACAGTGACCAAAGAAAGAAAGATTGGAAATATATATATATATATATATATATATATATATATATATATATATATATATATATATATATATATATATATATATATATATATATATATATATATATATATATATATATATATATGAAGAAAACTCCTAAAAAAAGAAAGAAACGAGTTGGGTTTTGTAATCATAGACAAACCTAATGGCTGTATGAAAGGGTAAAGAATAAATATTGAAAAGTAGTATGAAGTGTCTCCCAGAGACAATCAGGGAATTAAAGTATGTGTACTAAAAGCTGTGATCAAATACGTTATTATAAAATGAAAGTAAAATACTTAATTAAGTATTAGACAAGGAAGCAAAGACAGAAATGAAAATTTAGAAATGAGAAGTCGTGACTTCCAAACCCGAAGGAAATATGATAAGTAAATGCATTTAATGGTTGGAACAAATAATTAAGTCATATGTATGATGCTATAATGAGTAATATAACAAAGTAAGTTACCTGAATGGGAAGGAAATGAAAAAAAAATGGAAAACTATTAAAGGTTATGAGTATTTTGCACTATCATAATGCGATTATAAGAAAATGAATTGAGAAATAGAGGTTGAATGCCTAATCAAGTGTTAGGCGAGAAATTAAAGATAAGACAAACGATGAAGATAATGAGAGGAATATAAAGAAAGTTATTAAAGAAAATGGTGATGAGAAAAATGATCATTGAAATCAGATCTGGTGATCATATAAAATAAGTATAGGAAGAAATGTAAATGATAAAAATGTAACCGAAAGAATGTGAGAATGATGACTGAGAGTCATAAATAATATGAGGTAAGGAATAAAGGTAAATGTCTAGATAAGTATAAGACAAATAATCAAAGATAAGAAAAGAACGATAATAAACAGACAGGAAGGTTACCACTTCCAAATATGAATGAATATAATTAGTAAAAGTATCTAAAGATTGTGAGAAATGATCAGTACATGGTTAGTAATGATGAAACATAAGGAAGAGTGTATATGTGTAGATGTGCTTATAAATATAAAAGAATAGAATGAGTAAGTTAAGGGACATATATAAAAGTATGAAGCAAAAGAGTGAGATAATGTATTTGACATATAGCCTTGAAATACGAAAGAAAGAAAGATAATGAGAAAACGAACGGGAGTTGAGTACCACCTAAAGGTATATAATAAATAAGTCTTAAATGAAATATGAAAGAATAATGTAATGTGTTGGGCATATAGCCTCATGACACAGAGAGTAATGGTAAAAAAATATGATGGGAGAAATTTGGGCTTAAAGCCTAGAAAGTTATAAGTAAAAGTATGTGAGATAAAGTTTTAATATAAAAAAAAAAAAGAAAGACACAAGATGAAATTAAGAAATTGAACATCGGATTGAAAATCTCTAAATGTATGTTAGTAAGAATATCGAAAGGATGAAATTTTATCAACAAGTGATATGGGTGAATTGAGTGTTGACTCAAGTAATTGATATGGGAAAAAAAGAGGAAGTACTTAATTTGAGTTCTTAAACCAAAAGAGAACCAAGTATATATATATATATATATATATATATATATATATATATATATATATATATATATATATATATATATATATATATATATATATATATATATATATATATATATATATATATATATATATATATATATATATATATATATACGTGTATATTATACAATTAAGAACTTGTAAATATATGCTAAGAAGTGGTTTGAGACCATGATTTGTATATTGTTACCCAGCTAGAATCATAATATGATTAGAGATATATAAAGTTGGTAATTAAATCCTTGACAGCTTTGACTTTTATAAGAGTCAAACTTAGAATATGTCCATAAAAATTATTTGGAGTATGTATGAAGTATATTGAAATTGAGCTTGGAATTATGAAATATTATATGCAATAAACTAGAAGCATCAAAGAATCAACATAGTAGAGTCGGGTTACCAAGTAGTAGTTAAGAGGTAAGAGAAAGACAAAATTTATTTGTAAAAGTCTAAAGTGGGACAAGAGTTTGAGAATTTAAATTTGTGATCAAGAAGTTAATAAATATGATTTGAGAAACCCAAGTGCACAACAATATGATAATATCATAAAAGTGTAATAAGATAAGAATGGTACATGGGGTACCACAGAGGATAAGAAGTGTACTCATAGGGTACTGTAAGAAAGCTGAGAAATGAAAAAGGCATGATTATATTAGTAAGTATAATGAGTAAATGAGACTGAAATCTCATAAATAATAAAGGAAGATGCTATGTAGTTAATCGCGCCGGTATAGCACCGGTATAGCGGTTCGCGGTGGTCAGCATAATCGCGGTTCAGTTTAGCGGTGGAAAATAGCGGTACCGGTATAGCGCCGGTATACCGCCGCGATTTACCGCGATTTACCGCGATAATGACCGCAATTTACCGCTATTATCCGGGTGGAGGAAAAAAAATTTTTTTTGATACTTTGACATTTTCTATATTAGAATGTTATATTATGTGACTTATTTCTTAAATTAAGCATTATGTGATGTTTTTTGAATGACTTTTATGATATTAATTCTACTAGTAATAGTCTAATATATAAATTCTACATATTACTAAAAAACCGCTATATCACCGCTATACCACCGCGAGAACCGCAAAATTAAATATCGGTAGGTTACCGCGATTACGGTTTTGACAGCGATAACTGCATAGGGAAGATGAAAGAAGTATTTAGATTGCTAATATGCCGAAATGTGAAAATAACACAAGTAAAGGGTGATATAATACATGTATTAATGAAAGTAATACATATAATGTATAGGAAATGAGTAAGAAGTATGTGAAAGTGAAATTTCATAAATTATGAAATAAGAAGAAAAATGATAATTGAATCATTAATAAAAGTTAAGATGTGGAAGTAATACATGTACATGATAAAATAAGACATGTACTTATAGAAAGTAATACATGTAGATTATAGGGTAGAAAAGATAATAATCCATAGTGAACATATGGAAACTAGTAAGGAGTAAAAAGAAGTATATAACTAGTAAAACAAGTATCAAGAGTAGAAAATAAGGAAGTTGACAGAAAGACTAGGTCAACTTCAACAGTAAAACTGTACAAAATTACAAGACCAAATATTATGTATTATACATAGAAAGAAAACTACAAATGTCAAGTTTCTAAAACAAAAAGCGGTATGTTGTTTCAACTCTTCTAGAGTAAGATATGCAGATTTTCATGAAAGGTACACTGTTTCGACAGATTCTGTC
This sequence comes from Cichorium intybus, assembly GCA_023525715.1. Lineage (NCBI taxonomy): Eukaryota > Viridiplantae > Streptophyta > Magnoliopsida > Asterales > Asteraceae > Cichorium > Cichorium intybus. Next base: position 139,861,451 of record CM042012.1, read on the forward strand.
CCAAACAGAAAATTGAGAATGTAAAGTGTAATGAAAGGAGGAAAATGCATTCCTTATGAATGGTAATAAGCCGAGAGTTGTTAGTAGAGATAAAGAGGAATAAATTGAAGTTTAAAAGATTTAAAGAATAACTATGTAAAGATAAGAAGTTGTAAAACTTCTAAAAAGAAGGGACAACAGTAAATTATTAATGTAATAATGAATGAGTAGAGGAACGAAAAAAAAAGAGAAGAGTGAAAATAAATAAATAATATTATAAGTAAAGAGTGAAAAGAGTGAGGAGGTGTTGTGAAACAAATTTGCTTAATTAAAATGTCCACTACGGGACAAAAGATTACAAGAAAAGATTTAGTGTGTATATGAATTGTGTATAAATACAAATTATGTTTAATTGTATTTGAAAAAAAAAAAGTTATGCAAGTAAAGAGTATGATTAGTATAATCTCATGTGTTTTGGTAAAGATATGAGAAGAATTACAAAGTAGGCTGTTATTTTTTATAAAAGCATGAAAGTATGAAACTACTTTGTAAAATAAGTCTCACTAAGAGACTTGCATATGAATGAAATGAGGTAAAAAGGAATGTAATTAAAACATAGAGTATGAAGTACGAGTGAGCGACTAAAAAGTTGAGAAAATGGATAAAATGACTAAAAGGGTATTTTGGTCATTAATAAAAGTATTATATATGTTATGATAAGAATTCTGAATATTACAAGGAAAAGAGGGTAAAATAACCAAAAATGTATTTTGGTTGAGTGTATAAATGTAAATTACTAAAAGGATATTCGGATGAATATATCTATTATAAAAAGAAAGATTAGAAGTGTGATAATCTTTAAAACACAAATTCCTGAAAACTATTTAGAAGTTACGCATCTTAAATAAAAGATTAAAAAGTTGAGGGAGTAAAAAGTTATTTCCTCAAAGATAAAAGTGTAAGTAAAGAAAAGATAATTGTACTATGCAAAAAGCCGAAAAGATTCCGGGGACGGAATCCTCTTAAGGAGGGGAGAGTGTAAGCACCCGAAAATTTTGGTAAAAGTCATAAAATGAACATATGAACAGTCGGGTTTGAACGAGGGCGGAATAGTGAAATTGGCCGAAAATTGACATGAAAATGACCAAAATGTTAAGAAAATGTTAAGTTGTTAGTTATTGGGACATGATTGGCAAAGATGCGAGCTTTGGGACTAGTTTTGAACAAAAGATGGAAGTTAATGACTAAAATGTAAATATTTTATAAAAATTAAATATAAATAAGAGAGTTATCTAACTCTCATTTCCAGAAGATCATAGAAATTTCCAGAGAGAACGGGAGAGAGCGAGAGAGCACTAGAGAAGAGGAAGAGTTCTAGGAGTTCTACAAGGAATTGGAGCTAGGATTGGAGTTTCAAGCATTTGAGGTAAGAACTTCTCCTATTCATCGTCTTCTTAGGATGAAACCTGGAGAATCTGATTCATGAAATTCATGAAATGTTTCCAGAGATTTACCTCCATCTAAGTGTACTAAAATCATCAAGTAGACATGTTCTAATCGTTGAATATGTTGAAAAATCAAGAAAAGATGATTTTGGTTCAAGAACATTAATCCACGGGTTGGTATGATCAAGTAATTTCCTATGATTCTGATGAGTTTAATATGTTAGAAATGATGAAAGAAACTTGTAATAACAAGTAATTCAATGGAACTGAAGATTTCATGCAAAAATGGTGAAATGGGTTTTTAGCTCAAAAACCCTAGAAATGGGTTAATAAGTTGAAACTGATTTCATATAGTTCTAATGGTTTTGTTAAGTTAAAAATGTCATAAAAGAAGTAAGAAATCAGTCTACAAGCTTGAAAATTCAATAAATTGGTTTTTGGTAAAAAAAAATGGGGATTTCGGAAGAATTTTCAAGTTTATAAAGAAGATTTGATGATTTTGTGGTTTAAAGTCAAGTGTAAGTTGGTATTTAGGGCCTGTAAATGACCCTAAAATGATTAAGTCGTGTATTAAGAACTTAATGTAGGGAAATAGTGAAACTGCAGTTGAAAAATTGTCAAAAATGACAATGTACTCAGGGATCGCGACGCGACCTCCACCCTTGTCGCGACGCGACCCTGTGCCAGGGGTAACATGCAGTAGTCTCCTGCCAAGTCCGTTTGGCCTCAAATTTTAAACATAAGTCTATTATAGTATGAAACTTTGTGGAAAATTATCAAAATGAAAATACGACCTCCCGAGGGTACTGTAGCAAAATACGCGTATCTCGGGAAAGTTTACAAATTAAAGAAAGTTTGTTTAATAAGGGTTGTAGCTTAGTTATGACCCGTAACTGTATAATATGGGACTCTTGTATTGTAGAGTCAGTTGTAGCTGGTGTTAACCAAATATGTGTACTAAATGTGTATATAGGCGGTGGTTCAAATACGGTTGATCGAGTAAAAGATCAATGAATAGGAGGGACGAGGAAGGGAATAGTTCTAGTTAGACTTCTCTAACTAGTTGAGGTGAGTAATGTGTGGATTTTCGAGTACATAGAAAATGGGTTTTATATAAAGTAATGAATTTTATATAAAATGATTTGTAAGTCAGAATAGTTTTATGGAAATTGAAGTGGTTAATGAGAAATGAAATGGTTCTATGGAACTAAATGGTTTTGTGAAACTGGAAATGATACTATGGAATAGTAAGTAAAATGAAAGTGATTATGTGGAACTGGAAATGGTTTTGTGAAACTGGAAATGATACTATGAAATAGTAAGTACAATGTGTACAGAAATGATAAATGAGAAATACAGAGAATTAATAAAGTGATTGAGCCCTGTTGATGAGTTGAGAAGTATCCGGATAAAGATCATGGCCTGCTGCGATAGGGGTGGTCAAAAGACACTACTGGGATGGTACCTCCCGTCGCGAAGTAGTTGTCTCATTGTACCTTGATGGATGAATTCGTTTCATGCTGTTAAGGGAGAAGTTATACGGGTGCGCTCGTATAAAACACCTACGGGGACGCTCGTAGGGACATGCTATCAAAGGAGGGCATACACGGGTGCGCTCGTGTAAGGATACCTATGGGTGCGCTCATAGGAAATTAAATAATATGGAAAATGTTAAAGCTTGGAATATGGAAACTGTTTTGGGTCTAAAACCCATATTACTCACGAGACGTATGTCTTACGTATGTTTTTAAAATGCTATGTACTCACGTAATTAAACAAGGAATTAGAAGAGTCGAGTGTGGAACGGTAGCTTTCGTTGTGCAAAGTATGTGCTGCTTGAATTGTGGTAATGACACAGAAGAGTAATACCCCGTGTGTATAACTAAATATTTTGTATTATAAAATCTTGAAAAAAAAATTGTGTGAGAATGGGGTGTTACAATCTTAACTCTTCACTATTCGTCATAGGAGTCTCAACGAGTTTGCAGGTTTACATATTAAAGCATTCAAGAATCTTATTGATATATGTCTCTCGTGAAAGGCACAACAACTTCTTTCAACGAACTTTTAAAATCACAACTCCAAGAATATACGCAGCTTCACCCATATCGTTCATTTCGAAGTTGGATGATAACCATCTTTAAGCTTCAATGACACGCTCCTTGTCATTTCCTGCTATTAGTATATCTTCAATATATAATGATAAAATGACAAATTTTTGTTTAGAAATTTTTGTATATACATAATGATCCTTATGGGTCATATTGAAATCATTTTACATGATAACATTATGAAATTTTATATATCACTGTCTTGAAGATTGCCTAAGGCCATAGATTGATTTTAACAACATACGAACTTTATTTTTTTTTTAACCTTCCTTCATTATACTTATATGATGTTGCATATAAATTTCTTCATCTAATTATCTATTTGAGAAAAGTTGTCTTTATAGCCATTTGATGTAACTCGAGGTACATATTTGCGACTACAACTAAAATTAGACAAACTGATGCAAAATTACCACATGAGAGAAAGTCTCTTCATAGTCGATCCTTTCATGTTGGTTGCAGCCTTTTGTTACAAGTCGTGCTTTGTACTTTTTGATACTCCCATTGGATTTACACTTTGTTTTCGTCTTTTGTAATGTGGTTTTGCTGCTCCCGATTCTACAACCAGAAAGGATCAAATTCAGTTAAAAAGCAAAACTAGCAACACAAATTTGATTAACATAAGCATTGTATAAATTTTTCGGATCAGGATAGTCAATAGAAAAATTCCTTTTGTTGCTACAATTGTAACATGTACCTTTAGAATGTTTATTTTTTTTCTTGAAAGAACATTTTCCTTTTTCATGCATTTTATTAATTGCCGCTTTTTTCATTCTAGTAACCTCAAATTTGCCACTTGCAATTTGAGTTTATAGTGGCCCTATTTTTGGTCCTGATGTGAGTTTTCCTTCAATTTTGATAATCCCACTGTTTAATTGTCCAATAACACCGCTACTTGAAAAAGATGTTTCCAACATGTGAATATGCATGAGTTGAAATTCAATCCAAACATCATGTAGAGTTAAATAGTTAAAATGGTGAAAAACTTTTTGACACAAGTTTAACAAGGAATACATTTCTTTGGTTTGTTACCCAATTAGGTTAACAAAAAAATCGTCTTTAGAACTATATCTAAAGGAGATAAAAGAGATATTATCCGATTAGTTTATTTAAATTATTTTATTGTATTCAAACTTGGATGTTATCCCTTCTTTTCTGGGATTTGGTTTGCATTCGTGTATATAACAGAGATACGTTCATCTCTGTCAAATATACAGAAAATAACAAAAGGCCAATTGGTTTTCTCCTTCTATATTCTTTATCCACGTGTTTGGTACGCTCGTGGAAAACGGGGTTATGAGCAATGTGTCGGGCAGACTCATTGTCACAGAAGAGCGTTGTAGGTTGGGTAATAGAGACACCAAGTTCCGAAAGTAGCCAACGGACCCATAGAATTTCGCTCACCGTGGTAGCCATGGCACGATATTCTGCTTCAGCAGAGGACCGCGAAACCACAGATTGTTTCTTCGATTTCCATGAGACCGGAGCACCACCTAAGAGCAAAAGATACCCAGTCCTGGAACGGCAAGAATAGGGACAACCCAACCAATCCGAATCACTATATGCAACTAATTCTGCAGGACCATCGCGAGGAAGAAGAATACCTTGTCCTATTGTGGCCTTAAGATACCTCAAGACACGAAGTGCCGCTGTCCAATGACTTTGTTTAGGGTCTGACACAAACTGACTGAGGATATTAACGGAATAGGTTATGTCTGGGCGTGTGGCCTGCAGGTACAGGAGACGCCCAACCAGCCGACGATACATGTTTGCATCTATGCTCGCTTCTTTCTCACATTTGTCAAGCTTGAGGTTTTGTTCCATGGGAAACCGGCTGGGCCTGCAACCAAGCATGCCAGAGTCATCCAAAATATCCATGGTGTATTTTCGTTGGCTGAGGACTAAACCCTCTTTTGTTCGCGTGACCTCGATGCCTAAAAAAAACTTTAAGCTACCGAGATCTTTAATACTAAAACGTGCATGCAGGCTAGCTTTAGTGCTTTCAATTTTGGTAGCATCATTACCAACTATCACAACATCATCTACGTAAATGAGAGCTGCCACAAAGGTGTGCTTATGCCGATGGATGAAAAGTGAGTGATCTGCATGAGATTGCTGAAAATCGAGTGCACGTAAGGCCGCAGTGAACTCGTGATACCAATTTCTACTTGCTTGTTTTAAGCCGTAGAGAGATTTCTTTAATTTGCAGACCCGAGTTTCACCGTCTTTACTGAACCCCTGTGGTATTTTCATATAAACATCTTCTTCTAAGTCACCATGCAAGAAGGCGTTGTTCACGTCTAGTTGCTGAATTATCCAATTGTTTTTCACTGCCATGGTTAAAAGGATTCGAACCGTGACAAGTTTAGCGACTGGGGCGAAGGTGTCGTGGAAATCTATACCTTCCATTTGCGTATACCCTTTTGCAACAAGACGAGCTTTGTATCGCTCGATATCACCATTGGGCTTATACTTGATCTTGTAGATCCATTTTGAATCAATCGCCCTTTTTCCTTCTGGAAGATCTGTGAGATTCCACGTATCATTATCTTCCAAAGCCTTGATTTCAGACTTCATTGCATCTCTCCACCTTGGATCACTGGCTGCATGCGTAAAGGTTTTTGGTTCATTGTTTGTAACAATGGCCGCTAAGAAAGCTTTGTGAGAACGAGTGAATTTATTATTAGTAACATAACGAGAGAGGGGATGTACCGTAGAAGCAACTCGATTGGCGGCGGGTGGAGGATGACTGATCAATGGGGGCAGAAGAACCTCAAAGTCTTGTAATCGAGCTGGCTGAGTTCTCATTCTCGGAGGTCTAGTTGCATCTGGACTCGGTGGGATGTTAACGTCATTGGGGGGTGTTTCAACACGTGTGGTAGTGGTCTCATCAGTGGCTTGCTCTGACGTGGATTCGGTTGGCTCATTAGTCGCCACTCTATCCTCAATGGCGTTGTCAGATGAAGAAATATTATGGGGAATTGAAGTATTTTGGTTTTTGTCGTCAAGCTGAAACAGATCCTCGTGCCGCGTCTGTTCATCGGTTTTGGTGTGGTTCATGGGAAAATCATTTTCAAGGAATCGAACGTCCCGTGAGACGATTATTTTTCTACTCTCCAAATCATATATTTTGTAACCTTTGGTGCCCGGTGGGTAACCGACAAATATACCAGGTTTACCACGCTGTTCGAACTTGTCTCCCCCGGTGTCTATGTTCCGATGATAGGTTAAGCAGCCAAATACTCGCATGTGTTCATATGATGGTTTTTGTTTGAACAGGACCTCATAAGGCGTGGCCCCATGCAGAATTTTGGAGGGCATTCTATTGATGACATAACTGGCTGTCAAAATACATTCTCCCCAGAAAGTCTTTGGCAAGTTAGCTTGGAAACGAAGGGCACGGGCGGTTTCAAGCAGGTGTCGATGTTTGCGTTCCACCACCCCATTTTGTTGTGGGGTGTGTGGACAAGATGTTTCCAAGATGATGCCCTCTTGAGCATAGAAATCTTTCATGTTGTTTGACACAAACTCCCCCCATTGTCAGACCGTATCCGTTTGATTTGGACCCCAAATTGTGTTTTGACCATTTTGCAGAAGTCTATAAGGCATGTGCTTGCCTCATACTTATGTCTTAGCAAAAAGGTCCATACAGCCCTACTGAAATCATCTACTATAGTAAGAAAATAATAGGCTTTATTCATGGATGGAGTTCTATATCTCCCCCATACGTCGCAATGTATCAAATCAAAGCATGCAAGTGTTTTTATTTCACTATTAGGAAAAGGTAAACGTGTGTGTTTGGCCTTAAAACAAGCATCACACTTATGATTGTTCTTTGAAACATGAATAAAATCTAAATGCGAAATTTTCTTAGTAGATGGATGACCGAGTCTTTTGTGCCATACATCAAAAGTAGTCATCAGGGCTTTGTGCATCTTCATTGTCCCCATGTGATACAGTCCTCCAACCCGGTTACCCGCTCCAATCAAGTGCTTCGTCCCCAACTCCTGCATAACAAAGAAACCAGGAAAAAAGGTGACAGCACAGTTAAGATCATCTGCAAGTTTACTGACTGAAAGAAGATTGTAATCAAAACTGGGAACAAACAAAACTCCTTTTATCTTAACACCTCCTGGAAGAGTGTGTTCACCTTCTCCCATGACGGGCACCTTATCCCCATTAGGAATGATAACAGGTGCCACTTTTGGGTTCTGGGTGTTATTCTGCAGGTAGTCACTTCTACAGGTCATGTGTTCAGTTGCACCAGAGTCAACTACCCAGTCATCACGTGCAAGATTTTTACCTGCCATGTTTGCCCTTGGTTGATTTTCGCTGCCTGCTACATTTCCGCTCTCCTTGAAGTGAGTGACGAATAAATGGTATTGTTCATCCGTCAGGCCTGGTATAGGGCTTGACACCATCTCCACGCAAGCAGCTTTAGGTCTCGGTTTATCTTTCTTGCCTTGCCACCATTCCGGGTACCCAATGATTTTGAAGCATCCTTCTTTGTTGTGACCCTCTCTCTGGCAGAATGTGCATTTTTCTTTCTTGTCGGGTTCAGACTTTGTAGTCTTTTGCGCTGTTTTGTTTGTCACATACGTGTTCTGCTTCCCTTGATGTTGTTGGTACCCTCTTTGCGAGTTGTAATTAACCTGGAAAGCAGATGCTTCAGCGTTGATTCTTTTGGATCCTCCCGTAATTGCCCTTTGTTGTTCGTTTTCTGCCACCAGGTGGTAGATGGTTCCTAATGATGGTGTCGGCTTCATGGCTAAGACCTGGGTACGTATGACAGCAAAGTCTTCGTCAAGTCCCATTAAAAACTCGTACGCCCTCTCCTTCTCTTTCACTTCATTTAGTTGTTTTCCAACATTACAATTGCACCCATTGCACTCACAGCGAGGTGTAGGAAGAACCATTTGAAGCTCATCCCAGATGGATCGAAGTTTGGTGTAATAAGTAGAAACAGTTGTACCTTCTTGTCGCATGGAATTTAAATCTGCTTCAATTCATAGGCGCGAGGCGCTCCTTCCTTTTCGAACCGTTCTTCCAAATCTCTCCAGATCTCTGACGAGGTATTGGCATATCGTATGCTTGTTCGGATCTCTTTCTCCATTGCGGCCGTTAGCCATCCTTTGATCATTGCGTCGGCACGCACCCATGCAGAATACATAGGCGACGTGGATTCGGGTTTCTTGATGGTGCCATCGACCAGCCCCATCTTGTTTTTCGCAAGCAAAAAATTCACCATCTCCTGCTTCCATTCGTTATAATTGTTATCGTTTAACATATCGTTTACTTGGACTTGCTTTGGATATTCAGAAGGATGAACGTAGAGAGGCGAGTTAACTTCAATCGTCTCTCCATCGTCCACCTTCTTACTGCCATCTCCTCCTTTCTCTCCCGCCATTGCTCACCGTAAAGGCTTAATACCCGGTGTGAATTACCCGCTCTGATACCATAAAGAATATAGAAGGAGAAAACCAATTGGCCTTTTGTTATTTTCTGTATATTTAACAGAGATGAACGTATCTCTGTTATATACACGAATGCAAACCAAATCCCAGAAAAGAAGGGATAACATCCAAGTTTGAATACAATAAAATAATTTAAATAAACTAATCGGATAATATCTCTTTTATCTCCTTTAATATCATCTTCATTTGATATTTTATAGTTATTTTCAGAAAGAATGGGAGATTTCATCAACCATTAATACCTAAACAAAAAAAACATTTATTCTGTTTGTATTACTACTGTTGTTCAAGAAAAGACAACATAACAACATGTGTTTCACTTTGTGATGGTACTAATTGTCTAGAATCTCATGAGCATAAGTTTCAAATGAGTTTCTTTTCATATGGGAAAACATCAATCTAAAAACCGTGTGTGGGATGTTGGCAAAACTTGTGTTTTTTTTTCATGGTTAATATATGTATCCATCAAAAAGATATGGTAGAATAAAATGAATCATTCATAGAATTATGAATGAAACAAATTCACATTTAATTAGGAAATAACCATTACCTGTAGAATAAAATGAATCATTCATAGAATTATGAATGAAACAAATTCACATTTAATTAGGAAATAACCATTACCTTGCAGTCTCTGATACCAATGAAGTACGTGAACACTAAACATATATTGATTGTACTGTGGAGGCAGATATATTGGTTGTTTATTTTACCGGTTTGAAGGTAAACCCTTTCTGAAAAATCCAAACAAATAATTGTTTAAATATCATTTATGTTTGCTCTTTCACTGCTCTCGTTTTGTTTTTTCATAAACCAGAAAATGTGTATTCCAAATCAATGATCACTCTTTTGCAGATGCCTTTTATGACAGTTATTAAACTGTTATAAAACTGCATCTAATTGCAGCTACAAAATTGTATTGTGAGTGTGTTAGACCTAAGTTAGGTATTGGTTAAATATTTTTGACATGTCATATAAAAGTTGAAGTTTGTTGGGTTCGAACTTAAGAAAACTTTATTTAGTAGAGTTTAATTTTCAAATGTTTATCACCAAACCACACGGTGGTTGTTAAAACAACCCAAAATAAAGTTTGTTCAATTTTTTAGGAAGTGTTTGATGTTTTCAATAAATCGCAATGTTGCAAACATTATAATTTCATTATCCATGAATATGATGCACAATAATTTTTTTATCAGAGAGCCAATAACAATGTACACGTTTTTTTCCATGCCTATAAATAGATAAGCTAAAACAATAATAATTAAAAGTGTTGGTGTATGTGATTAAAAGGGGTGATTTCTGGAATAACAAAAGAACTTGAATTTCTTGTTGGATCGTGTAATCACTTTCCAAATTTGATATTCCGTCTATTGTGTCTAAGTTACTTAGAAACTCAGATTATGTAGATAATCTTACAAGAACAACTTCAAATCAAGGCACTGAAAAGTAATGAAGAACTAGATGATATGAGAGAATACGAGAGATTTCCAAAAAAAAGTGTTGGTTAATGTTGTTAGTTTTTAGAATTTACAGGAAGTTTTTGGGAGTTGCATGTTCAAATTCATATCATATGTATTGTCAAAATATAGCAGCTTCAACGCAACGCGAGCTTCCTCTATCATGCACATACACTTTAGAATTAATTTTTTCCATAACACTTCTCTTCATATTTTCCGTAAGAGACCCCTGCCAAGGGAGGGGCAGCGGTGCTGCCCCTAGGACCCCTTTATTTTGTTTGCATCGAGAACAAAATCGTATTGTACAAGTATACACTCCGCACCTCCTAACTTGTATAAAACCAAAGTTTGAACTTCATTGGCAATCTTACAAATTACATTACATTAAAAAGACTTGATAATACTAAAATTACCAACAAAAGCAAAAGATCATTAGAAATTCAAAACAATAAAGGCACAAGCTAAAATAGAATAAGAAAAGTAAGGACTTAATTACATATTGGTTACTCTTTTCACGGAGAGAAGCAAAAATATTTCATATTTTGCCATGTTTATGACACCAACTAGCTAACTCTTGATTTTAACTAACATGTTTTAAATTGGAAGGGTTACCGAAATTTGTAATATAAAGTTCCTACGTCGCTAAAACGATCATCCCATAATGAAAGGAATCATAGGTAGGGCTGTAAACGAACCGAACGAACACGAACGAGTGCTTGTTCATGTTCGTTCAATTAAGTTAGCCGAACAAGCGAACGAACACGAACAGTTAAACGAACGAGGTTTCTTGTTCATGTTCGTTTGTTTAACAATTATTTTGTACATGCTCGTTCGTTTATGTTCGCGAACATGCTAAATGAACATAAACGAACACAATTAAACATATATGAATATAAACAAACATATAATATTGTAATGTAATCAAACACAATTAAACATATATGAACATAAAATGAACTTAAATGAACATAAACGAACAACATAAACGAACGTTCACGAACATAATTGAACGAACGATGCAATTGTTCATGTTCGTTCGGTTAACTAAACGAACGAAAAATTGTGTGCATGTTCGTTTATTTATTAAATAAACGAACATACGAACTTCCCATCGAACATTTCACGAACGATTTGCCGAACGTTTGGTTCGTTTACGGCCCTAATCATAGGGAATAGATTTAAGATAAATTAATTAAGATGCTAAGATCTCATAATGTGGGCTTATGTAACGGATGAACATTTATTATTTATTGGGCTATTATGGGCTAAGGTCCGAGAGCTATGTGGCCTAAAAGTTTAGTTCGGGTGATATCCGTTTGAAAATAAAAACAAAAAGCCAAGTTTTATATAATAGAAAATTATCAAGTTTTCAAGGTTTCCCAAGACTCGTTGTGACCCATTATACGATTCCCTGATGTTCAAGAAATATTTTCCTAAAAGTTAAAAGTAGACAAATCTTGTTTTGAATCCCTTAAACGATAAAAAATCTGTCATTGAAATCAAGTTTGACACAATATAGCTAATTGCAACAATATAGGTTTTTCAAACAGATTTTTTTAAAACCAGTTTTGAATTGAGTGATGATTAAGGCTTTGTGAGGTGATCTTAAAAAATAGTTGATCAAACTTTATAGTTTGGAAACATGGTGTTAAGAAGCACGTTTGTAAATTGTAATTGTTTGGTTTCCATTAATTATTAAAACATGTGAAACCAAACTCCAAATATGTATTTAAAGATGTTAATTGCAAACCAGAAAGAAACCACCCCATAAACGGATCTCATTTCATAAATTGTTTTGGTTTCCGTTTGTGTTTGCTGTTAATTATACCAAGTAAACCTCCTTTTTCTAACACTCCTTTTTCACCATTCATTCAACTCCTACTTTTTACTCTCTAATACTTTACACATCTCACCATGCCTCCACTTTCCATCTATAATATATCCATCCGCTGCCAAAAACAATTCACCGCATGTCCACCGCACCGCAACAGATTCCCCGCCGCTGCACCCAAATACCAACTTTAATCTTTAATAAAATTATATAAGGACCAAAATTGTGAAAAGTAGCTATACTTAATTTACTCGCTTATTTAATTGAAAATCAGGTATTATATCTTACGCGAAATTTTGCCTCCTGTATATTTTCCATCAATGCTGCAATCTCAAGTTGCTTCACCACCGTAGCATGAAGCACCTGCGACACAGACAATCATTACTCCGAATCTTAAAAAGATAATTTCACAATTAAAAACATTAAAGTATTTAAAAATGGCTTACCCTTTTGGTTTTGTTAAGATCAAATTCAACTAATTTAATCCTCTCCAACGAATCATGCAACATATTCTCTTTCTCAACAGGTATTTGCGCAGGTTTTCTTTTGAATTCTTCAAGTAATCCTTCAAGTTTCTCAAGCCTCTCAACAAACAGATTCACACTCTCGCATGCTTCATCTTCCACTAAATTAGTCGGGTACACATTCTTCTGTCTTCTCAAAAAGTCAAAGGGTAGAATGGTAATTAAAACAATTAGTTTTTCCATCAACGAGACAAGTGGTCTTCCGATGTAATTAAACCCCCTCTTCACAATCTCCATAAATAAATAATCATCACAAACTGTTTCTTGATTGTTTTCTACATGAAGTTCTTGATCCGAGCCACTAAAATTATCATCACAATTATAGTAGACCGGTGAATCGGATGACATCACCTGTATAAATTATAAATTAACAAGTCAAAATTTTTAATTCTAAGTAAAAAAATTGGAAAATATCATATACTTGCCTTTACGGGGTTTATCTGGCTATGAGAATCATCTTTCTGTTGATCACTTGAAACTCTCGTGATTTGTCTTACAAATGTGGCTTCTGAATTATAAACAACCTGAAAAAAATAAAATAGTTGGAAACGAGATATTTAAATAAATAAATAACTCAAAATGTTTTATATAATTTATACCTTCATTATTTCAGGGTCGTTCCATGGACCCATGTTAGATCTAAGGCAACCAACTTCACACGTACATGAACCACCAAGAAAATCGGGCAATTGACTGGAGCAATAGTAAAAAATCAGAATGTCAGATGATTTTATAATAAGAACGGTAAATGGCAGAAAATAGCAATGTACTTTACTCCTTTTACCAATACTGGCAAGGTAGTAAGGTACTTTATTTTTTTTATCCATAATAGCAACATACTTACACTATCTTACAGATGATAACAATATGTAACCCATAATAGCAACGTACTTACATTTTCTTTACTAATAATAGAAACATACTTACAATTCCATACACATAATAACAACGTACTTATTTTTTTTTTACCAATAATCGCAATATGTAACAAATAAAGTACATTACGATATTGGTAGCATAATGCAAGTACATTGCTATAACTTGTAAAAAAAAATAAAGCACCACTGCTATTTAGGTAAAACTTGTAAGTATGTCGCAAGTATAGGTAAAAGATGTAAGTACGTTGCTATTATGGGAATTAAAGTAAAGTACATCGCCCATATTGGTAGCTATAATAAAGTACATTGCTATTCCTAGTGATTTGGCAATTTTTAAACACAAACCTTGGATCGATGACTTCAAGTAATTTCCCCAATGACTTGGGTTCCAACACGTGAATTTTTGCAATTGTTTTTGCATCCAAGAACTTTTGAGCAGCAGGCCATAGATACTTCTTGAAGGTTGACCCAGCGTTGACCACAAACATATGGTGTAAAGTCTGCCAATTGTAAACTCGTTAATTAGTTTCTAATTCGGGATTTATAATTCAGAAAATAGCAACGTACTTTACTCTCGCTACCCTTTTGGGTAAAAAATAAAGTACATTGTCTGTATTGGTAAAAAAAAAAAAGTAAAGTACGCTGCTATTTTCTGCAATTTACCCTTTTTAATTAAATGAATGAGTGATTTATTTACCTCCGGGTAATAGTTATTGTCAACCTTCGCCATAGCTGCAAGAATACTTGCAGCACTTGGAGTGAAATTCTTCAATCCCTAAATATCATATAATTATAAATATACTCTCAGAATTATTGTCAATTAAAAAAATATAATATATATAAAACGTTCACATACCAAGCCTTGTACATCAAGAATTGTTGTAGTTGAACAAATCTGTCTTTTTGCTGCAATTGAACAAGCGGGGAACTTTTCACTAAAAGCCCTTTCAAATTCTTGAACATGGTATTTTAGATAACGGTCAATGGAAGTAATGCGCATAAGTCTACTTGGGTGTGCCTTCCCAAGTCTTTCAATATAAACAGGTCTTCCTTCTTTATCAACTCCATGGTACCCTTGAGGGTAATGTTGTAATACTTCTTCAAGTTCTGAAAATTCATAATCTTCTAATATTGTATCTGTTCCAAACTCTTTTCGCCAGTTTAACATTTCTGCCCACATTCGGGTTGTTTTTTCAAGGTTGAAATCTCTTGCTTTTAAGAATCGAAGAAGGGTATGATAGTCATCGTGTCTTTCTGGGAGTAAGTCTTTGTCAAGAAGCTTTTGGCGGAGTTCATGGACGGATTTCTCCTCACTTGCATCGCGTATATCTTCAATTGAAACTGAAGGGACTCTGTAATCGACTTTTCTCTTTCCTCTTTTCTTGAGTGAGTGCGTGAATTTGTTTGAAGCGTTTATTGCTTTCTTTCTTAGAGATCCGATTTTGGATCTTCGTCTTTCATCTTCAGAAATCTCGAAATCTAACCTTCTCTCTCTAATTTCATCGAAAGTGTCACCTCCTTCTAAGCCTAATGAAGAGAATTAAAGATACAGAAGGATTACACTTTTTACTGTGTGAAGAAATAAAGTTACCCTGCAATAAAACGTGAAACTCACCTGACATTTTTGCCAGGTACAGAAGGTGGAAACTCAGTGGAAGACTTCAATGCAGGCAACCGTCACAAGCCATGTATTCCTGTAAGAACAAAAAAGAATCAAGGATCAATAAACAATGCAGATCTGGAACTTCTTGGATATTTGATTATATACAAGAGGAAGAGAAACTAACAAAAACAGCGATAGAAATCTAATCGGCGATCTGTTACCTCAATTCACAAAACTCCCAAATGTCGTGATTTTAAAGCTATCTACAGTTCTTAGAAACGTCGTTTTGCAGATTTAGCGATTGATATGCATCCAAATAAGCAATTATCGACTCGATAAATCTGAAAACTAAGCGTACTTAATCTAACAAAAAACTAATTTGAGGAGAGGATGATTATTAACATTCAAGAAAAGGTACACCGACAAATTTTAACAATGCAAGCAACGGACCAGTCAGATCTCGGACAGGTCCCAAACAAGCACTAGCACGTCTCTTTTCTTTAAACACGATTGCATCGATTGAATCAGACGACTTTTGGTGCAATAGAAAGTTATTTTAATAAAAAGAGCATACCGAAACCCTAGAACATAAGCGTGGGATCACAATCTGCAAAGCTGCTTCAGCTGGATTCAGGTGAACGTCTTTTTACATATACTGATATATATATATAAATTCACGAGAAGATTGAAAGTAATCGCAGAAATCTTTCTCGATTGACAAACAAATCTTCGCTGAGGAAGAACACGCAGAGATTGATTTGTATATGTATATGTTGTACGTATAGGTTTGCTTCCTTCTCACAACCCAACTTTCTTTTTTTCTCCAGCTGCTTTGTTTCCCCTTGCTTATTTGTCACCCATGTCCCCCTCCCTTTTGAACTTGTTATTTTTCACGCACTTCTGCCCTATTCTATAAGAAACATACACAATACACCCCTCATTTATTTGTAATGTTACTTTAGAACCCCTTCAAATTCAATACTGTAACAACAACTATTCCTCTTTTATGCCTTAGAAAAAAAAGAGGTAACATACTAACATTCACATGGACGTATAAAAGGATGTTTGGATGTGTAACTTTTTAAATAAACAATTTTTTATTTTTTGTTTATACAAAAAGTGACATGTTGGGTATCAAACGACAAAACAAAATAATACATTCAGATGGTGTTTATGTTTTTTCAAAAGCTTTTCTAACCATTTTTGTTTGCAGATAGATCTTTAGTACGTTAATTGTTTGTTTTTTAGTAGATTGTAGAGGTTAAAACGTCTACACGTCCTATTTTCTACAAAACTTGTAAAATAGCTTCTAAACTCTAGAAAATTGGGTTTTATCACAAACAACATTCATTATATAAAACTATGTAGGGAGAGTATTCTTCTACCTTATATATATATATATATATATATATATATATATATATATATATATATATATATATATATATATATATATATATATATATATATATATATATATATATATATACACACACACATATATATATATATATATATATATATATATATATATATATATATATATATATATATATATATATATATATATATATATATATATATATATGTGTGTGTGTATGTGTGTGTGTAACTTTTTATATTACTTTTTTATCATTTCATAAAGAAAAATAAAAAACATAAAAGTTATTTTTAATAACCATTGTATCTATAAGTTCCTTTACTTATATTAGTAATTAAACATAATATTTTTTCCGGTAAAAACATATTAAGAAGCTCAATCGCTAAATTGATAAGAATCAATTGTGTTTTCTTTTTGTATTATAATTTGTTCACTTATTTGTATGTCTCGTTAAATTTCGATATGAAATAACAATATTTTTAGCTAAGAATGAATACACTATATTTTTAGTATTTTATAGGAAGAATTTAACTAACAATATATAAAAATCCTAAAAATGTTAACAAATCAAAAACTAGACATTTGCTAGACCAATGTTAGTATTGGTATGAATTTGGGACATCTATAGACCATCATCAATCTTTTAACATGTCTTTTAATTAAATTGATAAAAAGAATAAAATTAAATCCTCTCCAACATATTACATTATATTTAACATCAAAAAGAGTATTTTAGGTATATTATTCTCTATTCAACTTTTATAATTTTACAAAAACTATAATTGTTGAAAAGGTCTTTTAAATTAAATAAACCGTTTATTTAAATTATAGTTTATTTTAATAGTCTGAAGTCTTTAAAAAATAAACATTTTTTTGCAGATTGAAGACGTTTGATCCACCTCTTCTTCTGCAGATATAGTATGCACACTGCAAACGTTTTACCTTTTTAAAACAAACAACACCTTACTTTTTAACTTAATGTGTGACAATTTTGATAACATATTACAATGAGTCTCTTTTTCACAATTTTATATACATTGGTCATTTTTACTATTAATATTTTAAGTATTTGTAAATTCTCAAACGTTGAAACAATTTATTATCTTATTAATACAACTTGAAACGTTATGAGCAATCAAAATACATATTTCCTACAATTTGTTATATTACAATTGATTATTTTGTTTTGGTATTTAATATCATAAATCACTTTCATAGACATCCCATCTTTTAATTAAAAGGTTGTTAAGAGCTTTTAACCATGAATGTTCATCAAAAAAGACAAAATAATCTATATAATTATTATAATAGATGACATCTAAATGAATATAGTTGAAGATATGACATGTATTTGAACCATATTCGTTTGAGCTTCCTCAACTCTTCAACTTATTTTACTTAATGGATTGCTTAAATTCCCTCAACTCTTATAGTAGAGGTTATAAAAAAATCCTTTTAGTTATAGTGGTATAATGATAAATAACAATTACTTGGAATTTGAAGAGTTGTAATATTTAAATAAAACTTCAATACAATTAAGTAATTTTTAGTACATTCATATGCTTCAAGGTTTGGAGGTTGTTTACATAATTTTTGATGTAGACATTATTTATTTAATTGCTTAAACCCAATTTAAATATTTCAGTTATATTTAAATTTTAGTCTCATAAATATCAATTAAGTGCCATAAGTAAAAAAACTTTTGGATTGTAGTTATTCAATGCTATATAACTTGGAATTTAAATATTTTTAATATTAATATATAACTTCAATACGATTAATAACTTTTCATTACACTAATGTGGTTCAAGGTATATATTTATGTTAAACCACACGATAACATTTCATTTTTACTGACGATTTTGTTTGTTCCAATATTGAGGTGACATGTGCTAAGATAAATGAACTTGGTTTGTTGAATGATTACTTGGTTTCGCAAGTCCGGTTGTGTAGAATGTAGAAAGTAGTCAATATTAAGAATAACAACGATGTAATGGGGTTGGAGATTATATAATCATTTTCAACAACATATATCAACTTAGTGTAGAAATATTATTGCATAGTTGATATCAATTATATAATCATTTTCGACAGCATGTATTTGTTATTATACTAACTATATAATTTTAACATGCACGATGTGTAGGCATCTGCCTAGTAAACATATAAATTAAGATTAATATCATCATTCATACTCCTTCAATCCTAAAAATGCAACAATTTTTATTTTGAGCATTAAATGTATAATATTTTGTTTTAGAATAAGTATTTAAGATATATTACTTTTGCTTTATAATAAGTGTTATCAAAGTTAATAAATTTGATTGTGTTTCATAAATTTTCTTTTTTATAGATATTCCATAAAAAAATCCATGGGTTCTCCTCATTGTACTAAAAATCAATTTAATATCTAAGTTTGTTATATATCTTTTTAAAGCATGAAACATGTCGTGTTTTTCAAAATCGCATATTAAGTATAAATCAAACATTGTATCTTCTTGAAATACATAAATAACAATAGATTGATGGTTAATAAATTTCATTCCAATATAATGTTAACATTATGTCCCAAGTTTAAAGGCAAAAAGAGATGAAATGATATAAAAGATAAGATAAAGCTTAATTGTGTGTTGTATTCTAAAACTGACAATATATATATATATATATATATATATATATATATATATATATATATATATATATATATATATATATATATATATATATATATATATATATATATATATATATATATATATATATATATATTATGTTTGTGTATGTGTGTGTCTCTCATTGGTGGTTTGGTCCTCCACAATATTATCAAACATATTACAAAAATCCAATACTATCCATACATAAAACAAAAGGTTTGGACGCATAAGTGAGTATGTCCATAATCAAAGGGACTAAAATGTAATTAAAAGTGAAAACAATATTTACTTTTAGAATCTAATTTTTCGATGTTTTAACCAACAAAAGATTAGCCAACCAGATTCTTCTGATAGTACCTATGATACGGGTTACCAGTAATAGGCTTGTTGTTTAAGCCACGTGGACGGCTATGATCCGGACATGTCCGTCAGATTGAGGAATGTATCGTAGGTACAAAAACAAATCGCATTAATTAATCCTACGACTCCAAACTAAAAATCAACGGCGAGGGGCCGACTTCCTGCGGGTCCATGGAGAAATTCCTGCATTACATTCCCTCTCTCTCCCTTGGTAAAAGTGAATCATTGACCTGGTTTAATGAATAAGTAATTATTTTGGAAATAGTTCATAAATGAACCAGACCGTGACGTGGACTCATACTCAATATGTTTGTCATCATCATTTTTGGAAAATATAATATTTCAATTAAGGTATCTATGGTTATCCATTACAATCTTGTTAGGCTGGGGGGAGTGGCTTCGCCAAACCCCTCGCCAAACACCTCGCCAAGCATGCTGAACCACACCGCCACCCTCGCTAAACCCCTCGCTAAACTCCTTCTCGCCAACAATTCAACGAGCTCGCTATAGGAAGCCATCAGCAATATCACTTGTACCTTTTAGCATGAGACTTGTACCTTTTAGCATGGTTAGCACTTGCTGACTACTCCCACCAAATTTGGTCAGCATGTGCTAAGCTGATGTGGCATAGTTTAGCATGTTCAGCACATGCTAACCACTCCCTCCAGCCTTAGATGTGGCTTTTTCTTTTTAATATATTTGCCAGTTCCAAAAAAAATATGTTAAAAAATTAATACACGAAGTTCTTTGGTGATGTCTATGCGTCAACTAATCAATTTATAACGTTTAAAACTTTTTCTATAATATAAAAGCTCTTTTATGACTTATCAATTTAACCTTATATTAGTTTATTTTTATTATATAAATTGGTCTATTCAACGATACTTAAAAATTGATATGATTCACCAAAATAATTGAAGAAAGTAACACCAATATATTATAAATTTACAAGCTTTAGTTCAATAAATTCATTAAAAAAGCTCTCATTACAATAACAAGTTTTTCATAGTTTTCTTAAAATAAAAAAGTTTGAAAAAAAACTATATTATAAATTATTTAATGATGTAAAATTATCTATCAATACCTATCGATAACAATATTTACTTACTTCTATTATGTATTATGTTTTACCTATCAAATAGAATTATAGAAAGCAAGATAATTATAATAAGAAAATGTTGAAATTTGATTTCGATATTGAGCCTTAAAATGAAATAGTATGGCTCGACAAACGACTATTCAGATAGGTTTATTTGTATTTACACGGGGAATGCTTTATGTTAAGATATTATGTTTTACGGAAATCTTAAAAAAACTCCTATTAATGAAAAGGACTTAACCTTTTTAATATAAAAAAGTCAAATTTAATGGTTAAAGGATCCAAAATGTGTATTATACATGGTTAACACAACACTGGTCGGTTGCTTTGCTGACACGAAATCCAGGTCATTAAGGTAGTGTTAGATACGTAGTACCGGATGAAACAGAACAAAACAAATCACTTTGAAATTGCGTTTGGCGTAAAGGAGACTGGAAAATGACCTGGTTAAATAAGACTAATTAAATTAAGTTAAACAAGGATATAACATGGTTCGGTTCAAGATGATCTGCGTCCACCAGCAATGAGAGTATTCTAATTTTCTAGCTTGGAGAAATACAAGTTACAAGGTTGCAAAGATTGATTCACTCTAAGACAAGCACTCACATACTCTAGAGATGACACTCATTATATATAGTAGCAGTTTACATTAGGGATGAGCAAATGGTCCTCAGAACCGAGCCCAAGCCCAAGAACCGAGGAATCAGACCCGAGATAAGGAACCGACCATGTTACTTGGTCGGTACTCGGTCTGTATATGTGGCTTAATTCGGTCTCAGTCCTTCTCGATCTTGGTCTTCCTTGGTCTTGGTCCTTCGGTATTGTCGGGTTCTCGGGTACGGAACCGACCGAAAGTTTAAAAGACATTAAGATTATAATATAGGCCTTTGAAATTTTTATACTTGGTCCTGCTCGGGTAAAACCCGACCAAACCTGAGCAAACCCGTACCCGAACCCAAGACCAAGTCCCATAGTTTGGTCGGTCCTCGGTTCCATTGAATGTCTTCCCTGACAACACCTAGTAATATCAAGTATTTTAGTCGTTGTTGAGCCCTATTCTTAGTGAAATTATATCATAGATGCTTTGGTATTCTCACTTTTTGTGTCAGTGCTTGTTTGGAAAGAAATGGTATAAACAAGGGCTAAAAGCGTACAAAATGGAAGAAGTTTGAAGATAAAGAAAAATCAGTCGAATTCGCACGCGCGCCGCGGGATTCACAAAGACGCGACGCGGTGATGAGGCGGTGGAGAAAATTCAAATGTCGATAAAATGGGGATAAACCCAAACGCGCGCCGCGGAATTCATTTATGCGCGGCGCGACCTCGTGATTTTTGCAACTATAAATAGAGGGTTTTAGGTCGAAAAACGCAGCAAAGACCTGGCATAGGAATGACTCCCAATGCTTCTTTGACTCCGAGTTTCAGCTTTCAGCAACCATTAATTGGTATTTTTATGTTTTCTCTTTTAATTTCTAATTAGTTTAGTTAATTCGGTAGCTTTAGTGAGTGTCTTTAGGTGTGACAACCATTGACACTAGGTTTTAGTTTTTAAATTTGATGTTCACTGTTTTGAACCTTTGGGATCTGAGTTTTTTATAATAAGCATTCGGTTGATGTTAATTGCTTGGTTTTCGGTATTTATTGCTCTTGAATGCTTTTGTGGATGTTTGGATTGTGTTTGATGTTTGGTTTGGTCTTGATTGCTTCTGAATTTGAGATATATTTCTGATTTCAGTAGGTAATTAGGATTAGTTATTGGTTTAGTTGGTTAATGCTTGTGTTGGATTCCTTGATTTATGATTTTCGGGATTATTTTGGGTATAAGTCGGAAACTAGATCCTCTGACTGTAGCAGTGACACTACAGTTGGTAATCTATTGCCTACATTAACCATGTAACTCCTGTGGATCGACCCTGACTTCCACTGTGCTAAGTGAGAGTGAGGATATTTTAATATTTTTGACCGCATGACGACCGCTGCGAAGTCATTCCCCCGGTCTCGGTCCGGCTCGGGTTCGGTCCTGGTCAGGTCGGTTCCAGTACCATGCTCACCCCTAGTTTACATGATTAAACCCTATGTATATAGTAAAGTCCCTTAACCCTATGGCCACCCTAGATGTATAAACCAATCGACCAGATCCCAGAAAATCTGCTAACAATAAATTGTACCATGCTCCTTGAAGTCTGCACCATCCAAAGTCAACAATCCTTCTTGCATCAGAAGTTTCCAAGGTAACTGAAGACCAGTCCAAAACTTCTTCGGTCAGTGACCTTCTTCGGATAGGAACTTCTCCAAATACGATGCCTCAAACGAGGGGAATCTCCTCGGCAGAGAACTGCCTCAGTTGTGATCCTCCTCGGATTACCCCATTCGCTATTGTGCACCAACTCCTTTTTTTCTTGATCATTCTGGGGACGGAATCCTTTTAAGGGGTGGATAATTATAACATCGGTGTTTTGGGCCTAGGAGTTCTGGACTTAAATCGACAAAATAAAATCTGTTTTGAAAATAAAGAAAAAATAATAAATAAATTTAAATTTTTATTATATTTTTATATTATGAATCAATGAGCCAAATAATGTTTTAAAGGACGACATGAAGTTTTAAAATCTACTTTTAAAACCAAAGATGAGAAAATTTTTCATAAGGACTAAAATTGTCAATTTGGCCAAACTTAACCATTGAGCTTTGACTAGTCAAGGATTTAGAAGGATTAGAATATATTATGAAGGAAATGTGGTGGAATGTTAGATTAAGTCAAGTATTTCATTAAGTTAAATAAGGACCAAATTGTGAAGAATTTAGTGAAAGGGGCCATTTCGCCAATATGACAAACTAAGGGTTAGTGTTGACCTAGTCAATGACTTAGGTGAAGATAAATTAAGATTCTTAGGGGGAAATATGTGAATATAAATACTTTAATTAAAGATTTATGTCATTTGGGGTCATTAGGCAAAAGACCTAAACCTTAGGGACCATTTTTTCAATTCTTGAAAATATGTGAAGTATAAATAGATGGAGAAAACCCCATTTCAGCCATTTTCGGTGATTTTGGAGAAATAGAGTGAGAGGGGGGCGATTTCTAAAGCTTTGGAGGATAATCAAGCTAAGGTTTCGAGAAAACATCATTGGGTTGAAGTCTCCTAGTGATCTAAGCTATAACTTCTTCATTTCTAGCTTCAAAACCCATCATGAATTGGGTGTTCTTGTGTGAATCCGAAATTATGAAATTGAGGGAGTAAATCCTAGGATCCCAAGTGGTAGTTGTGACACCCCTCGCTAGGGTTTAATAATTAAAACATTTGTTTTCTAAAATGACTTCATTAATTCAAAAAGAAGTTTCATCATTGCGGAAATTAGGTCCCAAAAACATCAAAAGGTTGTTTAATATTGTATAGCGAGGAGATATCATAATTCAAGTACAAAAACAAGGTTTAAATGGCCACACATCCCGTGGTCTTCTAAAATTCCCGCCTCGCCTTAAGCTCCTAGCATTAACCTTAGTACACATCAAAACAGTTAGGCAATGGAAATGCCTAGTGAGTTACCCGAGACTGTCTCATTGTGAGTGGAAAGGATAACCTTAACACCCGAGACAACCTCCAAAAATATCTCTTACACTTATATAGATTTAAGATAGAACATCGTAAGGTTTTATCAAAATAGAAAGTCATGATATGCATATGCTATGCAATGCAACTATTCCCACCCATGTCCATCTCATAAAGTCCATCTCACCTCAATGGCACCCACCTAAGTTCACAAGAAAACGCACGGAGCATAATACTTGATTCCTGTATGGGTTGAAACTAAGACTAGTGGCCATTACACTAGCCTCATGAGGGGTAGCAACTCCCTCATGCAAATTCCCTAATGTCGGGAACTACTCCTCACCCTCTTTGTTTTAGAGAAGGGTCAAACTCATATAAACTCCTCACCCTCTTTGTTTTAGAGAAGGGTCAAACTCATATAAACTCCTCACCCTCTTTGTTTTAGAGAAGGGTCAAACTCGTCATCAAGGCATCTCACGGTCAATCCCCATCCTACATGTAATGTAATGCACAAATAGGATGTCCAAATGTCTCTCAAAACCTCTTTGTATAATTTATAAGATTCACCTTGAAAAAAAAACTCATTTTGATGTTATGCACACATAAGGTTTATGCAACATTTAACACATAGAAGTATGCATGATAGTTGTAATAAAACATCAAGTTAAAAGGGGGATGTGTACTCCCGGTAACTCACCTCTCTTAAGTCTCAAAGTAGTATGTTACTCTTTGCGTCACTTCGATTACTCCTCTCCTACAAGAAATAATATTCAACATTACTAATAGCTCTAGATTAGTTAAACTTCACTAATTAAGAGTAAAATCTTAGTTAAACATGTCCTAAGAGTGGGCTTGAACCTTAGAACCCAAGGCCCAAACCATAAAGCTTAAAGTCTAAAAACTGAAAAACTGGCCAGACAGAGCTACACGGGGCGTGTAGCCCTACACGGGTCGTGTAGCAATGCAGGAAACCCAACCCGTGGCCTCCAGACCCCCTACACGGGTCGTGTGGCCCTGCACGGGTCGTGTAGACCTGCTGCAGCCCCGATTTTTTGGTCATTTTCACTCCTTTTCACCCAAATCAAGGTCCAATACTTCTCCAAACTCATAACCATTGAAATAACATGATTCTAATTCGAAATAATACATCATTACACCCTTTTAAACCATCCAATATCATCTCCATTGAATTAAATCCATGTTATCATTTCAAGTCTACTTCATGAGCTTAGATCCAAGGAGTATCCAATTCAACCCAATCTAATGACCAATCAATAATGAAATCCTTCCTCCAATAACTTGAAATCATTAGGAATCTACTTAAGTTTTTCATAGAACATTTTGAAGATAAAAGTTGGTCCAATCATCAAGGTTTTACCATATGATGAGTTTTCCCCAAAAATTAGGGTTTCAAATGAATCAACAAGCATCCCAACTGTTCTCCAAGCATATAACAACCAAATTGTAGAAGAATGGTCACTTGAATTCGTGATTTACATCCTTGGGATCATGGATTTCATCTCCCCTAACATAGAACTCGAAATTTAGACTCAATCTACCCCAATAGTGGGTTTTCAACATGAAAGGTTGATTTCTTACCTTAGATCTTCAAATGGTTGACGATTTACTACTTGGATCTAGTTAGAAATGTGCTCCTCTTCTAGTATCCTCCCTGAAATCGTCCTCTCTTTCTCTCCTTTCTTCTGAAATCGTGAAATGAGAGGGGAAATGGGGTTTCCCCCCAACTAAAGACCCAAGTTTTCCTTTAATTGCAATATGGTCCCTCCAACTCACTAATTTCTTCTTAAATGCAATGAAACCCCTCCCCACTCCATAAGAGTTCTAGTTTTACATTTAGGTCCTTCTAGAACCTCCTATGGTAGATTCCTTATTTACCCTTAATTAGTTACTCTAAACTAATTATTTCTTCAAGATGAGTTAATTAATTTATTTGTTATATTGTAACTATTATGATTATTAAATTTTATAATTATTACTATTATTCAATAAATTATTTACCCTAGATTAAGGATGTTACAGTAGTTTATGCTTCGAGTCCATGATTTGATCAACATCCAACCTATGGAGGATCTAGATCCAATTATTGGATTGATTTGGGTGTTATGAACCTTAGAATGTGGGGATTTGTTTGCTAAATGAAGAATATAATAATTGGTGGGTGATTGTGGCAGTTTTGGATGAGTAGGACACATTTCAAGGGTTTCCCCAATGATTCCAACCTTTGATGAATGGATAAAAACCATGAATGAAGGTTGGGTGTGTATGAGTTTGGAATTGGGTTGGTGAATGATTAAACTCTTAAGGAAACTTGTGATCTATGTGTCTATTGCATCATTTTGATGGTATTAGTGTAGTTATGATCATTTCCTAATGATTCCATGGAACGGAAGAAGGAATCTCCACTTGTAGGCATTAATTGATGGAATGGAATTGGGTTTTGAAGGGATTTTGCCCAAATGTTTATAGTTTGATCTTTTGATGGGTTATGGATGAATGAATTCACCCTTTGATGATTCCCTTTTGACTTCAACCCCGTTAGTGAACAAACCCTTGTAAATGACGTGAAACCATGATTGGAATTGGGTATTCCATGAGTTTCATCATTTGAACCAATGAATGAAATTGGGGATTCTATGAGGTTCCTTTCTATGGAATTTGAGTTAATGTGTTGGAATGACTCCCTTGGGGATACCTTAGACTAATAAGCTTAATGGGTTGCTTATAAGTGTTGGGTGTGATTATTGATTTGGAATATAGTTCAGTAACTTCTTGTTAAAGAATAATAACTTGATTAATGGTTTCCATTGGATAAAGTCATGAACACTTAAATTGAGAGTTAAATCATTGGAAATCAGTTCTTAAATGTATATTTTCATTTCTACTTAGTGTTGGGATGAATTGGAACTTGGTTTGGGTCAAAAGAGGGTTAAAAGGACTAAGAATCGAGCCCAAAATGTGTTTTACGTGACACGCGCATGGCCCAAAGGGTGTGGGACGCGGTTCTCATAAATGGGAAGCTAAAAATGGACCTTCTGCTGAGCCACGCTGCCCGCTAGGGGTGTTCATATGCGGATATCCAAATTTTCGGATATCCGAATTTAGGATATCTGAATGTTTCGGATAGCAATATCGGATATCCGGTAGTTCAAACATGCAGTTTACTTTTGACAAACAACGAACACAAATAAACTTCTATAACATAAAAAGTTCAAATATATAGTAAACACTAAACATAGTCTTAAAAATCCAACAGTTCAAACACAAACATATTCCAAGTCTTAAAAGTTCATACAGACTCCAAAAGTTCAAACATTAAGTGTCATTAGATCAAACATAAAAACATAGTAACAAAATAGCATAAAGTCTCAAATGTTCAAACAAATTCAAAGTTCTTCCACTTCCAAGTTCCAATAGTTTCCAACTTTCCAAGCAATACGCCAATACCCACTGTGATTACTCTGAATCTGAAAACCTCCAATCTGATGACAGAAAGTAAGAAAATCAAAAATATAACAGAAAATAATAAAGTACCAGAAAAGCATTTTTCTTATAAAACAGATTTGGGAAAAAACAGAAACAGGTTTCATCTAAAAACAAAAACAGAAATAGAAAATAATAAATTACCAGAAACACTTATAAAATTATAGCTTTAATGTTGTCAGCTAATTCATCAATGGTTTCATCGATTATGATGGTAGGTTGCTCCCCGGTCAAGTCTTTCAAACCTGTGAATAAAAATAAAATTGGAACATTTATGGTTAGACACAGTTACAAATATACTATGTGAATTTAAGACTAACCTTCTTCTTCCAGTTTCTCTATTTCAAGTAATATGTCATTAACATTTATAGGATCATGAGAATCTCGCACCCAATCTTGTGTACAAACTAATGCTTCCACCATTCTCGAAGTTAAAGATGTTCGAAAGAAATCAAGCACCCGTGCTCCGGTGCTAAAAGTCGACTCGGAGGCAACGGTAGAAATCGGAATAGCAAGCATATCTCGGGCCATCTTTGCAAGAACGGGATATCGACATTTATTAATCCCCCACCATTTTAATATGTCAAAATTAACATCCATAGCTTCACGATCTTCCCCTAGATATTTGTCGAGTTCCGTTTTCTTCAAAATTGTTTCAGAACTTCCCATAGCCATTTCAAAGCGTTTTGTCATAAGCTCCTCAATATCGATGACTACCTCATGCCCCCACGAAGAATTAGGACTAGCATGAGCTGTAGAAGATTACACCTCCTGGTCCTCCGCATCATTTTATTTTTGAGGCATGGACGATTTATAGACATCAAACAAAGCACGCATGTTGGATTCTAGATTCAAAAGAAAAGTACTCGCTCTCTTTTCCCTAAAGTTTTCTTCCACAACCCATACGATATATTGCCATTTGCATCTTGGGTCAAGAACTACTCCAAGAAACATAAATTGATTAAGTTTCGCTACATCTCCCTAATACTTCACGTATTTTGTTTGCATTTTAAGTGCCATGGTCTTAATGGACTTATCAGCATGCATTGTAAAACCTTCAATAACATTACCGATTCCAAAAATCTCATGGACATAAGCATTGGAAGTTACATAACGAGAACCCGAAAACCTTCTAGTAGCATCCAAAAAAATCTTCAAAAAAGGCAACAAACTATTTACATTAACCCAATCTTCATCGTTAATCAAACCAGCCTCACATTTTTAAGCTCTTTTGCACAATTAGCTAGAATCTTTTAAAAGCAAGTTTGAGAAAGCTTTTTTAAATTTTATGGCACTTTCAAGCATCAAAAATGTTGAGTTCCAACGTGTGTCAACATCTATGGACACTAGACTCTTACTTTCAATTTTTTCTTCTTCAACACAAGATTTAAACTTTTGAAGCCTAGCGGGAGATGACCTCACATATTTTACAAGAGTGCGGATTTTTTTAATGGACTAATTCACATCCATTAGCCCATCTTTGACTACCAAGTTTAAGATGTGAGCTGCACATCTCATATGTAAAAAAGCCCCTTTCAAAACACCACATTCCCAATGGTTGAGCACATTCTTCAAATAGTTAACAGCTACATCATTAGAGCTAGCATTATCAACAGTTATAGTCAAGATATTTTTTAACCCCCACTCAATTAAACATTTTTCAATCGCTCTTCCGATTAATACCCCAGAATGACCAACTATTGGACAAAAATTTGTTATCCTCTTATGTAAATGCCAATCATCGTCAATAAAATGAGCAGTCAAGCACATATAACTTAGATTTTGACCAGAAGTCCACGTATATGTGGTAAGACAAACTCGAGATGACAATTTTTTGAAGATACTTACCAACTTTTACCTTTCCTCAATAAAAAAACTATAACAATCTCTTGTTGCGGTGGAACGTGAATGAATAACAAAATGTGGATTCATTACCTTGCAAAATTTACGGAAACCTTCACGCTCCACAAAAGAGAAAGGTAACTCATCAACAATCAACATGTTTGAAAGTGCTTTCCTTATAACATCTTGATTAAACTCCCATAACTTAGGAATAGTTATGGCTTCAATCGAACCATCATCACTAACATGTGTTCTAGACTCTAGATCAAGGAGTTTTTGTTTCTTATCGATGTTATTCGGATTTTGTTTGCGGACAGAGTATGATTTTTTAAAGGGGCAGTCCCAGACTTACTTGCACAACCAATTGTTTTATGACAATAAATGCACTCAGCAACATCAGGAATGTCCTCATCTGTAACAAAATAGCTCTACCATGGGGATCTTTTCTTGTTTTTATTTACGGAGGGAGACTCGCTTGCCTTGGGTACACGAGGTGGTTTAGATGTTTTTTTCGTCCTTGTTTTGTTTTGTTTCTGTTTGTTTTTCACTTTGGTGTTTGTAGCTACTTCATTTTTAGACATGAACTCACAATCCGAGTTGTTGCTGTCACTAGTGTTAGTCTCCATAGAACCTACAAAATCAGGAAAATAAATTAAACAAAAAGGTAATCTGTAAATCAGAAACTTCAAGAATAAACACAAAAAGCATACCAATTTACCAAATTTGTATAAGATTATAAGTTACTTCCTAATCAGTGATTACTAATTTAACTACACTCTAGATAACTAGAATAAAACTTTATTTGCAATCAAGCACCTAATCAAGACGTGAATTAGTGAAGTATTGAAGAATTAAGTAGTCAAACGAGTTGTTAACAGAAGGTCTGTAGCTAACCTCAAGAAGTGAAGAACCGAGTTGGAATTTAGAAGTGTCACGGTGGAACTCTAAGTTCGTGAATCAGCAAATCGCAACCGGTAGTCTTTGAATCGGCAAATCGCAACTGGTGCGACGTGTGTAGCTAGATAATCAGCTCGAATCGGAGAATTATTTGGAACTTTTGAAGTCGTCGTTTGCTACTGGTGGAGTGATGGCTAGGGTTTTTTTTAGGAACGTGAGTTGGGATCGGACTTGGGAGAAATGGAAGTAAACGTAAGTTTTGTAAACATTAATTAAAAACCTAAAATGGTAAAAGTGTAAAACCATATAAGTGCATACGTGGGTTATGCTACAACCATGTCTAAGTATCTAACTAGTTTTAATATATAAAAATAATTGAATTTTAAAAATGTATATTTTTTGATATCAGATATCTAAATTATCCGAAAAATTTGAAAAGTACTATCCGAATCCGAATACGAAAAATCGGATATCCGATATTACGGATATTCGAAAATCCGGATATCCGATGTTTTCGTATAATTCGGGTTCGGAATTTTGGAAATTTGGATCGGAAGTTTGTATACGGATATTTTTGAACACCCCTATTGCCCGCGTGAAGAATTGGCCTTGGGCCACGCGACCGCACAAATACGTAGTGTGATTTTCCAAGTTGTTTTGTTTTGGGTCTTGTGGTTTAGGATTTGGGTCCTTGTTTTGATGTCAATCTTTGGGGATGATGAAACTAATATTTTCCTTATATTAAGAAGCTAATAATATCATCTTAGGATGGTGATTGATTGTTCATTCCTTGGTTTAAAAGAAGCATAGATAATGTGACTTTTGGATGAATCGAGTGTGAAACTTTCTATTATTGTCTTGTAGGGTGGAAGTGGAGTGTAGCAACTTGGAGATGGAATTGAGGACTTAAGTTATCACCTAGCTAAGAGGACTTGGGATTGAGGAGTTGATGTTTAGGAATACTTCCCAATGCAATTTATCTTGTGTGGAGTTAGTGTTGACTCGTCAATTGACGTTGGTGAGTTTACCAGAAGTACACATCCTTATTATTAACTCTCATATGTGTTCAAAACTATTTTCATGAATAAATATAATGTGCTATGTGCTATATGATGATTACTTGTGCATTTCATGAAATGAGTTTCAAAGAGGTTTTCAAGCAATAACTTTGATGTTTTTTTGAAAAGGGTTTTGGACGTTCTATTGTGCATATCATATAGGATGGGCTTGACCTTGTGAAACCTTGAGAACGAGTTTTGTCCTTTTCTCAACCAAAAAGTATGGAGAAAATGTTTTAGTCTTACCCGCATAAAGGGGAGACAAGTGATGATGATGATGATGATGATGTTCCCACAACTAGGGAAATTGCATGAGGTGGTAGCTACCCCTCACGAGGCTTGTGTGATGGCCACTAGTCTTAGTTTGGCTTACCGGGGGATCAAGTAGCATGCTTTATGCGTGTTTCTTGTTAAGGGATTTGATCATAATAACAAAACTATTTGCACAGCGGAAGACTTAACAATATCAAAGCATAAGTTCATACAAAATTCAAGCAAGGATCATACAATTCACAAACATGATCATGCAATTCATAGCAAATGCAGCAACTAATATATGAATCAGAAAATCATACCTTAGTTTCGATGTAAGGACCCAAACCAGAATCCCTCTAATGATTCACACCCAAGAACACCAGAAAATCAGACAGACGGAAGTTCCTCTGAGGAGGAGGCAAGAGAACACAAACCCTAAAAGGGTTTGTGATTTTCGCCAAGGGGGGGGGGGGGGGAGAAAGAGAGAACTGGCGGCTCAGAGGAGGCCAAAAGGAGTGCTTAGGGTTTGATCCTTAAGCCTCTATTTATACTGCTGGAAGGCTCCTAGGGTTTCAAATTTAATGAGCCTCCTTACACTTCACCCCCTGAACTTGTTTCCATCAATTAATCCATTAATTAAACACTTTAATTAATAACAATCCGGTCCTTGTAATTAATTCCTTTGAATCAATTCCAAATGAATTTATTAATTAATTACCAATTAGTTTCTAATTAATTTATCTCAACATTAATTAATAAACTAATTATTCCCACTTAAATTTTGTCACTGTTTGTTTTACTGGGTCGTAAGGGCAACCCAAAAGACCCTGCTATTATTAGAAATATCACCAACAGTTAATGACATTGGACACTATTTCCAACAACTAGTGAACTTAGGTAGGTGCCATTGTGGGTGAGATGGACTTTTATGAGATAGACATGGGTCGGGATAGTTGAATCATGCATTGCATTGCATTCATAACTGTCCATTTTGTCTTAATCTTTATGACATACTATTGTTTTTATACAACTCTTGAGATGATAATTTATAAAACTTTAAAGCGTGTGTAAACTATTTTTGGGGGTTTGACCCGAGTGTGGTGGTTACTCAGGTTGAGGAGATACGATGACTATTGTCAGCCTCGGGTAAGATCACCAGGCATTCCATTGCCTAACCTATTATGATGAGTACTTAGGTTGAGGAGATATGATGACTTTAGAGGATCTGCACATTTTTAGAAGGCCACGGGTTGTGTGGTTTCATTTAAGTTGTGTAATGATATTCAGATTGTAACAACCTCGCTCTTTTACAAACCAATATGTTTTATTTAAAGTGGGACCAAATGATTTTTCCGAAACTTAAACCCTGAAACAAATTCTTAACAAAACATAATGTGCTTTAAAATGGTATTTGAACATAAATTGACTCATTTCCTTCTGTGTAAGGTTTGCGGACAAGGCAAACTCAGATACTGCGGATTGAAAGATCCAAGAATACGTGTGGGACAGCTTAACAAATACTAAGACAATAGACACAAGGATATAACATGGTTGGTCCAAGATGACCTATGTCTACCAGCAATGAGAGTATTCTTATTTTCTTGCTTGGAGAAATACAAGTTACAAGGTTGCAAAGATTGATTCACCCAAAGACAAGCACTCCCATACTCTAGAGATGACACTCACCTTGCATCAGAAGTTGCCAAGCTGACCGAAGACCAGTCCAAGACTTATTCGGTCAATCACCTTCTGCGGACAGGAACTTGTCCGGATACAAGTTACCTCGGATGAGGAGAACTCCTCGGTTGAGAACTGTCTCGGTTGTGATCCTCCTCCATTAGGGACCTTCTCAGATAACTCCACTTGCTAGTGTGTACCAACTCCTTATAGGAATGACATTTGTAGCTTCACCACTTCAAATGGAATATCTTCTATCAACATTTTCCTCTGATCAATCGTGTTACCATATTCAATACAAAATCTTAATGACAACCTATGCTCTGCAGCCACTTCGATCTAAGTCTTTGTACAATACATTGGATCGACCAAAGTTACAACCACGACCATAAAGCGCTTTTGATGATTTCACCAAAGTCTCCTATTGACTGTAGCCATCAGGTCGTGCCTCGGTCAAGACCATAGTGTATTAGTGTTCGTTTCGGTCACACTATGCTCCAATTCAGAGTCATGAATCGTGAGTTACACTTAAAAGTATTTATGTAACACCATTTTTATTGTTGAAACATGTTAAAGTGAATACCATATACATGTCTAGCTCTACATGAGTTTCTTTAGTAGATAGGATATCCTTCATTTCATCTTCTGTTATACCTAACACTTTCATTATATATGCATATGT
This sequence comes from Cichorium intybus, assembly GCA_023525715.1. Taxonomy (NCBI): domain Eukaryota; kingdom Viridiplantae; phylum Streptophyta; class Magnoliopsida; order Asterales; family Asteraceae; genus Cichorium; species Cichorium intybus. The sequence goes on from CM042012.1 coordinate 139,895,710, forward strand.
GTACTTCGATTTTCTCATATCTTTAATGGTTTGTTGCAACTCAATTGCATCCGTTGGTTAGTACCTTCTACTTGTTTTTTATTTCTATAGAAATTTCGTTAGCAATCTTACCCTTACCAACTTCAGCTTCCTTTCTGTTTTGACTTTAATTCTGAACCTCCACCCCTAACCTTTTTAGGCTTATACCACTACCTATTATCCAATGACTAACATCTAGCCAGTGTTGGTATTCCCATTTTCTTTTGAGGTTTAGAATTTGGGACAACTATTGGATTTTTGCATGAAACTTTGTGGTGACCCTTTTATAGACAGTATGTACATTAGACTGTCCTGCCTTTAGGTGATACTTCGAAGTACTTATCATCATTCTTATATACATGTCTTATTACTTTAATCTTGGCCACCATAACATCCTTGTTGCTATTTTGGGATGGTGTTTGATATATGGAGTAATAGCTTACATGCTACTTCTATTACCAGGTTGTATGTTTTTTTGATAAGATTCCTTGAATTTGTCCTTACTAAACCACATACTTATGAAGCGCAAGCTTGTGTATGTACACATGTATCCTAGAGATATCCTAAAGCCTCGATATACAAACATGAAACCCCAAATCCACACCATACAAGTCATATATGTTCCTTATTTAATAAAAATTAAGCCAACTAGGAAAAACAATTGCATCATGCATATACAAAATTACTAAGTACATTATTGTAACAACAAGAAAAGTGAAAAAATGAACATAATAATTATAGTAGCAGGACAAACCTCAAGCCTTCACCAAAATTTATTATTTTCTTAACAACAACATGATAGACATGATCATTCTATTCATCTACTTTATGCAGCATTTTGAAGAACATATCCATCATGTATAGTCTTATCTCCTCAAGCATAGCCATGAGAGATCTCTTTCTAGCCTCAATTATGATGGCATTAAAACACTTAACCATGTTATTTTCAACAACCTCGCATACAATTCTACTCCAAAAATAAGCCATGTATTGTGTTGTGGGTCCCTAGATTGAAGACATTCATAAGCAGCAGGACTGAAATTCTTGATTTTTTCCCATATTGTTCAAGAAATATCCTTCAACAGTAGAAGAAGTTGTTGTCCAGAACATGTTTTTAAACTCTAACCCAATATATATATATATATATATATATATATATATATATATATATATATATATATATATATATATATATATATATATATATATATATATATATATATATATATATATGCCTTACACACTACTTGTGCTCCGCATATGGGAGGATATCCTTTTGTGGCTTCAAAAAGCCCCTACATTTAGCATAAACCACAAATTAATCAATTACCAAACACAATGAAATGTAATAGTAGCTTTAAAAAGCACCTTGTGTTGATCTTAAAAAAAAATACACGAACCTATCCACTGTGCAGTTAAAAATCCTCATTAACCAGCTCCAAAAACCATTTCCAATTTGGCTTATTCTGAATATCCACAACAGCCTAAGAAATGTGATAAACTTGGGCATTGACGTACTTGCTAATTGTAGTAAAATCTAGAAAGTATATTCATCATACTTGCAATCTATTCTGTATCTAGTTTCAAGTTGTTTTGATTCGATATAGTTTGAAATTATATTATGTGATGTGATGGGTACCACATTTTGGTTTTTCTTCAAATAGTAAGGTCATCTAAACGGTGGATTTTGGGTCTCCAATGATCTGTTTTGGATTCTTTGGTCATTTTAGTAAATAAAAAAAAGCCATGTTAGTTTGTATAATATTCAACTGATCAGTAATTATATTGTAAATGGATAACACTATTTTGAGAAACATATTATTTTCACTGTCTTCGAATGACCAACAAACACGCATTATTAGAATAGAAGGTAATTAACTATTAATTTTTTATTTTCATTTCAACCAAATGTAGGAGGTCATCTTTCAAATATGGTCGAAACATTAAATTTTGTTATGGATTTAGTCTAAATGATTTTTTACATATTCACTCCAAATTTTTATTTTTTACAAATTTACTTCTTTTAGACATCCTTTTTTGAACTTTTTATAAACTTTTTTATAATATTCTACAACATTTTTTAAAACTTCTTAACAAATATTGTTACACTTTTTATAATTTTTGTTACAATTATTAAAGCTTTTTTAAAATCTTTTTAGAACTTGTTTTACAACTTTTTTTTATACTTTGATACAACTCTTTTTACTTAGTTGTGATATAAACTTGTATCAAAACCAAGGTTATCAAAAACGCGATCCTGATCGTAGGATCGTGCGATCCTACTATCCTACGTTTGTATTTCGATCCCGATCCTAATAGACTCGTTTTCTGATAGAATTGTAAAATCGGTGATGGGATCGTAAAAACGGTAGCGAGTCGATCCTACATGTTGACTATTTATTTTCATTGACCCTAAAAGGGCAAAATCGGAAAGTTATGGAAACGGAAAAATCCAATCGCATAATCAAAAGGGAAAAGCGGGCCATAGAGTTTTAAAATTCGTCGACCAATCCGTATACTCGTTTTCTCCCCCTTTGTCTCTGATTACACTCAAACTTCAATGCTTCGATGTCTCAACTCTCAATTGGCGGTCAGTAAATGCGTAATCCCTCATCAGTAAATGTGTAATTCCGTAATCCCTCATCAGTAAATGCGATTACAGGTATGTGAAACTTGGAATATCATCATCTTTTAGAGTCTAAACTTCTGGTTCTAAGTTCTAACTTCTAAGCTCTCTTTACGTGATTATGTTCTAACTTCTAAGCTTTCTGGTTCTAAGTTCTAACTTCTAAGTTCCAACAGACCTAAGTAACCAACAGCCTTGAGATTATGTTCTGATCAATTGCTTTAAAGTATATGTGATTATGTTCTAAGTTGTAGGATTGTAATCAGTTAATCAAAATTATTCATGATATTTCTGATGTTGTTCTTAACAGGATGAATAGTGGTTCTGTATCAAAACCTGCAACTACTTCTGCACCATTATCTATGAGTAGTAAACATATGAGAAAAAAATGCTTCTGGGGCTAGAACGGATGTCGGATGGGAGCATGGCACGGAAATGGGTGAGAGGAGGGTGATGTGTAAACATTGTAAATCAGTATTTAGTGGTGGGATCTACAGATTAAAACATCACTAAGCACGAACCAGTAACAATGTTGCACCTTGTCAACATGTCCCCGAAAATGTTAGAGTTCAATTTGCTACTTTGTTAGCAGAAAATAGCATAGCGACAAAGAAAAAAACAGGTGTATTCTTAATGGATGAAGATGAAGAGAAAGAGATATATGAAAAGAACAGTAGAGGAAATATGCATAATTTTGTTACAAAGAATGAATTCGATTTTCAAGAAAGACGACCGAGAAAGAGTTTGCCAACAAATTGCGAGATTCTTTTACACAAGTGCAATACCTTTTAATTGTGTAAACAATCCAGAGTTTCATAAAATGATCCAAATGGTTGGCGAATTTGGGAGAGGGCTTAATCCACCTTCTTACCATGAAATACGAGTTCCGTTGTTGAAAAAAGAAGTTGATTACACCAAGGCTTTACTTGAAGACTATAAAAAAGAATGGAAAAAACCGGTTGCACACTAATGAGTGATGGGTGGAGTGATAGAAAAAATCGCTCAATTTGCAATTTTCTTGTGAATAGTCCGAAAGGAACTATTTTTTTAGCATCAGTGGACACGTCCGACATTATCAAGACAAAGGAACGTGTATTTGAAATGCTAGATGAATTTGTGGAAAAGATAGGAGAAGAAAATGTTGTTCAAGTAGTGACCAATAATGCTGCTAATTATAAGGCTACCGGGGAATTATTGATTCAAAAAAGGAAGAAAATTTTTTGGACACCGTGCGCAGCTCATTGCATTGATCCTATATTGGAGGATTTTGAAAAACATATTGGAGAACATAAGGCTACTATAGCAAAAGGAAGAAAGATTACAAGCTTTATCTACAACAGGTAACAATTCGTTTTTATTCATTTTTATATGTTTTAAATACAAGTATTCATAATTGATACTTTGATATACTTTATTGATAGGTCACGATTGATTTACATGTTGAAAGAGTTCACTAAAGGGAAAGAACTCCTTAGGCTTGAAGCAACAAGATTTGCTACTTCTTATCTAACACTTGGTCGGCTACATGAACTACAAAGTGCATTAATCACAATGTTTGCCTCGGAACAGTGGTTAACTTCAAGTTATGCAAAATCTGAACGGGGAAAAAGTATTAAGGCTATAATCATGGATAGTTTGGGATTTTGGCCATCAGTTGCGGCATGTCTTAGGGCCGCACATCCCCTTATGAAGGTTCTTAGAAGGGTTGATTCAGATTCTAAACCGGCTATGGGTTTCATTTACCAAGATATAGTTGTAGCAAATAAAGAGATTAAAGAAAACTTTAGAGATAATGAATCAAGGTATTTATATATTTGTTTAGTTATTCACTTATTTGTTTAGTAATTCACTTATTTGTTTGTATTTGTTTGCAAATCTTTTTAGGTACAAACCTATTTTGGAAATCATTGATCAAATATGGTATAGTCAACTAAATAGGGCACTCCATGTGGCAGGATATTTCTTGAATCCAGCGATGCAATATAGCCCTGATTTTGAGAATTCAGCTTGGATCAAGACTTGATTATACTTGTGTCTTGAAAGAATGTGTCTTGATGAGAACCTAGCAAAAACGATTGACTTGCAATTTGATCAATTCACTAATGCAAAAGGGCTCTTTGGTATTAATGTAGCCAAGAACACAAGGAAAGACAAATCTCCCGTTGATTGGTGGGATTCATATGGAGCCGAGACACCAAAGTTGAGAAATTTTGCTATGAGAATTTTGAGCTTGACATGTTCCTCATCTGGATGTGAGAGGAATTGGAGTGCTTTTGAGATGGTATGTTACAAGTAACAACATTATTGTTTTAGTGTTGATTTATTATACCATCATCTAAATTTTCCTTTATTCTTTTATTTTGTTGTTTAGGTACATTCTAAGAGAAGATAACGACTACATCAATAGAGGATGAATGATCTTGTGTATGTAATGTACAACTTGAAGTTGACCGGAAGAGATGATAAAAAAAGAAAAGAGCACGATGTAGCTAGACTTGAAACATTGAATCTTGATGATGTTAGTTCCGATGATGAGTGGATTACTGAAGAAGAATCTTTTAATCATCATTCAAATGAAGATTGGATGAACCTTTTTGATGGTTCAAGTTCAAGTCAAACTCAAACGCATATTGGTGGTGAAGATGAAGACTTTCTTGATTTAGATTTAGGAAATAGAAATGATATGGATGACTCCTTTGTTATGTTAGATTAGATTGTAAATATCTATTAGTTGTGAGCTTATGATGCATGTTTTGAACATTTTAGAACTTTTGAATAGTCAACTGATGGATCATGATGTGGTTTTCATGTTTTAAACTTATAACTACATTGTTTTTGGTAGGATCTTACGATCCCGATTCGATCTTACAATCACGATTTTGCAAAGCAGAAAACAATCTATGGTGGGATCCCGATCTTGACAACCTTGATCAAAACCGTAAAAAAGTTATAAAACTAGTCTAAAACTTCTGTAAAAGAGTTTAAAATTGTTATAAAAAAGTTGTAAATTATGTTCATAAAAAGTTTAGAAAATTTACAAAAAGTTGTAGAAGGTTTTAAAAGATTGTAAAAATCTAAAAAAAAAGTGTTGCACAAAAAGTCTTTAATTTAAAAAAAATGTTTAAAAAAACTAATTTTGTGACGAATTTGAAAAAAAAAAGATTAAATTCGTAACAAAATTTTAAATTTAAACCAAAATTTATATCGAAATTTAAAAGGTCAGCCAAAGATATAAAAGTGAAAGATTACGTGTTATGCCTGGTTTACCATGTGGAACTCAAAACATAATATAGTTTATTAACTCTTTAATATAATTAAATATATTTATTGGTAATTTGAAGACAGTAAAAACATATCAATTTCAAAGTTTCCATGTGAAAGTATTTGTTTTTTTTTTTTTTTTTGTTAACTTTCTTATTGGCCTTTGCTCACACATTTCCATTTTGAAACGAGTTAATAATAGGACGTCTTGTAATATTTTCTATTAAAAGTTTCCATGTGAAAGTATATTTTTTTTTTCATCATCATTATCAATAATATCTTTAATATGTGGTAACGTTTTCTTGATAAAAGAATAACACTTAAATTTGAGAAATCTCAACGAGCATTACTTGGAAAAAATAAATTCAAATAAAAAGGTTCCAAAAGTTTTATTATATTTACTTAGGAAAATTAAATAGTATTTATTAGTAGGAAACAAACCAAATAGTACAAACAGTGGAGGAAAAAAGGAATCAAATGTTTAGCATAGACTTATGATAAAAGTTTGTGTTGCTTTACGACACGTACAGAAAGTGGTCAAGTGGATACGACTAGTCTACTACCATCCGAATTGTAACTATTTTGACCATTGCTCAGAACCTTTCTTTCTTATTCATTGAGGCAATGTATAAAAGTATGGGATTTTGTTACAAAGGTTCCTAAGTTTTGTAATTTTTGTCGGATTAATCCCTGTAACGAATTTTGATATGATCATGCTTACTATTTGGAAATATTTTGTCAAATTTGGCATTTATCCGGTCGCATGTCATGTAGCCGGTAATCTTGCCTACTTGGAGTCATGTGTGGAAGCGATTTGATTTGTCACCAGTCACATAGGCTAGGAGACTATCAAAAACACTTTCTTCATCTTCCCTTCGTCTCTTCTGCATCTCCATTCGGTACGATGTCAACATCTTCTACAAAATCAGTCTTTAGTGGAGCCTCATGTAGCAAAATCAAACAAGTAGTTAAATACGGTTGTGGTGATGTGTGCCTAATATTGGTTTCAAGAACACCAAACAACCTAGGTAAAAGATTTTGGGGATGCCCTAATTATAAGGTAAATAGAATTATAAGCTGAAATTGAAATTAAATTTGGTACAAGTTTTTTAAGGGTTTTGACTACACATTCTTGTTCATTTTATTTTGTAGGATCCTTCACGCAATTGCCATTTTTTTCAAATGGGTTGTTGACACAACTTATGCTGATGAAGGGGAAGATGGAAAAAAAAAACTATCAATCACGAATATCAATTGCTGGCTTTGTTAAAGATAGTTGTAGGGTGCTTAGTCTGTATTGTAAATTTGTGGTGTTGCTTGTAGTGGTTCTTATCAAAATGTAAGCATTTTGCATAAATGGTATGGGAAAAATGGTAGGGAAAAATGTTCATGTATTAGGGTTTTTATGAATGGTAATGTGAAAGTGTTATGAAATGCATACAATAAATGGTTTTAATTTTGTTATCCAATTGGTCTTATGAAATGGATACAAGAAATGGTTATATTTGAAAAAATGGAATGGGAAAAATGGTAATTGTTATGAAATGGTTTTTTTATGAAATGGATACAAGAAATGGTTATATTTGAAAAAATGGAATGGGAAAAATGGTAATTGTTATGAAATGGTTTTTATATTTTACGGTTGCTTGTAGTGGTTCTCATAAAAAATGTAAGCAATTTGCATAAATTGTATGGTCAAAATGATAGGGTTAAATGTTGATGTATTAGGGTTCTTATGAATGGAAAAGTGAAAGTGTTATGAAATGGATACAATAAATGGTTTTATTCTGGTTATGCAATTGTTGCTATGAAATGGATACAAGAAATGATTTTATTTTGCATAAATGGTATGGGCAAAATGGTAATTTTATGAAATGGGTATTGGTGTGAACATAATTAAGGAAATGTATGAAAGTAGGATGCTTTAATACATTAAACATGTATGAATGGTATGAAAGGGTAATTAGGGAAATGTATGAAAGCAGTTTTCATTGTTGTAATAGAGAAAAAATGAAAGTAGGAAGGTATAATACACGATTAAATAAAAGTATGATGCTACTTCTGCCATTTATCCCTAATAACCCACTAACATGTTCGAATGGGTAATTTCAGAACATGTATGCCTAGTAAAAGTTGTAATATACTACTATTCCATTAAACATGTATGAAGCATGGTAAAATATTTTTTCGCTGTTGTAATTGAGAGAAAATGAAAGTAAGATGGTATAACAGATAATTAAATCAAAATATGTTGATGCTTCTACCATTTATCCCTAATAACCCATTAAACATGTATGAATGGGTAATTTTATGAATATCTATGCCTGGTAAAAATTGTAATATACTACTAATTCATTAAACATGTATGAAAGATAGTAAAATATTTTTTCGCTGCTACATTTGAGAGAAAGTGAAAGTAAGATGGTATAATAGACGATTAAATAAAAGTATGTTGCTACTTCTGCCATTTATCCCTAAAAAAACAACCAGGGAAATGAATGGAACATGGTAATATACTACTAAAACTTTCATATCATTAATAAGGGTGAGCATTACATAGTGTTTCATGTAGTAGTCATCCAATTGTGCTAAAAAGCCTGACAAACTATCCTAATAAGACAACATATGTGGCAACAAATGACAATTGGATGTCTGCAAATAGTGTGTAGCGACCCAATTCATACACCATTTATATTTATGATAAATTCAGAGTTTAGCGAGAAACTTCCCAATTTTTTCTTTTTGAACATATAATGTTTTGTGTATAATTGGATGTCACAATACATATACAAGAGTCATAGTACAAGAAACAACCTTATACAATTTTATACAAAACTATCGGTTGTACAAATCTCCAGGTCTCTAAAACGTTAGAGAATCTCCTAGCAGCACTGGCCCACTTTAATTACTCACTAACCAGTGTTAATGCTTCCTGAACACATGTCACAATCAAAACACACAAAAAGTAAGACTAATTTCTTGTGAGTACATTAAACAATATCAACACATTAGTATCTTTATAAGTACGGGAAGCACATTCCCCTGATCATACCACACAACAGTATTTCAGGAGTACGGGAAGCACGTTTCCCTGGTCAACCTCATGTCAGTACTTTACAAGTATGGGAAGCACGTTCCCCTGTTTAGCCACGTGTCAGTCGCTCGCCATTTCAGTTGGGTTAGAGCTTCCTAAAATGGTCTTTAGAACTGTAGTCTCATCCCTAATGGGACTAAGTTAATGTCCATGATCGGTTCAGTCCCTCACTCATGAATGGGACAATTGGTAATCGGTTTAATGTCACTAACAAGTATGGAGAGTATATTCTCTAAGTAAATTTGAACTTCCTTTCTTTACCAACTACCAGACACATGAAATTGTTGATCCCGACCATGAACCAGAACATTTGTCATCAGGTAAGGCCAGCCCTTCACCCTCAATGGTCTTTAATGGGAGTTCAATCCCAATCCATCAAGGCAGGCCTTTGTCATGGATATCTGAGCATCATGAGCCCATCCCCGCAAAGGAGACCTAACAACAATGTCATAGGGTAAGGCCAGCCCTTCACCCTCAATGGTCTTTTATGGGAGTCTCATCCCAATCCACCGAGGGCGGCCCTCGTCATAGATTTAAGGGTGTGTCATTCCCTATCCCTGTAAGCGAGATTTAACAGCAATGCCATCGGGTAAGGCCAACCCTTCACCCTCAATGGTCTTTGATGGGAGTTTCGTCCCAATCTACTAAGGCAAACCCTCGTCATGGATATAATGGCGTATCAAACCCTATCCCTACAAGGGAGATCTACCTAATCACATTCACAGACTTGACCTATCTATACATGATATCAATAGTTATCAACCGAGGAGATAGGTTCTTAATTCAAGTCAATGTCATTAGAAACTCTCTTCATTACCTCACATTTTAACACTACCACACACCAGTCACATTCGCAATCCACTAAGGTATGACCTTACATGGATTCATAGACAGCTCATGTCCCATCCTCACAAGAAATGTAGGTCTACACCTACTATCAATCCAACCCAACGATGCACTATTCTTGTTGACTAGTAACCTAGAAGATATAGGTTCTAATATGAGACAATATTATTCGGCATACAAACCACAACATAATATTATGTCATTACAATGCAACATGCATTATAATATATAGTACATCAACATGCCTATATTAATAATGACATATATCAAATATAGTGTGGTAGCATGTACTCATATTAGCGATGTTGTAGGCATCACAAGTCCAAGCTAACCATCCTGCTTCTTCTTTTGTCTTAAAAGTTGTCAAAGCCACTTGAAATTATTAAGCATCCTGACTCAAGTATCAATCATTATTCACACACTCGACTTAATGCTTCCATTAAGTATATAATATTCAACCACACTCGTTGTAAGACCCTGATACCGAGAAGTCAAGTTCCGAGTTTTAAAGAGTCAAAGTGTAAAGCCCGGAACCAAGTATCGTGAGAACGACATTTAATAAGAAAACAAAAAAGAGAAAATTGGAAAAAATAGGATTAGCGCCGCTAACCCTATGGTTAGAAACGCTAATCTGGGGAAAACCCGGATCAGTTGCGTGTTCAGACTGAACGCAATGGTGACCTTGCATGTGCTTGCAGTTAGCGACGCTAACTTTAAAGTTAGCGACGCTAACTTTAAAGTTAGCGACGCTAACTTTAAAGTTAGCGCCACTAATGTCGTCTGAGCGGGATAAAATCACATTTTCATGGTTCAAAGTCATTTTTAAGTTTATAACTCATTTTGGGTCCGTGTTTATTCAGGTTTAACTCCTGGGAACACCTTAGAACACTCTCTCTAGGTTTCTCTTTTGTTCATGGTTCATACTATGAAGTTTTGAAGGATGTTTGGGAGAGAAGAAGGAGCAAGAGTACTAAGAAGGTGGCTTGGTGAAGAAAATCATATTTGCTCCTTGATTTTGGACTCTTTTTAGTGTTCTAACCTCTGCTTTCTTGAGTTTCTTGCTATAATGAAGTCACGAGGCTCTTCATGAGCTCTTTGAGACAATTATGGCTCCATTTCTTGGATTGAGGTGGGATTTAGGAACTAAGGGATGAGTTCTTCCTCCTTTAGCTTCTAACTCCTTGAGAAAAACCTTAGCCTGGTCTTAATGCGGTGTTGGATGAATCTTAAGTTTGTTAATCTTCATTTTGGATCTAGATTTGTCACCATGAGCTTGTTTGGCTAGGATTGGTGGATAGAATCCATGTTTTTATAAGTTAATGGACTATTTGTGACAACCTCTAAAAGTTGTGGTTTTTGTCTTAATGGATTAAGCACTTAATGGAGACGTGGGCTGAACAGAGTGATTAGCGGCGCTAATCCAAGAGGATTAGTGGCGCTAATCTAGCTGTTGACTTTGTTGACTTTGACCATTGACCGTTGACTTTTTGACCAATTTGACTTTTGGTCAAACTTGAGGGTTTTGGATGACGGTCTTATAGGACTATCCTGTTCGGGATTTAGAAAGTTCTAAGTGGGGTTTATCCTTATTAGGAAGTGCGTATTGTCGGGATATGATGGCAGTTGCATGAGGTGTTGTCTAGCTTAAGGTCGTGAATCAAGTGAGTCTTCTCACTATACTATGGGTGATGTTACATGCGTAGACAGTTTTTATTACTGTGTGTAATAATGTGATTATTTGTGCCTTACATGTTTGCCAACGAAAGTCGATGACGATGATTACCGGCGGATCGGGGCAAGCCTGAGAGCCAACGATGATTTGTTAAACGATGATGGTGTTTATGTGATGGATCGTGTGGTATTTTTGGGGAAGTCACTAACCTTTGTGCTTACCCTTTTACCCTAACTGTTTTTCAGGAAATTCCTGGCTTGAGCTTGGAGCACGGTGCAACTGTACCGCATCTGAGGATTTCCATGATTTAGTGTTCCACTGGATAATGTTTGTAAACATTTTGATAAATACAATTTCTAATGTTTAAATAAAAGTTTTTAATTTAGATGGTTTTAAATTATTAACCTGTTTTATGTATTTGAACCGTTTTTAAAAGAAAATTTTTATTACGGAATTTGGGACGTTACACTAGTCAACTCTACTTCTTCGCTTAAATAAGCCAATATTTTTATCCATTAACACATATGTACACCTTTCGTCATATATACAAATCCTTCAGTAATAACTTGTGACTACAACCTTCTAGTCATGGCTCAATCACATGTCTTAACCACATCATCAAAGGGTGAACATCAATTTCACCCACAAGACCATTCATCAAAATCTAGGGTTTTGAGCAAAAACCTCCAATTTCATCCAACAATCACAATGATCAATCCAACCATCTAAGGGACATGTTATCTACTTCTTCTTTCCCTCATACATCAAACATATCATTCATATTTCATCACTTCAGAAGCTAGGGTTTGAAACTCTCAACACATTTCCGCTCCTAGACACAATTTCATCAAGAGGGTTGGGAGATTACTTTCCATAATCTAGTATATAGAGCCCAATACTTGAAATCCACCTTATTCCCGTCGATCTAGGCTCTCATGGGCTTACAGGATCAATCCCCTCTGCTATTTTGTCGAGGTTTGGGGTAAAAATAAGCCAAATGATCGAGTTTTAACTTTAACTTGTGATTGGTTTATGCGACCTACGCCTCACATCACTAGAGGTCAACGCGTCGTAATCCTACCACAGCAAAAAAAATTTAAATTAAGTTTCTATAATGACAATATACTTTTGGGACGCGTCATGATCTATCAATCGATGCATAGCGTAAAATTGACAAAAAACATTTTGTCCCAATTAAAATATCTAACTTCTCCAATATTTGGCTTCAAGCTATCAAACTTACACACCATAGTCCAAACACATATTATGGCATAACCATACCATGAAATATGGGAATTGTATAATTTTTGTCCAAAACGACTAAATTGCCCTTATGGTCAAATTTACCTTATTAACATTATCCCTAAAATGCAAGCCCAATTACTCATAGAATTTTGGTTCTTACATAGTGGGATATCAGAAAATATGAATAATCACCAATACATATTCCTTTGGAAAACAACCCATTTAGAACCCCCTTTTTCTAGCCAACTACTCTAAAGTGACAAGATTAGTAGTACTGGAACCACCACCATCCTTGTCGTACACAGGGTTCTTCAACTTCATTTTCAGTAACATATCAGATGGTATCCTCTTATTCTTAGTCAAATTCCTAACTCCTTCATCATATGCTTCATTACCTTGGTCAACAACCTCTGTCCAATCACGCTCTTGGTCAACAACTTATATCCTATCGCCAACAACCTCACCAACATCATCTGCAGTTTCAACCGGATGTCACTCACCATCTTTTAGTTCATACTAGTCATAATATAACATGAAATTAAAATATGGGATAAATAAAAGAAACTATAAATAAGGGGAAAGATATGAAAGACTAATTACCATCTCAATAGGTGGCATGCCATCCAATGGCACATGTAGTCTTCTGCCACTTTACAGTTCAACCATGGTGTATCCTGCCTCTAGTAACATGGCTACTTGGAATTTGTCAAGTAAAAGATCATCTATATGACCTTCATGAAACTCATGGTCACCTTCATCTTGGCTACCATCATCAATGCCTCTAGAAGTTCATTTATCCCAAACTCCAATTCATCACGAATTTCATTTATCTTCATACCAACATGTCCCTTAACATATTCATCTACAATTTGACTCACCATACCCTCAACAACTACAACATCATCACCAATTTCATTGACCCTCAAACTAGATTTTCTGTCAACAACACCTTCATCTCCAACTTAACTCACTCTACCCTCAATAACTTCAACATCATCACCAATTTCATTCACCATTAAACCTGATTATCCCTCAATAACACCTTTATCTATAACTTAACTCACCATGCCCACAACAACTTCAACATCATCACCAATTTCATTCACCCTTAAACCAGATTGTTCCTCAACAACACCTTCATATACAACTTGACTCACCATGCCCTCAACAACTTCAACATCATCACCCATTTCATTGACCCTCAAACTAGATTGTCCCTCATCAACAACATCTTCTTGTACACCACCACTGCCTCCTCCTCTTCTAACACCCAATTTTTTTCCTTTTGAATGTAGGCCTAGTACCAGATGCATGAGTTGTATCAACATGATTACTCCTAGTCCTAGAACCAGATGCCTGGTTTAGATCCACATGTGGAACTCTTACCCTTGACTCATTTGTGCCAATTTCAGAATCAACTGGAAATTTTCTTGGCCAACTCATATTCTTTGGTTTAGTTGGAACTCTTGGTATTATTTCATTTGTGCAACCCTTTTTATTATGTCCATATCCAAAAGAGTTACCACACCTTACAGTTCTTAATATAGTAACTTTTGAAGTTGAAAACTTGGTCTATTTTTTACTTGGATGCCTTCTTCACTTTGTGGTATGTCTACCTAGCATTCTCCTTGCAACTGATGGGAATGGCTTTAAGTATGGAGTTTTTTCCCATAAGTTTCTCCTATTGACAGGGCTTACATTTGACTGATAGCATTCAAGAAACCTATATTTTGGGAAGTAATCATTAACATATTCATATGGTGTCTAATGGATATAGTTAATGGTAACAATAGCATGTACACAAGGGAGCCCAGATAGATACCATAGCCTGCATGTACAATACCAAAAACTTTCAGATGCTCTTCTAGCTTTAAACACTAGACCTTGAGTATGAATTATTAACCAAAACTTGGTATTGACACACAAACTTCACAACATTAATATAACAACAATGAAAAATAAAACAATAGAGATGATTAAAAGAAGAAATATGTAACGACCCAAATTATAAACCATTCAAATACATAGAAATTCGAGATTAGTGGAATACTGTCTCATTTTTTTAAACATGGACATAGTTCGGTGTACAATCGAGTGTTACAACAGACAACGAGAGTCACGACAAGCATCCTTTCATGTACAATGTCCCTTGAAGGTATTCCAGTCCAATCCTTACTTCCACAACACCTGGTCTACAGTACCGGTATACATGTCATAAGTAATTCACACAAAAGAGAGGTCAGACATAAGTTTGGTGAGTACATATACAATGTTGGCATACTACAAGCACGGGAAGCACGTTCACTAAATCAACCGCACATCAATAGTTTTGCGTTTATAGGGCGCATGTTCCCCTTAATTTACCATTCATCACTACTTTACAAGTATTGGGTGCACGTTCCACTAGCCGATTTCCTCATTAGGATTCCATATCTCTATCCATCGAGGTAGTTCCACGTCAGTACCTCACATCTCGATGGTCGATCTTAATATTATTACTTAACACTTACCATTGGGTAAGGTCGTGCCTTCACCATCAATGGTCTTTACCGGGAGCTATATTCCATATCCACCGAGGCCGGACCTCGTCATAATATGCTATCATTACCACACAACATGTATTTTGATGTACATTACATTAACACAACTATATTTATAATGATAAGTATTCAAATATAGTGTGGTAGCATGTAATCACCTTAATGATGTTATAGCATCACCAGTCTAAGCTAATCAACCCGTTTCTTCTTTCGACTTAAAAGCCATCAAAACCATCACAAATCCTTGAGTATTACAAATCAAGTGTAAATGACTGATCATACATTAGACTTGATTCTCCCATTAAGTCTATAATATTCAACCATACTTATCTACTCTATGATCAATTTTTTCACAACCAACTTATGGATACAATCAACAAGACCCCTCTTAACAACATCGTCTCCGATCTCTATCATCCTTTACCAATTATAGGGTTTTTTCATCAAAACGCACTTCAACCTCAATCATGGAATCAACCATTACAAAACATGTTTTCTACTTCTATTTCTACCTCATATCAAAGATATACCACATATATAATCAATTACCACTTAGATTTTACAGACCCCCAACACATCTCATCTCAAAAACCGATAGGAAGTAGATATTACCTTCAAGATCATGTAGCTATGGCTCATTTCACGAATCACACCTTGCTTCTCATTAACATTGGCTTATATGACCTCAGGGGACCGATCCCTTCTGCTGCTCTTTGGAGGTGGGGTGAAAAGTGGGCTAAAAGATCGAGTTAGGGCTTTAAAATAAGACCGGTGTATATTAATACACAACAAATAGATTACCTTATGTTGGTCTGGTATAATAACCAACCCTCTACCACTATAGAGGGTTAGATCATCATTTAAGAGCTCTAAAACAAATATAAAATCTATGGAAATAGTTTTATCCATCAGGGTTGCTGATTACACCAACCTTGCAAGTAGACCCGCGGTTTGATCTTAGTACCTCATGGGAATAGTCTCATATCCTTGCATAATGCTCAACTAACTTACCTTCAATCAACTCTTTGGCCCATTGTTTTGCCCTCCTACATTGCCTACATTGGTCAATATACACTTGACATCTGAACTTCTGCTTGAGATCAACTATCATCTCCCTAAGTTTAACCTTTGGTTTATTTGCAATCTCAATTATCATCTCCCTAAGTTTATCTCCAACTATATTTATTCGCTTGAGAATTGGACCTTCAAGTACATCGAGTATAATTTTAGTAGATAATCTGACGTTCTTCCAGCCTTAATGGGACGAGACTAGCACCAATGTGGTTGATTTGTCTCCCATGCACATGCAGCTTGTATTTTCTTTGATAGTAGGCATACCTAGTTGGATTCAAGAGCAAAAAATATTGGAAAAGTTGTGGCTAGTGGTTCGTTTACAATCTATTTTTTAGACCAGAACTTGGTGTTACTTTTTGAGTTGATGGTCTTCGAGATCAGATCCAGTAAGGCTATATTACAATCTTTTAGAGTCTTCGGTAAATTTGCAATGGCGCTCCAAATACGCGCCCCTCCTCCCGGGGAAGTATTATAAAATGTGTCCTTAAGACAACGAGTTGATGCATATATAATTGTTATAACATCACTCCAAAGGCAGTTTTTTGGTTATGTGCCTCCATCACCACTTATTGAATAATAGGTTTCGGGATTTTAAGCTACCGACTTCATGCCCGTCCAAATTTTTTTGACACCCATGTTTTTTCCAATCGATCCAAGACATTTTTCTAGAGTTTTCATCGTCTTCCCAAAATAATCTACTTCCTTTACATTTTTAGTACTTTTATGTGTGCTTTAAAAAAAAAAAAAGTAGTAGTGACCGAGACTACCTAGCACCGATTTGCATAGTGTTACTGGCCCTCCAAAAGACAATCTTAGTTATTTATAGTAATATAAAAAACAATCTAATATAAACGTTAGAAAAAATAAGATTTTATTTAAGTCTTAGCTCTCTATATTTTTTTCGTTTATTCTTTTCTTTATTCTATTTTCCTGAATGCACTCTAACTTTTTTCAAGTGTTTTTTAATATCAACTAAAAAAGAAATTGGACTTGCCAAATAGGTTATGGTATACGTGAATATCGACATGCAGGGATCGTAAAGTTGAAAGTGGCACAAGTCAAGATGCATATAAAGGCCATGTTGAGCACATTACTACGATTCTTGAAAGTGATACTTATTTAAAAAGATCTAGCGGAACCTAAACTCTGTAAAAAAGTATTATTTCGAAAAACATACATAAATTCAATTAGATCCAAGTTGACCAAGAATAACATTTATTTTTATCCATATTAATTTAAATAGCCTTTTTTTTTTTTTTTTTTTTGACAAAGTTAAAGTTCCTTTTATGATAATACATGAATTTTGATGATCAAAATTTCATATAATTGTAAAGGCTTTTTTTGAACGGCAAATCATATCATTGTAAAGTTGATTCTCATTTTTTTAATCTAACGAATTCTCGAAAGAGAGCATGATGGTGACAATCTGTAGGAGGTGAATTAATGGCAATAGTATTTAGTATTTATGGAGGGACTGATTATGTAAAGTGAGATACAAAAGGGGGTTAGATGAAATTGCGTGGTGTAAGGGCGGTAAGCAGCAAAAGGCAGTTAAGAAAGAAAAGAATCGAGCGTGAGAGCGACCCCACGGTAAGCCTCCGTAGACGCGTCATTTTCCTGATGCCCACCATACGTTACCCTGTCCCTCTCACTGTCTATACAATCTCTATTCCCTCGTTAAACTTAAAGTTCAAATTTTGCTACATAGTACATACGTGTAAAACTCTGTTCGAATCTATAAAATCGTAAAATTAAATTCATATCATATTAAATTAAATTAGAACTATTTTACCTTTCAATTGGTTAAAAAATATAGCTAATTTATCTTCTTTAGATAAGCATTTGTGGTGTGACTCTCATGACAATATGGCATGGCTTGTAACTCGTAGTTGTTTTTTATTTTGTTTTTTTTAATATGATCTCCATCGTTTCAGGAAAAAAAAAATCAAATTTGGGATGGAGTTTTGTACATTAAAAATTTTCAACATAATAAAAGCTTTGTAATTGTAAATATTCTACTAGTAATATCTTCTAGTACTGGTCCCGATATTAATTCTAGCACGATGAATACATATTATCACATAAGTTTATTGTAAATATATAGAGAAAGCACTCTATTTTGGTTTGATTCATAAAAGCCATTCAAGTTTGATAATCTTATTTATTTCGATTATTTTTATCTGCTATAGATTAAAGTGATCATAAAAAAAGCTTGTCAAAAATTAAATGATTTTAATAAAAAACTGTTTGAACCAAAATCTGACATTAAATATTCTATTAAAACAATTAAATTTTAATAATTCATTTATTTAACCACTCAAACCTATTATAATATATTAAAGTGATCCAAAACGCATGTCCAAGACTCAAACATGAATGTTTTTATTAACCGTTTTCATTTAGGATGATTAAAACATATTAGCTTTATTATTATTATTATTATTATTAAAGTTTGTCAAGAGGTTTTCCCCATTTTCCCTAAAAAAATGTCACTTGACTTCTATTTAAATAGAGAAATTGTTTTTGTTCCTACATTTTATTCCTACTAATCTTCAAACTCAAGTTAAATTATGATATGTGTATTAAAATATTATTAGTTTTATTACATATGATATTTATCATAGTTTCACTTGGTAAGAATAAATGTAGGAATCAATGCAATTACTCATTTAAATATTTTGGTCCTTTATAAAATAAAAGAAGAGTAAATTACAATAATGGTCCATGTAGTTTGCAGAAATTTTCAAAAATCGTCCAACTTTTAAAAATTCACCATAATGGTCCATATGGTTACGATTTGCTTTCAAAAATGGTCCAAATGCCAAGTAAAAATACAATTTTACCCTTTTTAATTTATTTTTCATTTTTCTTTTAATGTATAATTATTAAATGAATTAAAAAAAATCTAACCCCAACCCCCCACCACCCCCACCCGTCTCTCTCTCTCTCTCTCTCTCTCTCTCTCTCTCTCTCTCTCTCTCTCTCTCTCTTCCAACATCGACGCCGTGTCCATCTTGGTACCACAACGAAAGAAGAAATCTTGAAAGAAGCAGGCATTAAGTAGCGAAAACAGGACGATCAACCATTTGGGGTTTCCATTATTACACTTTTATTCATTGGTAAGAACTTTCCAGCTTGTGTCGATCATACATTTTCAATCTAAATGAAGTATTACGACTCGAAGTTTGGAAAATTTACCTAGCAATTCATGGAAAATCCCATTTTTTTAGAGTTGTATACAGATTGCTATTAGCAACGGATTAATGCAAAGAAGATGACCTAATTTGTCTTGATTCTCGAAAGGCTGACAATGACAATGGTTGCCTACTTGCCTCAGATCCCTAGAACCCAGATTTCACGTGTTCCAAGATTGAAAAAGGTGGAAACTTTTTAGGGTTTTTTCGTGATTTAATCACCCTTTTTGGTTTTCTTGAATCCCCTTTTGCATTTACCCTTTCAATTGATGGATAAGGGTTGTTCCTAACGTTTAATAGTTAAAGTGTTTCGTTATTTTTTCTGATTTTCAAGAATCTTGTAAGCTGATATAGATTCCAAAGAACAAATCCTTATTGAAATCACTATTTGGTGATCGTTACATCCATTATTTCTTAACCCCACCTCGATATTTTAATCTGATTTTACTTTTCGATGACAAGGTTGGGTGGGGAAAGCTTGACTTTGGATTGTTGGGGACATCCAATGGAGGTTGCTTACCTAGGGTTCAAGAAAAGCAACTGCAGGAAGATAGCAATTTCAAGAAACCTTCCGGTAAAGGGGGCGGCAGCGGTGGTGTTGGAAGGGAGAAAAGACTAGAGACGGAGTTGAAGAGAATGGAGCATCAGGTTTCTTGGCTTTCTGCAGATAAGTCACCAATCAAATCATTTCGAGGTGACAATCACATTTTTAACAGTGATATGTACCCATAGATTGCTTTAGATTCCAATTTAGAGCTTCCATGAACATGCTAATCAAAGCAACTGTAGCGTATGTATTTTATTGAGTTGCAGGTTTTTGAAAGAAATGGTGGTAAGAAAGAGATGAGTCGAGAAAAGAAAGAGAAAGAGAGAGAGAGAGGGGGTGCTGGTGGGGGGATGGGGTTGGGATTGTTTATTTTTCTTTTTCTTTTTAATTCATTTAATAATAATACATTAAAAAAATGAAAAATAAATTAAAAAGGGTAAATTGTCTTTTTTACTTGGCCTTTGGACCATTTTTGAAAATAAATCGTAACCATATGGACCATTATGGTGAATTTTTAAAAGTTAGACAATTTTTGAAAATTTCTTCAAACCACATGGATCATTATTGTAATTTACTCATAAAAGAATGGACAAATGTGGGGGACGAATCACGTGGGTGGCGGAGGAGGTGAAAGCGGAGTGTCAGTGTCAGTATGGAGGACAAAGCAGAGAATAAGGTGGTGATGATGACACAATACATTCTACAGGCTTTTACTTTTGTTTTTTTAATTTTTTACCGAGGGTTTTTCAAAACCGGTTATTGTATCAGGTCAATTATTGTAAAAGAATTGCGCATACTTTTTATAAATATTATTATTCATATAATATACAAATCATACTGAAGATCATGATTATCATAAAAAGGTCTTATGCTAAAGCCTCTTATTATTAAATAAAAATAATGATCGTCTAATCTCTCATTGTTAGATTGTATTTAAAGAAGGTTCAATCAGTAATAAAATTGCAAGACCTGTATGTCAACTCAAATGACTACAAATGAAGAAAATATTTTTGGTAATCAGAATACCCGATATTCGAACGGCTAAACCACATGATAGAAGAAGTACTTTGTGCTCCAAATGAGTATTTAGTGAGAAGCATCTTGTGATTGACAGTTGAATAAGATCTTTGTAATTATAAGTAATTAGATAATTCTCTACTCATGTTGACATAAGTTGGCTGGATCCAAGTTGAGGTGTTCACATTTTTATTTTTATTTTTGTATAAATAGTAAAAATATTAAATATAACTACATATACTATAAAACTTTAAAAAGATGTAACAGTTTAAATACACTTTAGATACTTTTAACCACTAAAAAGTAATTAAAGATTGTATGGTCCAACCATGGCCCAAAAAAATCTCTATAACCCCTCAAGGCGCTATGTGATGGGTTCTAATAAGTTTTTATTCTCATAATTATCATATTGAAAAAAGAATATAATCTGAAATATGCTTCTTATTGATTTTAATTTATACCTTCCATTATAAACTTTTAGATGTCCGGCTGATAAATATGAGTTTAGAACACTAAAATACAACCCACATTTGGAATATCTGGTGGCAAAGTCAGAATCCAAATTAAACATGTTAGAAAAATCCGGTTATCAGATTGGTTAAATATTAAAGATTAAGCATGATTTAACATATACTATTGTCTTATGATTGTTTTCGATGAGATTATTATATTATGAAAACAATCTATATATATATATATATATATATATATATATATATATATATATATGTTGTTACCAATACTATACAATGCATTTTTTCTTTGTATATATGACATTATACAATCATTAATAAATTTATCAGTCTTTTGACTGCACAAATTATTCTTTATCATCTTGGTAATCCCTAGCTTGTAACTGATTTATATATTATATTATTCTTAATCGATCTTTTTAAAATTGACTTCCTTTTACTTAAATATGGTTTAATGGTTTAATCCCACACAAAACATATCAAAGCCCATCGACATAGTATGTCCATATAAAAGTGATGATATAATATCTAGTTATTTCTTTATGTTCGTTGTGTCTGTGGACCCACATTATGGCTCTCACTTGCATCATTTTAGAAACAATATACGAACTCAATGCATAAATTAAATAATAATTTTTAACATTTTTAAACTTATTCTTAATAATAGTTCCTGACTGCAAGTCAAAGGTCACCGCATTTTCCATCAAAAAAGTGATGTAACATAAAAAATAATATCGCACGTACCTACCACAAACTCTTGGTCAAAAAGACGTTCCACCAAGTGTGATAAAAAAGTTCACACCCTAACATGCATATAACCACGATACCATTACCTGACTTTTTATTAACCTTTTTCTATGATTCGCTGCATAAGTCACGCTAATTTTATTTGAAAACTTTTGTGGGATAAAACGTTTAAAAGAAGGATTTCGCAATTACACACCGGACATTGTTTTAAAACGAGGTTGTCTAACATTTAAGGCAAACCGGTATGGGAAAGGATAAGACATAATTGTCCTCAAATCTTTTCAAGAAATGGGAATAAAATCCATACCTATAGAGTTCCTATTTTCTTATGAAAAGACTAAATCTTTTTAGTCCAAACTGTTAGGATAAGTAAAGAACAATGGACAGGACATGTTTACAGGCACCACATGAGTGAATACGTACACACAACAACGGGGTTAACAATGACAACTCAACACATGCATATGCTTCCAACTATTCATGGTCCTCACACGAAGGTTTTAATTCAAGCAGTAACAAGTAATAAAATTACTACCGGACGAAATTGAGGAAATTTTCTAGAGTGGGTTTTCATTTTTCAATGATGAAGATAAGATAACATTCATGTATTTTGCTCATATTAGAGATTGAGAGCGATGTTAAATCCATTTACAAGCATACTATGTTATCACGTTTTCTATTTCTTTTAACTGCATAGTGTGTCTATTTATAATGCATATCATGCATTTCATGATACTTTGGCATTTGTACATTTTTGGTGGATTCGGAGTGTTTTTGTGGTCGTTGTGTGTTGACAAGAAATTATAGAAAGAACTAGAGGAATTTCGAGAAGGTTATTCTCGATTATCATTAAAACAACCATTAGTTTTGTAGTTCCCTGAAGTTTAAGCCGACTAAAGTAATTGATCATTAATGTTGAAACTTGGATTATTAAATCATGTGACTTGGTTTTAAAATTGATGATTGTATCATCGGGGTAGATTTTTTACTTTTTATCAATACAATTCCCATTTTGCGTGATTGTTAACTAGAAACCATGGATTGTTTAGTCTTCTCTATCTGAATTTGATCACTTCGATTAGCATTTAGACGATGAATGATTATATTATTTGTCTGGTCACTTAATCAACTATTTAGTCAACTTGAGTAGCGAATAATGCAGTTGATGTTTAAAAGATGTTTATCAGCATTATAAAATCCGTTGGTGCAATAATAAACTTTCCAAGCTTAATTACGAGTCGGTCATCTCGGGTGGTAATTCGTTCTAACATTAATGCAGTTCAAGCACATGGAAACTTTTTTGGTGATTGTATAGTGAATTAATTTAAAAAAAAAAAAAAAAAATTGTTTCGATTGGGTATTTAGGTGCGTTTGGTTACAGAAAATTTGCTAGTTTTCTAAGAAAAATGAAAAGTTAGAAAACGTGTTTGGTTAATCAAATTTTCCAGTTTTTTTCTAAAAAATAAAAATTTTCCGTTTTCCAAAATTGCATATAACTTGGAAAACTCAAAATTGTTATTTTCTAAAGTTTTCTATTTCCAAATTTTTCCAAGAATACAATCCCTACACACATATCCACCTAACCCACCCTAACCCTTACCCCACTCCATCCAACTTATCCTACCCACCCCAACCCCTACCCTACCTCACCCTACCCACCTCCACCCCAGCTACCTTACCCACCCCGCCCCACAACACCATTACCCTATCCAACCCCTACCCACCTCCACCCTACCCCACACCCACCAATACCCCTACCCGCCTCACCCACCCCACCCAACCACCTCCACCCTAGCCCATCCTACCCTAACCTACCCAACCCCACCCAACCACCTCCACCCCCACCCTACCCACCCACCCACCCACCTTACCCAGCTCCACCCCAGCTAGCCTTACTGAAATTACACATCCAAATGCGTTTTCTAATTTTTTCTGAAACAGAAAATGAAAACTTAATTAGACTAACCAAACGCGTTTTCTGTTGAAAATGAAAAATGGAAAACAGAAAACAGTTTTCCGCAACGAAACGCACCCTTAGTAACTTTGTTAAAATAAAATTTCCGCCAACCTAAAAAAGTATTTAGAAAACCCTGTTCAGGTATAAAACTTAGCCAGATATCCACCAAATTGTGTTAATGTTATTGTGTCTAGTTTAATTTATACGTTTTCTGATCACCCCGTTTCGATCCTTTAAATGCATTTTAATTAAGTTTGTAAAATTCGTTTGGCGGTCGAGTGAAATTAAGAGATTAATCGGGGAATTAGTTAAAGATTAATCGGAAATTCTAAATTATAAAGAATTTTATTTAAAAATAAATTATTATAATAAAATAACAAAGTATTATTCATTTTATTCTAAAATACACATCAAAGATTATATACATTTATGTATTTTCATTCTGTAACTTTGATCTTTTTCAGTTTTCTTGACTAATTAGATTGATATTTGACCAAAAACAAAATATTTTTAAAAAATAGAAAAATAATTAAAATTTTTAAAAATGACCGCCAATGACGATTAATTGGCCGCCAATGCTGATATTTGACAAAACCGTCAAGCCTGACCGATTAGGCTTAATCGTAATCGGTTACAAACCGTCAAACGATTAATCGTCGATTAATCAGCACCTAATGCCGATTTCTGCAATACTTATTTTAATAAAACACAGCGTATTTATGTATATTTGACTAAAACCAAGTTTCTTGCTACTACAATTACCTCTAAAACATCCTGCACACGGATGCATACAAGTAACAAAGAGAGAGTGGTGAGGACTACAAGGCCCAAAGGTACACCAAATTGGTCCAATTCTTAGCCTCTATTCACATAATACATTGTGAAACAATGTAAAATCCGATTTCTTACGATTTTATTTTAGGATTTTCATTTATCCAATCATAATTTGATTTCCAACATCTAGGATCGGATCCATTTAAATCAAATCCGATTGGCTCAGACCGCAATAAAGACTAGTTGTCAACAAAACCGTTTTCATACCAAACTTAGATCCAAATCGGATAGCCGGTATTGTTGTGCGTCTCTAACAACTCCTTCCAATATTAGGGACCATGCGTGTAAGTTACCCCGTATCATATGGACCAATCGTATAATTTACTCAATATATTATAAAAATTATTGTTTTCAAAGGATGAAGTGTGATATGAACTTTTTAAGCAAATTATGGATACTTTCTACTATGAAAAGCTCCATGATATTATAGCATCAACCATCATGCATATCATATCGATATGTGTGATTGAATTGACCAACAAAAAGAAGTATGTATGGATTTTGTGATGACTAGAACACCGAAATTTTAGGGTCGACAAGAGAGAAGCACTTAAGGTTATGTTTTCCAAGGGAACAATGAGAGTGTTGCAAGTAATGTTCTCTATGCTATCAGGGGTAGAACACAAACGATAGAACTAAGGGGGGCCAAAAGCAAAACGGTTAAACAAAGCTATATAAACAAACATTAGTATCTAGCGTTATGCTGAAAAGACAAAAGCCTCTATATTTCACAACTTTCTTACATGTGAGAATTAATTTAATAATATTGTAACAATTGAAAATTTTATAAGATCTAAATTCAATATAAATAGAAAAATATAAATAGCAATAACTTAATATTAAATGGATAACAACATAGTACTAAACCGGCTTCCCGTATTATGTATTACATTATGTTCAATTTATAATAACTTGATTATATATTACTAGTAATTGATGGTATATTCATATTATTTATATAATTATAATAAACTAACAATAAAAGTATCTAGGTTGTATAGGACGATGTGCTTCCATTTTCGAAGCTTTTCCCCATACAAGTACCAAGAGAGAATCCAACAAAAGATATGTTATGTGGTCTTCATCTTTTTGAGTTAAGTAGTCAAAAACTAACCAAGTGAATAGACAAAGAATGGTGAAGCTTAGATGAGAGGCAACGCCGAAGAAACAAAGTTGCAGGTGAGGACGAAGCTACGATGATGCTAAGACAAGACGATCAGTTTAATTTAACTCCTTTTGGTACTTCAGTTTGTTAATCTTCTCGGTCATCACATAACCAGTGATTTCAGTGTCGTTATTTTATCATTTTTTGATCTGTTTGAAATTGTGTTCAACATGTTTGGTCTTATTCCATCTTTTTATAGGATATAAAATTATAGTTTTTATAACAGTGTCGGCCGGCCCAATTCCCTGATCACGTCAAAAGACACCACTACATGTGCTCGGCCTTGCAAACAAATATATCAAAGCAACAAGCAACAACGACATGCATCTACAATCTTACACGATATATTTACATATAATTGCTATGTATTAAAAGCATAGTAAAATTTTTTTATAGCGTCATAGGAAGTAACAAAGCCACAAGCAATTTTATATATGATGAGTAGATGGTTTATTCACGAAAAAACACAACCACCAAAAGCAGATGAAGGAGTCCCTTATTATCCCATAGCGTATTTCTGGGTCCAAGAACGAGCAGTGGTCTCATATCTGTCCCTTTGGTTCTTGTACATATGAGCAATCTCAGGCACTAATGGATCATCAGGGTTCGGGTCAGTCAACAGCGAGCAAATTGACAGCAAAACCTGCATCATCATATCACTGTTACATCATTTATTTTTTAAAAAGAAAAAAAAAAAAAACTACCTTTGAAATAGTGAGTGCAGGACTCCACTGTTCCTTGAGAATATCAAGGCAAATGCTACCGTTACTGTTTATGTTTGGGTGGAATACTTTAGTGCGAAAGGCAACCTGTCACCCATATTTAAAAACTATCAATTTTAGAGTAAGGCCATCCACAATTGTTTCCCAATACCATTAAGGGGGGCAAAATTAAAATGTTGATAAGATGAGGGGATAGAAAGGAATACAACAATAGATATATAAGTGGTTGATGAATATTTACAAAAAAATCTATGCACTTCGATAGTATTGAGTGGTTGAAAAAAAAGTAACAAGTCAATTATGACAATATTCATCAACTTTAACATAAGAAGAGCTTGGAGAAAAAAATATAGGAAAAGCATTAGTGTCTTAATACATTAGGTCATTCTATCCGAATCAAGTAAAAGAGATTCAGTTATGTATAGTTATCCAGATTAAGTGTTTATCCCATTAACCTCATTACCTTTTTATATATTTGTTGTTAATAAAAGCCCTTAAATTTATTTTGGTTCATTAAAACCCTTAAGTTCGGTTGGAATATTTGGTTTTACCCTTAAGTTTGACGGGTTCTATAACAGAACACAAGGGTAAAACCGAACATTCATGTCAAACTTAAGGGTTTTAATGAAACATGCATAAATTTAAGGGCTTTTGTGAAAAAAAATATAAAAGGGTAAACCTGAACATTTCTTACAAACTTAAAGGGCTTTTATGACAATAACCCGCAAGTATAAAAGACAGTGTTGATTACCTTTGGTGGCTTGAATGGGTAATCCGGTGGGAAGTTTATGGACACAAGAAAGACTCCACCGGAAAATGGGCTTTCTGATGGGCCCATTATGGTTGCTTGCCAATGGAACATGTCTTCCCCAACTGGGCCTGAAGAAAATAAGAAAGTGAAATTAACTTGAAGTCCAAGATAGATCGTTCTGTACTTCTGTTAGAATAGAAATTACAAGGTTCACTGCTTCAATTGCAAGAAAAATAAGGGAAAATGGGAAGTAATTACCAGCACTGCAAGAAGCAGGAGGGTCCTTTTGCAAGTCCTTCAACTCTTTTTGAATCCGCTTTGAAGCCATGACAAGACTTTGATCACTTATAAGCCTGCAAAAACATTTATTTAACAAAGATTTAGATGTATGACCCTCATGAGTGAAGAAGGATGACAACCTTAAGACCCCAAAGTGAAAGTAATGCTTCTTTTTTTGGCAAGTGGAGCAACAAACATAAAAAATTCTCCAGAAAACTATACTTGAACGATAACTTACCAAACATATTCAATGTGAAATCATCGATATCTTAATTGAGGCACACAAATTTACCTTCCAAACGGCCAAGAAAATATGAAATTGTGTAAAAATCCAATAACGACTGAACATGTACAAACATGCAGAACAAACGTTACAAACACACCAAACAATTTTGAAGATTATCGAACAAACCGATACAGTATTAACGCACAATAAAGAAGCGTACGATCACAACCAAACTTCTTAAACCCTACGAAATTAATAAAATGAACTACGCTTCCGAGAAAGCGATCACTAAAACTAAATATAACCAATTAATCACTCGGGAGGATTCGAATCAATTACCTGAGTTGATCGAAATAGGGCTAGGGTTTGAATCGTTGCTTCTGTTACGCTATATGCAGATTACGATAGTCTAGCTTGAACAAAGCGGCCATAGAAAGTCGGTATATATACTCGGAAGGTAGCTTTCGTCTCATCGGGCCGCGTGTCAGGAGCAATCCTAGCTGTCAAAAATCTACGACGTGATTCCAACAAAAAAATATTTTTTAAATTTGTTTCTTTCTCAGTTTTTTTAGTAGTACATAGATTTTTTACAAATGCAAAAATAGTCCTTGTAGTTGTTAAAAAATTGCAAATTTGGTCCAAAAAGGTTTGGACTTGCATCAATGGTCTAAAATTGGATATTTCTTGTATTTTTGGTCCCTACCTACTTGTAATGACGATTATACCCCTTATATATTTTTATTTTTATATTTATTTTAATACTTTTAAATAGTTTAAAATAACATAAGGGTCCACCCCTCATCTCTTCTCTCTCACTCTCTCATGAACTGTGATTCGAAAATTGGGCGAGTTCCCGTGATTCAGAAAGTGGGCGAGTTTCTTCCATGACTCTTCATGACTATGGTTCAGAAATTGGGTGAGTTCCTTGAGTGACTCTTCAATGCATCGTCATCATCATCGTTTTCAGTAACCAGTACTTGCTTTCAACGGAAACATCTAGGCCGTCATGGCAGGAAATAGAACTTCAGATTATAAAGATGGTGAGATTCAACCCAACTAATATAATTGTTGTAATTTTGTATAGAGAAAATGGTTGTCAAATTAGGGTTCCAAGTGCTCTGATTAGAATTGAATTTTGAAAAGGGAACGAAAGGCTTCACTACCGAATGAAGGCATACACTCATCATAGTTAACTCATGGAGAATTTGGAAGTGATTGGAGACGAATTGAAGAAGACGAGACGTGAGTACTAGTTATCAGATACGAAAATGAAATGTGTATTCACAATTGATCATGTTACATTTTCGTAAAAATATGAACCTCTGCAATTCGTGTCCGTTTTGAAGTTTTAATCAACACCCCACCATTTGTGCACGATTATGTTTCAAGGATATTGTAGTAGAGACGAAAATGCCATTCGCGGGAATCATACTCATCTTAATCATAATTAATAGTACCAATTGAAGAAGACGAGACGTGACCAATGCCACTTGCCAGAATGTTAACCACACTAGCAGAAGATAACGCGGGGATATGGGTACCCCGAAAGAATACGGTGGTTGTTGATGCTAGAAATGAAATTGCATTTGTTTGGGGGTGAATGACAGTGTAGAAGAAGAAGATGATGATGATTTGAACAACATCTGCCAAAGGAGAAGGGAAATATCATTGGTGGGTTCATCAATTTTGTGAAAAAGAGATTAGGTAAAAACATTCATCCCAATTCCCGTCCAAGAGAGAGAGAGGGGGAGAGACAAAGAGAGGGTGGGATGGTTGGGAGTTTTTGGTTTATTTTAATTAAAAGAATAAAAAGCTAAAAAATTAAAACTTAACGGGTATATTTGTCATTTCAGATGGGGTGTGAACCAAAACCACAAAAAAAATCTCAATCATAGGGACCAAAATCACATAAAATATCCAAAATTTGACCAATGATGCACCACCAAACTTTTTTGCAATTTTGTCTAGATTTTTTTTTTTGAAAAAGAAGCATTACTATCACTTTGGTGGAATCGATTTACCTAGATGGGATCGTAGGATCGTATGATCCTACGAGCAGGATCGCGATTTTAACAACCTTGAAACAAACTTGCATTTGTTAGCTTCTTGCGGGGATAATGCGACAGTTTTATAAAAATGTTCAGTTTTATTTTTTTTACAAATTATATGTCTATTAAAACCTATATTTTATAATATTTTTATCCTCAGAACCTGTTATAATAGGTTCTACTATCAAATGAATTTCGCAAAAAAAAATCCTTAAATTTGCAATTTTTTTCGATTTTACCCTAAATATGTTTTTTTCATATTATCCACCACACTGCTCCCTCCACTATCTACCACCGCCCATTCCTACCACCACTGATATCACCACCACCGCCCACGCCACCGCCACCACCATTACCACTACCCTCCACCACTATCACCACCCACCACTGTTACCGTCACCATTGACCACCCACAACCACTGCTGCCGAAATTCGAAAACCCTAGATCTCGGGCCTTGAGCCCTATTCAAAAGCACTAACCACATGCCTGTCTGTTTTACCAGCATCCATTACGCAAAGAAACCCTAGCCTCTATTGTTGATATTAGCCTCATTTCTTGCCTTGAAAGGTTGCTTGAGGAAGAAGAAGTGAAGTGGCGGTGCAAAGAAGAAATCTCCAGCCAAGATCCAACATCCTTTCCATATTTTGGAACATTGTAAGTAAGAAATGTGACAATTGTAAATTTAGTCAACGAAAGTCAACTGTAGTCAACCAAAGCGTACGTTAATCCTTACGTTGAAAAGTAATTT
Organism: Cichorium intybus; assembly: GCA_023525715.1. Classification (NCBI taxonomy): domain Eukaryota; kingdom Viridiplantae; phylum Streptophyta; class Magnoliopsida; order Asterales; family Asteraceae; genus Cichorium; species Cichorium intybus. The sequence goes on from CM042012.1 coordinate 139,926,795, forward strand.
TTTTCATAATTTTACTATGTATTATTAAATATTATAATACTACGTACGCTAATTCAAAACAATTATCGAGTAAACGCCGAAAATGCGGATAGGAAACTACTGTAGCGTAAAAATTCGATAATCATAAAATTATTATTTTGAGAACAATAATATTCATAAAACGAGGTATTCATAAATACGAACCTATGGATATATAGAACGTCGAAAACGGAGTTCGTATTTGGAAGTTACAACCATTAAACCGCTGTGAACGGATAAATGTACACAATGTTTGGACTCAAAATATAAAATTTGGTGCCGTAAACATCAAATATGTAATAACAAATCATATATTATGAAGCGTAATACTATCTAGTATTTAATTTCATAGCCAAATACAATTTTCGATAAAACACTGAAAATCGTGTAATCGAAAGAATACTGCGCTTAAACGTGTATTTCATTGTCTAACGAGTTATGATTCAATCTAAATAAATGTTTAGCAATGTTTTTATACATAATATTTATTTAGAACATTATTTCTTCAAAAACTCATAAAATTACGCTAAAACGTTTTACGGTTTTATAAAAACCACTTATTTTTATAAAAGGTTGACATTTTTATAAAAACAACCCACCCTCCCCCCCCCCCCCCCCCTGCTCTCTTTGGCTGACCATGAAGCCTCCAAGCCACCCTAAAGCCACCTCCCATCTTTTCTATAGGATACAAGATCTAATACTTAATTATATTAGTTGTACAAAAAATCCATAAAGTAGATTGTCATATCTTCCACTTCCCCATGCAAAGTCACATCATCTTCTCCTCCTCCTTCATAATCTCGACCATGAAGGCTTTCCCCATCCTCATTTAATCTTCAAACTTCATTTACTCTCATTCACTCAAAGATCTTCAAGAATTTCCAAGAGGTTTCAAGCTCTTCCAAGTGTTTTTCAAGCTTTTCAAAGGGGTTTGAACAAAGATCTTGGTAAGTTCTTATCATCTCAAAGTTACAATATCATTTCTAGAATCATTCCTTGTTGATATTCTATTCATACTCTTGGTCTCGAACTATAGATCCTCTTGAAGATCAAGCCACCTCCAAGTTGTTAAACTTTGATTCTTTTTCTTCAACACTCAAGAGTTGCTTCAAGGGTGAGTTCATACCCCTCATTTTCATCTTTTCTAAACTTTTAGGGGGAGAATACAAGTTTACATGTTAAAAATGATGATTTACACAAGTTTATATGTGTTTATATACTATAAATAACGATTTACACAAGTTTATAAACTAGTTTTTGTGTAAAAACATTTTTGACTTAAAATATGGTTAGATCTATGTATTATGAACATTATGATGTATTATGTATGTGTAAGAGTTACAAAACTATAAATATATTGTGTAAAAATGCTAGATATTCAAAAGAAAAGTCACAAAAACGCAAACTAATAAAAAATACGTTTTTGTGACCGGAAACACGACTTTTCTAGCAAAAATGGTTATAACCAAGTTATTATACCATTTTTGTGGGAAATATCTTAAAAGATGTTGTTTATAACCATCTAAATAAGTTATTTCACATATATTCGTAAATATATGTTTTTTACGATGGAACACTAAAAATAAACTATTATAGGAATAGTTTGTTAATACAAAGGTTACGATGACATGTTGATAAACTTTAAATCTATCTTATTAGTATATTTAGTGCCTTGGATGTAAGAAATTATATTTTTCAACTGCATCTTTTAGGCTTAAATACGTTAACACAACGAAAACATTTATATAAATTATAATGGGTATAATTTATGGAACGAACGACAAAGATACGACAGAAATACTAAAGATAATTATATAAATATATAATTATTACATACTATAATTATCATGGACAATTTGATAATTACAAACGTAAAGGAGTTTTCGGTATATTTACATATTATAATTATCGTGGACATTTTGATAATTACAAGTACAAAGGAGTTTTCACTACAATTACAAGCAAGGTTTTACACTATAATTATCATGAGTATATTTTGATAATTACAAATACAAAAGGGTTTTCATTTCAGCACGAACTAGGATAAAACATCACGTTGGGTGGTTATGTGAGACATTTCTTCACAGTACTGAAAGATGTACACACTAAGTCCTGGATTATAACTTTAATCATTCATGAGCGAGATAGTTGTGTATAGATCTATACGGGACTGACAATCTCGCACCTAAGCTGCTAGCTACAGCTAGACCGACAGGTCTGGGGTGACAAATGTCTTAACATTGCGACGCCTGAAGAACGTCATGGCAGGCCTACATACTAGTCACAGCAAGGTTATAATAACTCACATGAACAACAACGAATATCCTTAGTTTGGGGAAAAACGTCTTCAAATGGTTTTATATAAATATAAAACTACATGTTGCTCTACATAAAATATAAGTATGGTTTTTACTTATACCTACGAGTTTTATGGGATTAAAACCACATTTTTATCAAGATACAAATATAAGTACGGTTTTACTTATACATACGAGTTTTATGGTATTAAAACTACATTCTAACAAGTTACAAATATAAGTACGGTTTTACTTATACATACGAGTTTTATGATATTAAAACTACATTCTAACAAGTTACAAATATAGTATGGTTTTACTTATACACACTGGTTTTATGGAAATTTAAAACTACAATTCAATAAGATACAAATAAAAGTACGATTTTACTTACACAAAGGTTTTACGGAATTAGATCTACAATTAATCTACGAATAAACAAGTATTTAAATGATTTCATACAAGAATAAGACTACGAAATACTATTTTCAAGAATAGAAACACGTATCCATTTTCGGTCTTTGGGTTTTTAAGACTATGACTCACTTATAAGAAAATATTGGATTTTCTGGTTTCAAACACTATCTCTTTACAAGGAAAAAGGACTATGGATTTTCTCATACAAAGATCTTATGAACTCACCAACGTAATGTTGACACTCTTTCAAATTACTTGTATTCTCAGGGAACAATTAGTCAGGTCCGACTAACCTTTTGGAATGGGGCGCGAAGACGTCTCTTTTACTTATTTCATTATCATACTGTAATTGGGTTAAAACAATACCGTTTGAACAATGTAACTTTCCAATTATAATGTATGATGGTTGTTATCTACTTATGTTTCAATGTATGCAATGGTTGTGATGCTATGTCCCGTTCCGCCCTCAGACGATTCCGCCATCGTGGTTTGAGGGTGTGACAAGAAAGTTCCCTACTTGATGTTTCTTTGTGTCTAGACCTTAAAACTAATAAGATTTATGGTATGTTGGTCCATTTATGTTGTATTCTTGGAATTGGGGAAACTCTAGGTTTTCTAGTCATTTTCTAGACCATTTATGAAGCCTTTGAACCAAGAAAGAGAGCAAGCTCAGGCTCTCTTGCAACCATGCAAGAGTTTTGATAAAGTTGTTTTTTTGTTTTTGTTGTAAGTTGTTTAAAACTGCCCGTTCTAGAAGAAATTTGGCAACCGAAGGAATTAAAGATTGGAAGCATCTTGGTGAAAAATTATGTGAATATGAAAATAGCTTTGACATATGATTAATTTAAAAACTTGGACTGAAACACGAATTCGGTTAAAAATAAAAATGAAACCATCGATAAAGATTTACAAGAAACGATAAAAAAGATACTAAACATTGGAAAGAAGTTATGGTAAGAATTATTGTTGTTGTAAAATGTTTAGCTGAATGTAACTTAGCTTTTCGTAGTAAAAATGAAGAAATATATGAGAAATCTAATGGTTATTTTTTACGTGTACTTCAAATAATTGTTGACTTTGATTCCGTAATGAAACAACATTTCCGACTTATTCAAGATAAAAAAAGTCATAATCATTACCTTAGTCATAAAATTCAAAATGAATTAATTGAAATGTTGGCATCCAAAGTAAAAAATGCAATTATTGAAAAAATCAAAAGGCAAAATATTTTTCTATAACCCTTGATTGCACTTCGGATGCAAGTCGCATAGAACAAATGACTTGGATCATATGGTGTGTCAATGTTGCAAGTGTTCCTATAAAAGTAAAAGAATTGTTTCTAGAATTCTTTAATTATGGAAGATACAAGTGGTTTAGGACTTTTAGATGTTTTGCAAGATGCTTTGAAATCTCTTGACTTGGATGTTAATTGTATTCGAGGTCAATGATATGATAATGGAGTAAATATGAAAGGTAAACACCAAAGTGTACAAAAAATATTGCTTGACATAAATCCTAGAGCTTTTTATATGCCTTGTGGATGCCATAGTCTTAACTTAGTTTTGTATGATATGACAAACTCATGCCATAAAACAAAAACCTTTTTTTTGTACTTGCCAAACGATATATAATATTTTTCTAGTTCAACTAAAAGATGGAGTGTTTTACTTGAGAATATTGATGAATTAACATTAAAGTAATTGTTCGTTGGGAAAGTCATATTGAACATGTTAAAGCAATAAAACCACAACTTCCTCAAATAATAAAAAACTTTAACAAAAATGGCTAAAGTGAGTGTTGATGGAAAAGTTTGTAGAGATGCCGAATCATTAATAAATAGTGGGTTTTTTCTAGTTTTGAATTTATTTTAAGTTTAGTCATATGTCATGAAACTTTATTTAGAATTAATTTGGTAAGTAAAAATTCACAATCAAATTATATGTTTCTTGATGTTGCAATAAAAAATTTAAAGGGATTAATTAAGTATTTCGAAATTTATAGAGAAAATGGGTTTGACTATGCTATTAATGAAGCTAGAGAAATATCATATAATCTTGGAGTTGAACCTGGATTTCCTCTTAAACGTAATTTTTGTAAAAAAAAAAAAAACAATTTGATGAAATTCCAAATACCAAAAGAGAACAAAAATCTTCTCATGAAAAATTTAGAACTTATTATTTTCTTGTTCTAGTTGATATGGCTCGTAGTCAATTGAAAAATAGATTTGAAAAAAATGCAAGATTTTGAATCGATTTTTGGATTTTTGTTTGATGGTTAAAAGTTAGCATATTTCCTTGATGATGAATTAAAAAAATATTGTTTGAAACTTGAATCTACTTTGACAAATGGTGAGGATTATGATATTGATGGAAAAACTTTGTTGTTGGAGTTACAAATTTTGCAGGTAATGTCATCGGATGAAGCATACCAATGAGAACTTCCTAGGACAACAATTCATATTATGGAGTTAGTTAAGAAAATGGACATGTTTTCTAATGTGCTAGTTGCGTATAAGATTTTATTGATGGTACCTCGCTTCCGCGGAAGATTTTATTGATAGTTGCGTATAAGATTTTATTGATGCCCCGGACATTGAAACCTAATGGACCGGCCCTGGGTATGTTTCTTGGATAGGAATGTGTCACGTCCCGTTAGGATAAGGTTGTGCCAGTCCCGTTGGGGGTAGGATTGTGCCACGTCTCGTAAGGATAGGACGGTGCTGAGTTCCTCTAGAGTAGAATTGTATGGTATGCTAGCAATAGGAGTTAGTCCGAGAGCCATTATGTATTATGCTTGTTATATGGTGGAACATGTGGTATTTTGGGAAACTCACTAAGTTGTCTGATTACTCTCTTAAATTAAATATTTTTCAGGTACTTAATCCGATAAAAGGAAGGACACGGTCTGACTGTACTCGCATCCGACATGATCATGATTTCAAACTTCTGTTGTCATATGTTTCTCAATTTGGATTCTAACATGGATTTTGGAATATTGTTTTGTTTAAATTTAATAAATGGGTTTCATGGTGACTTAATTGATTCATACGAATGGTTTTTGATGTCTATACTTTATTTTAAAAATGAAAAAATTGTTTGTGAATTTTGGGACGTTACAAATGGACCCTAAATCCTTGACTTAGAAGAGAGAATGAGAGAAATTAATAGTAACAAAGAGAGTATGAAAAGAGAAGAGGGGAAAAGAGAAATGAATAGTAACAAATAGAGAATGAGAAGAGAGATCATGTGGCTGTGTGTTCACGATCACAAAACATCGAGAGAAAACGTGATGTAGTGATAGAAATCAAGAAATGGTGACATAACTGATTTTTGGATATGTTTCAAGATCAAACTTTCAAAATGGTGCGTCCATGCGTACCAGCTTAAGAAGATGAGTCGAGGTCCACAATTTATTTTAATGTTTTTTCAGTTTAAGGAAATGATCCCAATGGTTTGTGTTAGTTTACAAACTTGAACTATACATTTTTTAACTCATATCGTATCTATTATTATTATTATTATTATTATTATTATTATTATTATTATTATTATTATTTGTTTTGTTGTATCTTAGTATTATCATTAGAGTAAATTACACGAATGGTCCATGTGATTTGTGTTATTCCGCACGCTTAATCCCCAACTTTTTTTGTTTTGTCTTTTGTTATTTTTTATTAATATCTAGATTATTATTATTATTATTATTATTATTATTAAAAAGCCATAAATACAAAAATTGAAATAAATAGTTTTAATAAAACAAAATTTTATTTTCGTATTAGTAACTATCATATACAACAACTCTTGAAATATGACAATTATTACGTGGTGTATTTGGTGGAATGTAGACATTTAGTCAAGCACCATATGTGGTTTTTCATTCAACAGAACGTTGTAATATGTAGTTACGTCCTAATGGTACAATAGTAGGTATTTGATACACCGATTTTAAATTAACATTCACATAATGACCACAATGAACATATTATAGTGGATGACAATATCTACATGCTTTGGGACGTCTTGCAGACCAAACTGTAAAGGAAGCACGTCGTCGAACCTTGTCTGCTTTAATAATGAACAAAAACACCATAAGTGTTTGTAATGAGAAAAATAGTGTCCGATGTAATAGGCTAATATTTAATTATCGCAAAATGTAATCTAAAGTAATTCTATTAATGACTTATGTTGTTGAAATAGTCTTCATAAACTAATGAGTATTCTGCAGTATGTGCTAATAACTCATTTTACAAACCCGGTCGAAATTTTATGCCAATCATCTTCACTATAACCGAGTTAATCTTAAGGACCATACATATGACTTTTGAAAACCACATGGATGAATCATATAAAAAAAAATTGAAATTTTTAACGAAAATGCTATGGATGTAAACTACAACGACGAATTTTGTTCAAACTTTTTCTGTCAATTGGATTAAACTTAGTTCTAACTTTGTTGGCTTAGATTGGACTAGCTGGATTAGTTCTTATATAATAAGTTATTTTTTGTATTGTGTTTTCTCTAGCATCTTGCTAGAGTTTGGTTTCTCTTTTGTTTTATTGATATTCTGCCGTTAAAGAAAAGGATAATAAAATTCTAAAACAATTTTTAGAGCATCCATAATAGGAGCTTTTTGGGAGCTTTTTCAAAGGCTTTTTCATCCAAAAAGCTCATAAAAAATGAAAAAGCTATAGTGGGAGGTTTTTAAATTACAAGTTTTTTCAAAGAAGTTGTTAATTAACAAGCTCTTGACTTGAGCTTTTTCAATATTTTGGTGGGTCTCACATTTTATTAACCAATGATATACCAACAATGCATATAATAATCTTCCAAAAAAGCTCTTGCAAAACCTCTTCTATAGTGAAAATAAAATAAGCTTTTCAAATCTAAGCTTTTTCATGAAAAAACTTTTATAAAAAGCCTTCCTATTGTGGATGCTCTTGTTAGATTGAACCCCATTATTTAATTAGTATAATAAATCTAGAAAATGAAAAGGCAGAGACACGATGAACAAAACCCGGAGTTCCGTATATACCCCATCTTCGATTCCCTCAAATCCCATCCACTCTCCCAATTCACAAATAAATCAAATCCAACTCAAGTTTCAATAATCGAGAAGCAACAAGGTTGACATTTTTCCATTATTACAAACCCAGCACGCACACTTCACGACGCTCCCAATAAGTTTTCTTTTATTTCAACAACTGTTCAGCTTCATAAATCCAAGCTGAGATCGATCTTTGCTCGTTGGTGTTCTTTACATCTTGATAATATTCTCGTTTTGATTCAGGGTGGCGTGTTCACACTTCCTAATTGATCTACAACAACAACAAACCCTGATTTCGTGCTCTTGGGTTCTTATTTATTCGAGTTTCAGCTGCCCTTCCTCTGTGTTGCTTTGATTTCGTTCGTACCGCCGGTAAGAACTGTGTTGTTTAATTATTAAAATTACTTATTATATTGTTTATTTCTTAATACAGTAACGTCTACTTGTTGTTTGGTTGCTGAAATTGTCGTTGTTTTGGTCACGAGTGCATCATAATATTTGATTTATGAAGATATTTGTTGTAGAAGGCTCCAAAATAGATACTGTTTTATCAAGGTGTTATCAATAAGATTATGCTTTCTGCTTCGAAAACGAAGTAACTTTATGTCAAGTTGGATCATAAAATTGAATATTTGTTTGCCTTTTAGCAAACATTCTGGTCCTACTAACGAAATCTTAACAAATTGCTAACTTCAATTTGGATGTCGGACTATTATAAACGTGTCACCTGTTTGGATGTGCCAGATCTGGAAAATTAAGGAAGAGTCGATGTAAATCTGAAAATACCGAACTATTATCGACTTAAAGCAACCGATTTTAGTTCTTCAAGTTGCAATAGCCAATAAGCGATTATAAGTTTTTATTGTAACATAATGTCAGGTGCATATCTATACTACTTGACCATGGGGGGTAAGTTGACTAAGGGCAATGAATCACCTATGGCTTCTGTACCTACAACAAAACTTGAAGCCAAAATTCTGAAAACAATGCGTTCTAGAGAATCTCAAGGAACCTCCATGAAATCCTTCAATACCATCATCTTAAAATTCCCAAAAATTGATGCGAGCTTAAGGAAGTGCAAGGCTATATTTGAACAATTTGGTAAGCACAAGAATAATAAATTTTCAATTTTTTTTTTTTTTTTAAATTATGATTTCTATGGGGGTGTTTTGGGATTTGAAAAAACTCTCTTTCCATGTGTTTATAAATTTCGTGTTCTTATTTTTATAGATGAAGATAAAAGTGGTTCGATTGACCCAAAAGAGCTGAATCATTGCTTCCGTGAGTTGGAAATAGATTTTACAGATGAAGAAATAAAAGATATTTTTGAGGAATGTGATATAAATGATGACATGGGAATAAACTTCAAGGAGTTCATTGTGATTCTATGTCTTGCCTATCTTTTGAAGAAAGATGGATCCGTATCCACTAATAACGTCCATATGAATGTGGTTTATAATTTATGTTAAATGCAAGAAAAAGCAACATACTTTCATTTATATGTTTATTGTACTTTCATTTCTTCTTATCACAACATTGCAATGTTGTAGTAGAAGAAAATGAACGTAAGATGCTATAATAAACAAATAAATTAAAGTATGTTGCTATTTCTTGCATCCGCTCTATATATTACTCATGTTTATATGTTTTCTTGTCTGTTGTGTTACATCCTTGACACTTATAGAGTTCGCGTATGGGGATCCCGGATCTTGAAACAACTTTTGAAACTATGGTTGACTCATTTGTGTTCTTGGATAAAAACAAGGATGGTTATGTTAGCAAGGAGGAGATGGTTGGTGCAATAAACGAAACTACTAGCGGCGAGCGGTCTTCCGGGCGCATAGCCATGAGAAGATTCGGTACGTCTCTTTTTTCCCAGGCTTTCTCTATTATGTCGTTCTTTCTGCATTAAGTAAAAAACAAACACTCGTATACAACTTACTAGATTAAGGTTTTTTAACGTCAAGTCCTATATTGGCAAAGTGGTTGAATGATTAAGGTGTTGCATACATAAAAAAATCTCTTTTTGGTTGACTAGTAAGCCATCCAAATAGACTAATTAACCATTTTTACCCTTACATTCCAACAACCAATTATCACAATATTCATCAATGAGAGGGGTCTATTAGGTCATTTCGTCAAGTCATAAAGAAATAACCATATATAGCTGTCTAGATTAAGTACCTAACCCGTTAAGCCCATTGAAACTAACAAAGTTGACCAATTGATTGTGTGCTTGCAGAAGAGATGGATTGGGATAAAAACGGAATGGTGAACTTCAAGGAGTTTCTTTTCGCCTTCACTAAATGGGTCGGGCTTGAAGATGCCGAGGATGAAGAAGAGGACACAAACGAGTGAGAGAGCTAGAAACAAAACAAGATTCATTTATGCACTTTGTTTGTTTTGTACAAGTAAATAGCTTTTGAACATGGAACTTGTTTCTTTCATTTTTCAACAACACATTTTGATTCTTGTAATGTTACTTCTTTATTGTTTCTCTAGAACCCCTTCATGGGTATCATGCACAAATAATAAAAGAACAAGCCAAATAAAACAAAATGTCCAAAAATCCAAATAATAGGGCACAACAAATTTTGCCTAGAATTATTACAAACCTACCAAACAAATATGTATAAATAACTCTCATTCCACCAAAACTCTCATAACAATCTCTCAAACACACACACACACACACACACATAAACAACCAATAAAATACACATTTTAGGTCTTTTTCACTACAATAATACTCTCAAGAACCATCTGTTTCCTCCAAATAGAAGAGACACACACCTCATATCTTATAGTAACACTTTTTTTTTAAAGCGGGACCCGGTGCCCTGATGGGAATTGGAGGCCAGCATATATACATATGCTGTTTTGTGTAGCAAATCATGAAAGCCACTCTCATTGATGACATCATCCTCTGGTTTTTGCTCTCTTCATTCCAAGGCTATTGTTGAAGGGGGACACAGAACCCGACATTTGAGAGGTGTCCTCACGAAGTGTCCCGTTTAGCATTGCAAGCTCTCGAAGTTGTTGCTTTTTATAGAAATCGTGTGTTTCATCCTGTAAAAAGAATTTTTATTTTTATTTTTCTTGAATTGAGAAATGATAATGGAATTTGATAGTGAGGAGAATAAGAAGGTACCACGGGTCTAAGAAGATCTTCGAGTATTTCGCGCGCTTGCATTAATCGCGCGTCGATTATGTCAACGGGTAATTCGGCTTCCACGAGTATGTGAAGAGGCTCGTTTAGGTGTTCAAACCCTGGTTTTCCTCTCATCATCTCTTCCTGTAAAGATGACAAACTAGAATTGAATTCCATAATAGCAATGTACTTTTGTTTTTTTACTCAAAATAGCAATATGTGACCTGACCCACTTGTATAATGAACTTTATGGTTTACCTATAATAGCAATGTACTTAACAATTTTTTACCCATAATAGCAAAGTACTTGCATGTCTCTGATGATAACAATTTGTAACATGAAACTTGTAAGAAAGGCCTATCTTGACAATAAAAAGAAGTGCATTTGTACTAATTAGCCATGTAGTTTACTCTCTTTTACCCAAAATAGCAATGTACTTAAGTTTCTATACCCATAGTAGCAATGTACTTGCATTTTTACTGATAATAGCAATATGTAACCTACAACTTGTATAATGAACTGTATTATATACCTATAATAGGAACGTATTTACAGTTCTTTACACATGATAGCAACGTACTTGCATGTCTTTATCAATAAAAGCAATATTTTACATGAAATTTGTAAAAAGATCCTATCTTGATGATAAAAGACAGTGAACTTGTAGAAAAGAGCAATGTGATTTTACACTCTTTTTTACCCATAGTAGTAATGCACTTATGTGTCAACACCATGCAATGTACTTATATATCTTTTTATTGGTAATAGTGATATGTAACCTGAAACTTATATAATGAGTTTTAATGTGAAACTGTAAACATTTTTACAAGTTTTAGGTAAAAGGAGTAAAGTACGTTGCTATTATGTCATCAAAAAAGAAAGTATGTTGTCCATATTGGTAAAAAGAGTAAAGTAGGTTGCTATTACCTTTGCTGGATCCTTGATACTTCCACGTCCCCTAATCAAAACACGACAATCAGTACTTGCTTCCACTCGCTTAAGGGAATTCCCTCTCGGTCCAAGCAGACGTCCCACAAAATTAAACTGCAACATCAATTAAAACACAAAAAATAAAAAAAAAGGTTTCGAATATTTAATTGTAGGATTATAACAAGTACAAAAACTTACGTTAGGATAACTGGCAACAGGGATATCAACCCTGATTGTTCTCTTTACTACAAGACCAGATGAACTGCCTTGTGAACCAAGCCAACTCTGTGCAGATGATGGCTGCAATAAAGCTGACATCTGCACAAAAAAGAATCCCATATTCTCTTAAGTAGAAATTTAAAGATAAAAAAAGGCAGGCATACCATTATACCAATGGTGTCTTCTACTCTTGTACACCATTAAAGAAGCATAAAATATCAAAGAAGCATAACAATTCTTGATAAATATTAGCTACTAGATATTTGAGACCATATCAAATAATGACAGCAAACCCATGTCCAGCAAGGCCCCTAAAAGATTCCCGAGTGGCTCTTTGATGACATAAATGTAACAGGCGATCTGTATGCAATATAAGAAGCAGGATTTATACATTAAAAGCACATGAGTCTTGTTGATATACTAATGCTCACATGTTACAAAGTATCTGTAAGGTGTTACTTGTTAGCAAGCAGTCAAACAAGTGAACTTAGTTAGCATGATGATTGTGGAGTCAGCAATTAATGGTTGTAAAAAAGCAGTAAGAAATTAGAGTAAGTAAAAAGGTTATGTTAATGGTTAGTAATCCGTACTTCTGATTGGATTGGTGAAGTCCATCTGTTCATGTTCATGTTCATGTTCATGTTAGCTCCCCCATTTGAGAACATTCCTCCTGAAGCATGTTCAAGCCCACTTTGATCTAAAACTGATGCATTCCCCAACAGTGTGGTTACACGCAGTATTTCTGCTCCAAAAATGTCAATTTTGCAAGAACAACATGTACCAGTTAGCAGTTAACAAACACTAGTAGTTAGCAGGATAGACGACACTGTCAGTTTGAATACCAATGCGTCCCCTATCAAACCAACAAAACTATTCACCTGGACATTGACATTTAACCTTCATAATGTTAAGCAAACATTTCATATCGTGTTTCCGATGGTAAAAACAGGAGGAGAATCGAGTAGGATGCTTTTAAATTCATAGAAAACAAGTTCAACAAACTCACCCTGATTCAGCAACCGGTAACATTGGGGAAGAACAGGTACAAATGGACTCAGTTTGTTGCGTTCAGACAGTAACTCCGAGAGATATCTGTGAAAATTCGCAACGAATTATGTATCAATTTTAGAAATCGAGAGAGGAAAACACATCTGATACAGCTAACAGTCGAATTACGATAGCGAACAGGAATCGGAGGATTTATAGGCGAAACGCTTACAACATAATCAATGAAGAAAAAAACCCTACGAAACACTCGTTATAACCATAAACGAGATCGAGTGAAAACATGGAGTTACAGAGATAATAAAAAGGAAAAACAACATACTTCTCTTGCTCAACGAGGGCCGTGGCTGCGGAACGAAGACCGGCGATATGAGGAGAGTGAGGCGCTGATGGAGAAGGCGAGTACGCCATATATCTGCCGGAAGACATGGTAGGTGAATCCGGCGATCGGGGTTTAGATCACGTTCTGGAATTTGCTGTAACACCACACCGGACGATTCAGTCTCTCTTTCTTTCACACACAAGAATCAAGAGAGATTAGCGTCGGTGGAAGGAAAGACAGATGTGAGCTTGGCATTTATTGTTGAAGGGATTGAAATCGAGATTGAGATGAGAAGGTCCAATCGTACACCAACACACCAACAGTAACAACACCACAACTACGTAATGGGAAGAATTCAACTGCTACTGTACATCTACACGTAGAAAATCTTGATTTACTGCCAACTTTTGTGAGGTAAAAGCAAAGATTACTGGCATCAACCTTCCTTCTTCCATCTTTTTGACATTTTTGTGGTTGGGCATGCTTGTGAAGGACTCATTATGTTGTGGGAGTACGATGATTGTAGGCCCTTTCTTGGCCCGTCCCAAAATTCACCATTCCATCATACCATATATCCTACAAAAATTACGGTCTTCGTAAAAAATCAAGAATATTCTGTTAGTATATGAGATGTATTATTTATATAAGATGTAAGCATTTTCTCCAAAAAAAAAATTATATATTTAGTAAATTCTAACTAAAAATATTAAATTCACAAAAATATATATTGCATAGATTAATAGCATAATAAAAATATTTTTTTAACTGTCTACGGTTGATACTTTTTTTTTTTTTTATGATTTTGGTGAATATGGGGCGTCTTAAATTGTTATTTGATCATAGAATAATACAGCATGATCAATAATTTCATTTAAATACATTACACATTATTAAATATTAAAATTTGATTCTCAATTCAGTGGATATACTATTGTCTTACAATGGGTGCCTATCAGTTTGTCGTTCCATGACATTCAGTTAGATTCGACATGAGTCGTACACATAATATGATATATTTTCACGGATTATAAAAAGGGCAACGAACTATCAGATTTGTTCAAAAATATTATTTAAGTTTTATAAATTCAAAAAATATATTTAACTATTGTCAACTTTTGTTCAAAAATGACCAAATGATTCAATAGTGTTTTTTGAACTTATAATATGTTCAAAGACAATAGTTCAATAGTATTTTTGAACAAAATTTGTACTTCGATGGTACAATATGTGGACAAAGGCAATAGTTCTATAATATTTTTTGAACTTATAAAACTTGAATGAAATTTTTCGAACAAATTTAAGACTGTGTTACCCTTTTACGTCGTTTTCCCTAATTTATAAGGGATGATACAAAAAGCCACCTAAGATAAAAAATAAATCTCAAATATGTCGATCCATTTAAGTTTTTTGCTTCATAGATTCACATTTAGGTTTATTGTCAAACAAGAATTCATGTTATTTCTTCTGATGGAGATGGACTTTGATCTACATCTTCCAAAAGCCAAAATTGTAGCCATTAAACTTGTTGATCTTAACATTTCCCTCTTCAGTCATAGCTCTGATACCGGTTTTTAGATATTCAAACGACATATGCACAATTAAAAGATGCGAAAAATAATGGCAATTAAATATTTACATGGTTCACACTATTATGATAACTGTATTACTTCCAGGGGCGAACTAAAGAGAGCTATTGTTGATGTCGGGATGAGGCTTATAATTACATTGAGTTGTTGATGTCAGGATGAGGTTTATAATTACATTGAGGTTATACATATATGTAGCTAGGTAGAGAACAAAAGATCGTGTATAGATAATGTGGAACACTAATGTGTTGTTTGATAGTTGTTGATTGAGTCAGAAGCTCTGATTAAGTCTGCCTCTGAATGAAACCATGTTGTTTGATTATGCATCTGGCTGACTTTATTGAATGACGAAAATAACCATATTACATTTCTATTTTATCTTGTTTTGGATAAAATGTAACTTCGTGTATACATGCTTCAAGAAAAGTTTTGTCCAAACGTTCTTACTTCCAACTAACTCTATGCCTCTTTTATGACATGTTTAGGGAAAAAATCAATAACAAAAACATAAAATCAATGATTTGACAATCTTTTTCTTGGGCATATGTGTAACGCCAAGACACTCTTTTTATGTTAATATAATAAAAAGGGTAAATTGGTCATTTTACCTTGGAAGGGTAATCTGGTCTTTTGGACAGAAAAGAATTTGGTTTGAAATAATATTTTGGGTTTTGGACTTAAAATGTTATAAAAACTTATTTTTGGTCATTTTACCACAAAAGGGTAATTTGGTCATTTGACCATGTGAAGGACCAATTGTGTAAAAATATTGCTCCTTGTGGCAAAAGTATAAGAAATGAAAGTTTTATTGTAATAAAACTTGTTTGTTGTGGTCAAAGTTCAATAAAATGAACTTAGGGACTAAATTTGCAAAAATTGGAAGTATATATAGAAGAGTTGACTCTCTTCTTTGACTGATCATTGTGCAGCAACGGGAGGAGCATTGAAGGTGCGATTTCTGCAGGAAATCATGGAATTGAAGCAAGAACTTGGAACAATTGTTGGAATGGGTGATTTCCAAGCAATTAAGGTAAGTAGATAGCCTTTTTAGACAAGTTCTTGAAGAAGTTCTTAATGTGTTTTATAGAAACTGAAATTTGTAAATTTCAGTTATGTTTATGTGATTTAAATGGTTTAATACTTCCATTAAGTCATGCTAAAAGGACTTAATTCAAGAAAATGGAAGTAGATTGCTATTATTGATGAATTTGAAGTTTTGGGGTTTTTGGAACTAAGAACCCTAATTCTTCCTTTGATTGATTGAGTGGGTTTTAATGGTTGAAAACATTGTCTTAATAGAAGGTTTTAGCCTAGGAACAAACCCCATACGATTAAGAACTAGATTAAGGACTTAAGAGGCCAAAACTGCGTGCTACAGTGCACAAATCGCGACTGATCAGGAGTCTGCCCAGGCGCAGGGCGCAGTGCGCCCAGGATCAGGGCGGGGTGCGCCCAGGCGCAGTGCGCCCACCAGACAAGGACTTTAAAACGCTAACTTTTGTTTGGCTTGTCCGATTTAGCTCAAACTTGAACCGTAGGCTCGTTATGGTCTGAAAAGTTTGGGAAAATTTTTATATTGAGTTTTCGACCCCTTGGGGGCACTGTAGATCGATTCGAATGCCTTGGTGAATAGTAAAATTCACATAAAGATAGTAAATATAAAGTTTATTATCTAGGAATTGTTTATAATGATATAATATTGGACTCTTATGTATTAGAGTCAATTTAGATGATTATTAACCTATTATCATTTGATATGAAATGGATAAATAGGTATGGGACAAAATGGTTGTGGTGCACGCAAAGGCAAGAAACAACCGGGATTTAATGCAGCTACCATTCAGGTGAGTAATCTCACTGATATCATATATGATATATGATGGTTAAACTGTTACAGGTTGAAACAGCTTCGAGGGACGAAAATGACGAGTGTAAAGACACGATTTGAAATATGACAATACCAGATAAGCCGTGAGTCTATGATAGACAAGAACGGAGCTGTGAGCCAATAATGCGACAATACCAGATAAGCCGTGAGTCTATAATAGACAAGAACGGAGCTGTGAGTCAAACTTATATAGACAAGACCGGATAAGCCGTGAGTCATTGCGATGACAAGAACGGAGTCGTGAGTCTAGGCATGTAACACCCGGTTCCTCAAATTTAGGATATACCAATTTTTTTTTGTCAAACACATATATTAACAAAGGTATAATCCCAAAAGAGTAACAAGTTTCACAAAATTGTTATCAACAGCATAGTTTAAGTTCTAAGCTATTTACATCAAAAGGTTTACGACAATTAAACAAAACCGGGTTTCTTTACATATTTAGATAACAAAAGTAAAATCTACATCAAAGTCCAAGTCCAAGTCTAGCTATCCATTTATATTCTGCTTCCCGCGGTCACCACTACCAGAACCTAATACAAACAACAATAACAAACAATATATATGAGCTATGAAAGCTCAGTGAGTAATTTAAGATTAGTTGAATCGTATCATTTATCATCTCATTTGATTGTATCTCAATGGACTATCTCAGTCCATAGTGTGTCTCACACACTATTCCTCTTTCTTCTATATACTCAAAATTTAGTTATATTCAACCAAATCAAATTATAGCTTACTTCATATCTGTAAGCAACATCAGATCAAAGTATAATTATCAATAAATAACTACTCACCTGAAGTTGAGTCGATATGTGGAACTCCCGAACCTCGTGTGTGTTCCTGTCTAGCTTTAGCTGTAATACAATGACTCAAACTCAATATTCAATTTCAAGAAAATCTCAATCATGCTCAATATTCATATCAATCAAGGAATTGGAATCATAAGAGAGGGTTACAATCAAAAGACAGCAATACTATCCTAATTGTAACTTCCAATTTCACAAATTTAGCTCATATAACCCTAAAAACACAATACAAGTGTTTTACTAACTTGGGTCTTGAATTAGAACTCCATCACACACACTAATCCAAGTAAACTCACTCTAATTCATACTAGTAGCAGGTGGTTCACCAAAACCACATAGAACTATCTCACAATGAGAAATCTAACCGTCAAAATGAAGTAAAAATCAAGGAGAATTACCTTACAAGCTCAAAGTGTAAATCCCTAACTTCAATTTGAAAGAAATCAGCCTTAATCTTGACTTTAGAGGGTTGGAATCAAGTTTCTAGGGTTAAAAAGGGTTTTGGACGAAATGGGTTTTAATCCCAAAATGAAAGAAAATTCCCTTTTAAAATTGCCCTGATGCGACACACGACCCGTGTGGAAATCCACACGACCCGTGTGGATCCACCGCCTCAATTGAAATGGAAACTGCCGGATTCTACACGACCCGTGTGGAATATGGCACGACCCCGTGTAATAACCTGGCACGACCCGTGTAGAATTTGGTGCTCAACTCATTGCTCACTGCCTGATTCTACACGACCCGTGTAGAATCTACACGACCCGTGTGAATCTGGAATTCAACCTTTTGCTCACTGCATGATTCTACACGACCCGTGTAGAATTTGCACGACCCGTGTGAATCTGGAACTTTACTTTTTAAGTTCAAACTTCTCCTAAATGAGTTTCTAACCCTCTTAATCCATATCAAAACTTGTTTAACCTTATTTATACTAAATTTAACGCAATCTCACTACTATTTAATATTACGGTATTACAAGTTCTTACCCCCTTCGGAAGATTCCATCCTCGGAATCTCTTGAAACAGAAAGGGATATTTTGACCGCATCTCCTCCTCGGCTTCCCAAGTGACATCCGTACCTCTATGATGTTGCCATTGCACTTTTACTATCCCAATCTCTTTTTTTCGTAACTTTTTAATTTTTCTATCCAGTATCTGTTCCGGCATCTCTTGGTATCTCAATTTTTCGTCTAATTAGCCTCCAGCTAAAGGTACTCAAGTAGATTTATCATGTAATGTTTTTCTGAGATGTGACACATGGAATACATTGTGAATACCCCGTAGTTCATCTGGAAGCTCAAGTTTATACGCGACTGCTCCAATTCTCTCTAAGATTTGGAAAGGTCCTATGAATCGTGGGCTTAATTTACCTCGTTTACCAAACCGGATCACTCCCTTCCATGGGGACACCTTCAACATCACCATGTCCCTGACATGGAACTCTAATGGCTTTCTCCTTTTATCTGCATATTGCTTTTGGCGGTTTTGAGCTACTCGCATATGCTCACGGATGCTTTGTATCTTCTCTTCAGTTTCAGCTACAATTTCCGGTCCCGCCAATGGTTTCTCTCCCATCTCTGTCCAACAAGTCGGGGTCCGACACGGTGCACCGTATAAGGCTTCAAAAGGTGCCATCTGTATACTGGAGTGGTAAGTGTTATTATAAGCAAACTCTACTAAAGGCAGATGATCTTCCCAACTGCCTCCAAAATCAATGACGCAGGCTCGTAGCATATCTTCAAGTGTTTGTATCGTCCTTTCCGACTGTCCATCTGTCTGGGGATGATACGCAGTACTCAATAAAGCTTTAGTACCAAAATGCTTTTGGAAACTCTGCCAGAAATGTGAATTGAAACGACTATCTCTATCAGAAATTATTGAAGTTGGCACTCCATGTCGTCTTACTACTTCTCTCGTATAAATCTCAGCTAGCTTTGATACTTGGTAATCTTCTCGGATTGGAATGAAATGAGCAGACTTTGTTAACCTGTCAACAATCACCCAAATTGAATCATATCCTCGTGGAGTTCGAGGTAGCTTTGTGATGAAATCCATAGTGATTTCATCCCACTTCTTCTTTGGCACAGGTAATGGTTGCACTGCTCCATACGGCTTTTGATGATTGGCTTTTACTTGCAGACACGTCAAACAGTTTTCTACAAAACGGCCAACATCTCGTTTCATACCGGGCCACCAGTAGTACGGTTTTAGATTATGATACATTCGCGTGCTACCAGGGTGAACCGCATATCTAGTACAGTGAGCATCCTCCAGCAATATTTGTCTCGCCTCACCATGTCTCGGAACCCAAACTCGCCCTTGGAAAGTCTTGATTCCTTGTGCATTTTCCACAAGTTTCTCTACATAACCAATCATCCTCTCTCTCTTCAAGTCATTAGCTTCGACTTGACATCTACGTATCACCTCCGGTAATCTACTCACAATCCCCATTCGAGCCGATACGACTCGAATAGGCGGCTCTTTACGACTTAGTGCATCCGCCACTACGTTAGCTTTACCGGGATGGTAAAGTATTTCACAATCATAATCTTTTAGCAGATCCATCCTCCGTAGTTGTCTCATGTTTAACTCTTTCTGATCAAACAAATATTTCAAACTTTTGTGATCCGTGTAGATCTGAAATCGCACGCCATAAAGATAATGTCGCCAGATCTTTAATGCAAAAATTATTGCCGCCAATTCTAAATCATGTACTGGGTAAGCTTTTTCATGTGGTTTCAGTTGTCGAGAGGCATACGCTATCACTCGTCCTTTTTGCATCAACACGCATCCAAGACCACTTAAGGAGGCATCGCTGTAAAGAACAAAATCTTCCCCTCCTTGCGGTAAAGTTAACACTGGAGCCTTGCATAAGCTATCTCGTAGTTGTTCAAAGGCTGATTGTTGTGCCTCAGTCCAACTAAATTTCTCCGTCTTCTTGGTTAATTTGGTTAAGGGCATAGCTATACGAGAAAAGTTTTCTACAAATCGTCGATAATAGCCTGCTAACCCCAAGAAATTACGAACCTCCATTGGACTCTTTGGCGGTTCCCAACTCATTACGGCTTCGATCTTTGCTGGATCTACTTTTATACCGTCTTCATTTATCACATGGCCAAGAAATTGTATCTCTCGTAACCAGAACTCGCATTTTGAAAATTTTGCATATGATTTCTCGTCTCGAAGAAGATCTAGCATTTGTTGTAAATGAAATCTGTGCTCATCTCGACTCTTTGAATAAATCAGGATGTCATCGATAAACACAATTATGAATTTATCAAGAAAAGGACGACAAACCCGATTCATCAAATCCATAAAAACAGCTGGAGCATTAGTCAAACCGAACGGCATGACTAAGAACTCGTAATGGCCATACCTCGTACGAAAAGCTGTATTCGGAATATCAGCTTCTTGTACTCTCAATTGATGATAGCCTGATCTCAAATCAATCTTTGAAAAATACGTGGCCCCATGCAGTTGATCAAATAAGTCATTGATCCTCGGCAACGGGTAACGATTCTTTATAGTGATTTTGTTGAGCTCCCGATAATCTATACACATTCTCATCGATCCATCTTTCTTTTTCACAAAGAGTATAGGTGCACCCCACGGAGACGAACTCGGACGTATAAACCCAAGTTCCAATAACTCTTGCAACTGTCTCTTTAATTCTTCCATCTCAGATGGTGCTAATCGATAAGGTGGTCGAGCTACCGGCTTCGCCCCCAGTATGACATCGATCACAAATTCCACTTGTCTACTTGATGGTACGCCTGGAAGATTTTCGAGAAATACATCGGGATAATCACAAACTACTTCTACTTCTTCTATTTTGGAATGTTTTGACTCAGCACTAATCACATGTGCCATAATCAATTCACCCCCTCTCTCTATATATCTCCTAGCCGTGGCAAGTGACACTATCGGTACTTTTCGGGAACGTCGTTCACCTCGTATCAAAATTCGGGAACCACTCGGTGTCTTTATAGAAAGTGTTTTCTCATGACAATCCATTTGACCTCTATTATCATCCATCCAATCCATCCCGACTATCACATCAAACTCATGATTAGTGATCGGCTTCAGATCTATAGGATACGCAATCCCATAGATTTCAAGCCGACACTGTTTATAATGACTCTTTACAAAAACACATCTTCCATCTGCTACATCTACTATTATTTTCTCATATAAATCAGCTAATGGAATATCTAGTTTAGAAACAAAAGACTCTGATATAAAAGACATAGATGCACCTGAATCAAAAAGTACTCTTGCTTGAAAAGAGTTCAAGCTAAAGATACCTGTGATAACATCGGTCCGATCTCTAGCCTCGTCGACAGTTAATTGAAAAGCTCGTGTTTTCACATGACCACCACCCCTATCTCTTCGATCATCTCGATCTCGACCTCCTCCTTGACCAATCTTTTGAAAATCTCTTTGTGGCTCAGATTTCATCTTTGGGCAATTTGGACGAATATGCCCGCTCTCCCCACAATTGAAACAAACAGGGCGACTCTCGGTACACTGGCGAGCCATATGTCCCGTCTTTCCACACTGGAAACAAACTAATGGAGGGTTTTGGGAATCGCATTCTCCCATGTGTTTTCGTCTACACTTCTTACACCATTTCTCTTCATTCTTCTTGGTTTCACCACGGATTTGAGAACCCGTGGTAATGGATCTCTGAGAAGTATCTACAGCTTTACCTTCCCACTTTCTCTTAAATCCTCCAACTTCTCTTTCGGTTCTTCTCTCCTCCTCCTGTCTTTGCAACTCCCTTTCTCTCGATCTTGCTGCTTTAGCAACTTGTTGAAAGGTAGTATATCTGGAACTCGGCAAAAACTCTCGGATCTGGGTCTTTAAACCCCACAAGTAACGATCCATCTTACGCTCCTCGGTATCAATTTGATGTTGTGCAAATCTTGCCTTTTCATTGAAATCCAGTGTGTATTGTTGCACTGTTCTCGACCCCTGTTGTAACTTCAAAAACTCTTCCTCTATTCCCTTCATAGCATTATTGGAACAATAATATTCAGTGAACTTCAACTTGAATTGTTCCCAGCTCAGTGTATACGCCAAACTCTCTCCTATCTCCATACACAGATTCTCCCACCAGAACTGTGCATCTTCTTTTAACAAGTTTGTTGTGAACTCTACTTTATCAGCCTCGTCACATTTACTGGTACGAAACATCTTTTCAACATGTGTTAACCAATTCTTGGCTGCTATGGGATCATCTTTCCCATAGAAATCGTATGGCTTGCACTTCTGGAAAACATCATAAGTACACTTCCTTGTCTTCTCAGGTATTTTAACTCTGCCCGCTTCAGTATAGACCTCTTCACGATCCTCCCTGTATTTGGGTTGAACCGGTGGTTGTCCCGAAGAACCTCCAGTTACAGTCTCCGTCTGAGGCCTCAAATAAGTGGGTAGTAATTCTTTAAGTGCTTTGGCTACCTCAGCAGCAATCATAGCTTGCATATTACTCTGTGTCTCGGGAGGTTGCTCTCCCTCGGGTTGATGCTCTTTACCCGAATCTCGTGATCCCAATTGATCTCTTGATGGATCACCTCGCTCTTTTTCTTTTCCAGTGCTCATCTTAACTGAAAAAGAAATTTAACTCATTTAGTAATCACCACCATAATACTCAATATGGTGTGTAATCAACTCAATTGTATATCACTATAATACTCAATATAGTGTATAATCAACTCAATTGTATAACACTATAATACTCAATATAGTGTATAATCAACTCAATTGTATAGCACTATAATACTCAATATAGTGTATAATCAACTCAATTGTATAGCACTATAATACTCAATATAGTGTATAATCAACTCAATTGTATACACCGCGGAGGATAGCTACTCGGGACTCTTAGGGACTTTTCAATAACATTGGTTTAAGTCTAAACCCATCTCAAGGTTTAATTCCCTTAAACCAAGGCTCTGATACCAACTTGTAACACCCGGTTCCTCAAATTTAGGATATACCAATTTTTTTTTTGTCAAACACATATATTAACAAAGGTATAATCCCAAAAGAGTAACAAGTTTCACAAAATTGTTATCAACAGCATAGTTTAAGTTCTAAGCTATTTACATCAAAAGGTTTACGACAATTAAACAAAACCGGGTTTCTTTACATATTTAGATAACAAAAGTAAAATCTACATCAAAGTCCAAGTCCAAGTCTAGCTATCCATTTATATTCTGCTTCCCGCGGTCACCACTACCAGAACCTAATACAAACAACAATAACAAACAATATATATGAGCTATGAAAGCTCAGTGAGTAATTTAAGATTAGTTGAATCGTATCATTTATCATCTCATTTGATTGTATCTCAATGGACTATCTCAGTCCATAGTGTGTCTCACACACTATTCCTCTTTCTTCTATATACTCAAAATTTAGTTATATTCAACCAAATCAAATTATAGCTTACTTCATATCTGTAAGCAACATCAGATCAAAGTATAATTATCAATAAATAACTACTCACCTGAAGTTGAGTCGATATGTGGAACTCCCGAACCTCGTGTGTGTTCCTGTCTAGCTTTAGCTGTAATACAATGACTCAAACTCAATATTCAATTTCAAGAAAATCTCAATCATGCTCAATATTCATATCAATCAAGGAATTGGAATCATAAGAGAGGGTTACAATCAAAAGACAGCAATACTATCCTAATTGTAACTTCCAATTTCACAAATTTAGCTCATATAACCCTAAAAACACAATACAAGTGTTTTACTAACTTGGGTCTTGAATTAGAACTCCATCACACACAATAATCCAAGTAAACTCACTCTAATTCATACTAGTAGCAGGTGGTTCACCAAAACCATATAGAACTATCTCACAATGAGAAATCTAACCGTCAAAATGAAGTAAAAATCAAGGAGAATTACCTTACAAGCTCAAAGTGTAAATCCCTAACTTCAAATTGAAAGAAATCAGCCTTAATCTTGACTTTAGAGGGTTGGAATCAAGTTTCTAGGGTTAAAAAGGGTTTTGGACGAAATGGGTTTTAATCCCAAAATGAAAGAAAAATCCCTTTTAAAATTGCCCTGATGCGACACACGACCCGTGTGGATCCACCGCCTCAATTGAAATGGAAACTGCCGGATTCTACACGACCCGTGTGGAATATGGCACGACCCCGTGTAATAACCTGGCACGACCCGTGTGGATCTGGCACGACCCGTGTAGAATTTGGTGCTCAACTCATTGCTCACTGCCTGATTCTACACGACCCGTGTGAATCTGGAATTCAACATTTTGCTCACTGCATGATTCTACACGACCCGTGTAGAATTTGCACGACCCGTGT
Organism: Cichorium intybus; assembly: GCA_023525715.1. Taxonomy (NCBI): domain Eukaryota; kingdom Viridiplantae; phylum Streptophyta; class Magnoliopsida; order Asterales; family Asteraceae; genus Cichorium; species Cichorium intybus. Next base: position 139,951,834 of record CM042012.1, read on the forward strand.
GAATCTGGAACTTTACTTTTTAAGTTCAAACTTCTCCTAAATGAGTTTCTAACCCTCTTAATCCATATCAAAACTTGTTTAACCTTATTTATACTAAATTTAACGCAATCTCACTACTATTTAATATTACGGTATTACAAGGCAAAAGCGGGGTAAACTCGTGAGCCATAAATAACTATGATATTGTTACAGGAACATGGTGCGGCCTATACGGCTATGATATTGGATGCTATATCCAACTGGTGCGGCCTTTTGGCTATGATATCGGGTTATTAAACCCAGCTGGTGCGGCCTGCGGGCTATGATTTATATATTGATAATGTTTTGGTGCAGCTTATATAGCTATGACACAGGGTGCAGCTTAAATAGCCATGAAATACGATTCGGTCAAATTGTGACTAAGAAATATGGGACAGAAATGTATGCAAATAACAACCCGTAAGACTATGCGATAGGATGTGCAAATCCTAAGACATATACGGTTAGCCAGAACGGCTAGGAGTTTGGAACCGATATCCAGACAGAGATATACGGTTAATAGATTTATCATATATAGGAAATTATATATGAATGTATTCTTATACGTGTTATTTACAGATACGATTACTCACTGAGCTTTGTAGCTCATACCGTTTGTTAAATGTCCCTGCAGGTTAGCATAACCCTGATAAAGGTAAGGATAAAGTCCATGACTCAAGAAGTGGACTTGTAGATGCTGTCAGTAGCAGCCCGGCTTATAAGGAGATTATGGTATATTATACTCTCCTTGATACACTTATACCCGTTTTTATTAAAATATACCCCTTTTATACTGGTTTTATGTATTGAAACCTGTGTTTTAAATGAAAAATTTTCAGGGGTGTTTTGTTTTAAAAGCCGGGTGTTACAATATGGATCTTTGTGAAAAGAGAAAAAGTAGAATACCTTTTCAATGTAAAGAACCTAAAAAAGATTTGTTAATGATTTGATATTGATTAGGTCTCAATAACTTGCAAGTTAATCTATGTTAATGAAGTGAGCTTGAACTTCAACTATGACAAATATATGTATATAAATCATGAATCACATGCAGTATTTGTTTGATATGTATGAAATGTTCAATATTAAGTAGTAAATAGCCCTTTATGCAAACCCATGAAATTAGTTCCATTACTCGAACCTTTGAAATTAATTCAGAAGCCAAGAATTAACCTAACAGCTTACATGTTTCCTTAAGGAACTGTCTAAGTCAATATGAAAGTTTTAAAAAGTTAATAAATAAATTAGACTAATGGCTCCGTTCTAGTACATGTGAATAGTTGAACACACATAAACAAAGAGAAATTTGCACTTAGTTGCTTCATGGAAACTAAGAAAAATGAACAAAATTGGAAAATGATGCAAGTAGAATGAAACAAGCAGAAATAGTGAGAGCATTTGTTGCCTATTAAATTAAATAAGAGATAAAGAAATAGCCTAGCACAAAAAGATACCTTGAAGGAGGCCAGAGCTCAGGGAAGCAGCATTGAACGGGGACTGTAGAGGCGTCGGTCGGATGAGGGAGGGGTGATGTAGGAATAAGTGTGGTCTAAAAGCATAACCAAACTGAATCGGACCGAAACCAAATTAGGATTTTTAAAACCGAATATGTATATTCGGTTCCGTTTCGTTTCGGTTATGTCAGTTTAGGTTCGATTTTTCATGATCAAGAGTAGTGTTAAGGGTAAGCCTGGTCCGGGGACCGGACCGAACCAGACCAAAACCGAATAAGCAATATTTAAAAACGGAAAACCGGACCAAATGTGTATATTTGGTCCTGGTTTGGTTCAGTTTCGGTTGGTTTTCGGTTTTTCTGATCCATATGCTCATCCCTATGGAGATGTTGATATCGTAGTCATGCATATGTTGGAGGCGAGGAACGAGATGAAACGCGTAGGGCAAGAGAAAAATAAGGGTAAACAATGGAAAGGATTTTAGTCAACAACTTTTTATGGACTAGGTCAGAAACAAATGAACCGAGTCATAGGTGGTCAATGGGGCTATCAAACATAATGACTTAGACCGAATCAGAGCCGACCTCTTACTAGACAGTAAGAGATATTATCAAATAGCCCTAACATAATATCACCTCCGGTTTGACATTTATATAACTCACCAACACCATTTCCTATGTTGACCACCCTTGACCCTGTCAAAAGCGAACGACTTCCACAACTAACACTTGCTAGTTGTTTTTCAATAAAATATTTGTTGTTCAATAGAATATAAAAATATGCGTTACATTATTTTAGTTTTGATGACTGGCAAATTATTCTCCAATTGCCAAAGATTTTCTTAAGTTGTAAAGATATTGTCATCGTATTTGATTAGACATGTTGCTCTGTCAAATCTACATGGTTTCGTTACAATTGGCCAAACCATTTGTCTTACTTAACATTATCTTGATTATGGTTCGTCATCATCATTGTTGTTATTCATATATTCCCTTTTAGCTAGACACTCATAGGCATTGTTTATAACTAGCTATATAAGTGAAATCTTGACCTTTTGCTAAAAATGATTGATTTAGGTTGTATTTTACCCTTAGAAAGTCAAATGAATAAATTTTATATACCTAACTAAAATCAAGCTGGTTATAAGTGGCTTAATATGTAAATACTTGCCTACTATATCGTTATATTATAGTTTTAGTGACAGGTTTATAACGATATTTAGCAAGGTTGTTAGACTGAAATCTCATTGAAGATCGTTTTATGGTTTGCAAAATCGTGATTGTAAGATTGAGATCGGGATCGAAAGATCCAACTAATGAACTAGTCTCTAAATATGCTCTCAAGGTCATACTTTGTGCAGTACACATTATAATTTAATGTTGATTAAAGTATCAATGATAGAATCAAATTTAACTTCTTAAGCATGAGTCAAAGTTCTTATAGTTAAAAACTGCAAAAACTAGGAAAAAACATTTTAAGCATAAAAACACACAAATCATGATCATCTAACGACATAAGACCACAAAAGGAATAAGATGAGTGTCGTGATGTTGTGTGTAACTCGAGATGAAAAGATGAAGTGTTAATGCTCTGTGAGACTTCTTGTGACACGCAATGCTCAATTTCAAGTTGAATGAGAGATTTTTTAGGTTTGACTATATAATAAAGGCTAAAAATATGAGATTAGATGAGGTTAAGATATTGAGATCCTAGTTATGATCCTAAAATCTCAATATAGATCTTGCTTCAGATAGATCTGACTGTGATCGGGATCATTTTTCGGTTATAAGATATTAACAACCATCATAACATATCAAACCGATTCACCGGACCCAATTTGATCCGAAATTCTTTTGACCCATTACCAAAATTGACAACTTTATCTATTTCAATCGTTCTACATGACACGAAATTAACTGAATAGATAAACGCATTGTCACAACGTTTAACTTGAATCTTCAAGAGTAATACATGCTAGATTGGAAGAATAAGGCTTGCAAAAGTGTAAGTGAGGGAGGAATAAGGTTTTTTGACACTCATTTTTGTTGTCCTCCACATGGTCCACCTTGTGACAGGAAATAAACTTTAGATTTTATAATCCATTTTTAAAAGAGTCCTAAAAGTTTCCATAACTTATGTAGATTACTCTCCGATCCCTAACCCAATTATATAAGATTCTTATACATTCACGATAATAAATCAATAAATCAAATCATTGTAAAAAAATTACATTAAATTACCCAAAAAAAAAAAAAAAAAAAAAAAAAACCCTCATCAGCCTCGATTTCTGTATCCAACAACACAAGCTGTGTCACTTCTGGTTAACCATGGTGTTAAATCCCAGTCCACAAACACAAGCTTGCCGCAATTGGTCATGGGTTTGATGATCGGACCAAAATGCTTCATTCCCTCTTTGATCAAAACAACTAAAACTAAAAACCTAAATTTATGGCGTTGGCTTACGCACAGACCATAAATTTACAAAGCGGAAGAGCTAAACCAGAAGCCAATACTAGACAAATAGTGACGAGATACTGAGAACACCAAGTGATCGGCTTCCATTTTATCTCCACACTCGAACTCTTCATCCTCTTTCCATTTCCGGGTTCTTTAGACAAATCGAAGCTAACCCCTTTCATCCTTAACTCTTGAATGCATCTTGTTAAACTTCGATTATCAGTTTTCTCTTGGTGAATCCGACCGTACACTTTCCAGTACCTGTAAAGCTTCATCTGAACCAAGAACACCATCACAGCACAAAAAGACAGAGATGTGATCATCGGAATCCACCATTTATGACAAACATCAATACCCACATCGTTGTTTGATGATGTGAATAAAATGGTCAAGAAAAGGCCATGGAATGCGAAGAAAAATAAACAAAGTTGGAAAATTTCTCGTCTGAGAGTGTCCAATCTTGTTTCTTTTCTGGCGATCCGCCGGCCGGATAGATCTTCTTCTCTCTGTAGTAGTTTCAGAAGTAAGAGGTGACCGGGGGATTCAGAGATTTCCATTAGTGGGTGGTCTTGGATGGCGGAGATGGCGTTAATGGCGGAGATTATTTGCTTCTGGTGTTCTCCGTCGACTGGAATTTCGACGAGGTGGTGGTGGAGATCTTTCATTTCGGCCATTGATGAGTTGAAAAGGCTTTAAAAAATAGAGGAAACTAAACACAAACGAGAACTAGAGTTAGATTCACGAAAGAAATGTGAGATTAGGTGAATTCTGCTTTAGATTCGCAAATAACACCGCGAGATTTAGATGATTTCAGGGGCGATTTGTTGGATATTTAGAGGGTTATGAACGCCGGAGATGGTAACGGTCTCATTTTTTTTCTTGCTCACAACGGTCAGATTTTTTTTCATTATGCTAAATTGATGGTTCGGTCCCTTGTACTTATATAACTCTGTCGTTTATGACCTTAGTCTATGGTTTCTTTTTAAATAGCCCCAACTTATTATTTAATTCACAAATGACCCATCAAAAATCTACATCATCGATATTTTTTTAGTAATAAACCTAATAAATTGTGTTTTTCTTAAACAACCACCTTTGACAAACATCATACACCGAGAAAAAGTGGTATAATATATTCTCATTTTGCTTTCAGTTTGACAATTAAGATTTAAGAATTATCCTTGATTAATGAATTTCGTTTACGTTCTTATATATTTTTATAATTACTTATATATTCTTACAAAATTTAAAATTATGTATATATCCTTACAAACCCTAAAAAAATACATATATATCCAAAAGATTAATTTAATAATAATAATTAATCATTTTGAAAATTTAAAAACAATTTTTAATTCTAACTTTTAGTTTTAAAAACTAATTAAATTGTGACATTATCATACTACCATTGCCCCAATTTTTTCAAACATATCAGTTGTTACAATTTCTTATCATTCCATATGGAATATGCGATAATAGTTGAATCTGTCGTCGGCGGTTGTTTAAAGGTGAAAGAGTTGTCGATTATAGAAGGACTTTATAGGCGTATTGTAGTAACTTGGGTACAATCTAATTTAAAAGCTTTTTTTATTTTTTTAAAGATTAATTATTATTAAATTAATATTTTGGGTATATATATGATTTTTTAAGATTTGTAAGGATGTTTACATAATTTCAAAATTTACAATGATATATAAGTAATTATAGAAATTTGTAATAACATAAACGAAATTCTCCCTATAACTTTTAAATTTTTCATAATTTCTTTTATAATAATTTCAAACAAAATACACGCAATAAGCTAAGAAGTCTTTTTCTTCTTTTATTACTATTGGTATGGTTGCATAGTTTGTTTCTATTCAATCATGAATTAGTTAAACTAAAATAACAAGTCCAAACATATAAGATGTCATTGACAATATGAATAAAAAAATGTGATGATACAACCATCAAGATGAAGATGGCTTCATTTCACTGATAGTTTTTGGCACTTACATATCTTGACTGTCAAACAGAATACAGATGCGAGTGGGAAGAAATCTTCCGATGTTTTTCATATATTGAATAGCACAATCGTTACACAATTTATACATGAATGGAATTACCAACGTAGCCTACTATACAGCCTAAAACTTAGGATCTTAAAGGGATAATCTACACAACAAACAAAGCTACAATTCTGATCTTATCTACTTGCTCTCGCCAACACTCCCCCTCAAGCTGGAGAATGTATATCCATCATTCTCAGCTTGTCAAGAGAGCAATGAAATACTCTTGCACAAACCGCCTTCGTTAACATGTCTGCAAGTTGATCTTTGGAGTTTACATGAGGTAGTTCCACAGTTCTCTTCTCCAGATGGTCCTTGATAAAATGTCTATCAATTTCCACGTGCTTCGTCTTGTCGTGGTGTACTGGATTGTTTGCAATTCTTACTGCAGCTTCATTATCACAGTACAATTTCATAGGGAACTTTTGTTCAATACCAAGATCACGAAGTATTCGTTTTATCCATAACAACTCACAAATGCCGTGTACCATGCCTCTGAATTCTGCTTCAGCACTTGACCTTGCAACCACCTTCTGTTTCTTACTTCTCCACGTAACAAGATTTCCACCAACAAAGGTGAAGTATCCTGATGTCGACTTCCCATCACTCCGGTCTCCACCCCAGTCTGCATCAGTGTACCCATATACTCCATGCCCTTTATTTCTTCCAAAAAACAATCCTTTCCCTGGTGAAGATTTGAGATACTTCAAAATTCGGTACACAGCTTTCATATGATCCTCACTTGGCGACTGCATAAATCGACTCACCACACTAACGGCATAGGCAATATCTGGTCGTGTAAGAGATAAGTAAATCAATTTTCCTACAAGTCTCTGATATCTCTCCTTATTTGTTGGAATTTGATCAGGCACCATGGATAGCCTATGATTAACTTCAATTGGTGTCTCTACCGGTCGGCAATCTAACATCCCAGTCTCTGCGAGTAAATCCAACACATACTTCCTTTGGCACATTGAAATTCCAGTCTTGGACCTAGCCACTTCTATTCCCAAAAAATACTTCAACTGCCCAAGATCCTTGAGTTCAAACTCATTTTCCAGCAATGTTTGAAGTTTCTTCATCTCATCTGGATCATTTCCAGTCACTACCATGTCATCTACATACACAATTAAGGCCGTAATCTTCCCATTGTTCTTGACAAACAAGGTGTGATCAGCATCACTTTGTTTGTACCCAATCTTCCTCATGAACTTCGAGAAACGACCAAACCATGCCCGTGGTGATTGTTTTAATCCATACAAAGCTTTTTTCAGCTTGCATACTTTTCCGCTACACTTAATGCCGGGTGGTGGATCCATATAAACTTCTTCCTCTAAGTAACCATTTAGAAACGCATTTTTTACATCAAATTGTTTGAGTGGCCAATCTTCATTTGCCGCAATGGAGACGAGAATTCGAATCGTATTCATCTTTGCTACCGGTGCGAATGTGTCTCCATAATCTATTCCATACTTCTGCGTGTACCCCTTCGCCACAAGCCTTGCTTTATATCGATCTATGTTCCCCTTTTCATCGAGTTTTACCGTATAAATCCACCTACACCCCACAGTTTTCTTTCCCGGGGGGAGTTTCACTAGATCCCACGTGCAATTCTTTTGTAAGGCATCCATTTCTTCGTTCATCGCTTTCTTCCACTTCGTGTCTTTCATGGCCTCCTGTACGCTATCTGGAATGACGACGGAGGACAGCTCTTTGACTAATAAAGCGTGAGAATCTGCTAGACGATGTTGTGACACAAAACTGCTGATCGGGTACTTGGATTTTGCCTTGAGATCTGCTATATATTGCTTCTTTGGCACCCCGCGATTCACTCTAGTTGGCAGTCTTTGCTCAGGTCTTGTTTCGTGTTCCTGCAAAACAGTAGCAGAGATGGTCTCTGGAGTGTTAGTTAAATCGGGAGCCACTTCATCCCTTTGGTGAGGTAAGGAGTCAGAGGTGGTGGCGGTTGTACTATTTAATAGATCTTCCTCCGGTATTTCCGTTTCAGTTTCATCATTCATTTCATCTTCTATACCCTCATGGTCATCTAAGTGGTGCTCTTCGTCTTCAATGTTGATATCTGGTTGCACATTTTCATTTGGATCTTCTTCAGGATCGATATTAAATTCGTCATCCAAATCCCCACTTTGGTGATGTGTATTCGCGTCTCTTTGTGTCTCCCCCTGACGCGGAGACTCATCTCCAAAGTAGGGTTCTAGTTCATGAAATGCCACATCTCGAGTCACATAGACTTTGTTATCTATAGGGTCAAAGCATCTATAACCCTTTTTCTGATCAGCGTATCCAATAAACATGCATCGAATTGCTCTAGGTTCAAGTTTCCCCATATTTTGATGGACGTATGCATTGCAGCCAAATACACGAGGTTCAAGGCCATCACTTTCAGGTAATTGTGTGAGCTCCTGCATTTTTTGTAATGGAGTTTTGAATTCTATCACACTTGAGGGAGTTCTATTCATCAAGTACGCAGCGGATCTTACAGCTTCTCCCCAGTACTTTCGTGGAACTTTCATATCAAATAGTGAAGCTCTCACTATTTCAAGAATTTGCCTGTTTCTTCTTTCCGCTAGGCCATTCTGTTGGGGTGATCGAGCACAAGATGTCTGATGGTGGATATTATTGGATCTACAAAACTGTTTCATTCGATGGTTTATGTATTCACCACCATTATCCGATTGTAAGGTGTGGATTTCTTTTCGATACACAGTTTTAACCAGGTGATACAATTCAATGAAAGCTTCATATACTTCATCTTTGGTTTTTAATAGTGATATCCAGATCATTCTTGTGCATTCATCAATGAATGTCACAAAATATTGAGCACCATTCGGAGTAGGTACTTTAGCTGGGCCCCATACATCAGAGTGAATCACCATAAATGGAACAGTAGTTTTATTATTGCTTTGAACATAAGACACTTTCTTATTCTTTGCTAACTCACACACCCCACATTTAAACTCACTGTTCATTACATTCAAAAACAAATTCGGTTTTAACTTCCTAAGGTAACTAAATGATAAATGTCCGAGTCTTCGGTGCCACAGCCACGCCATGGACTTATTAGTTTGCTTTATTCCAGTGTTAAGGGCCTGACTTCGATAATTTTCTTCAAGGTAGTACAACCGCCCCCGCCTAATACCATAACCAAGAATCCGATGGGTCACTATATCCTGAAATACACAGTCATTTGGCCAAAATATTACATAACAGTTCAAGGCTTCGGTAATTTGACTAACGGATAACAAGTTTGAAGAGAGAGATGGGACAACTAGAACCGAGTCAAGATCCATAGAGCTTGACAACTTAACCGGTCCTTCACCTGTTACTGGAGCTAGACCTCCATTTGCTGTATGTATACTTGGCTGTTTTGGGTTGTATTTAATCATTAATTTCGATGGATCATTGACCATATGGTCAGTCGCCCCCGTATCTATAATCCATGTATTATTCTGAGTAGGATTAGGTTTTGACATACCAGTATTTGTAGAAGTGTGGGCTGCAATTGGGATGTTAGGTTCGTCTACAGGTGTCACAGTCGCCACCGTGGCTTGACTGACCTTCTTCCGTGGTTTCTTGGTGAAGTCCCACCATTCTGGATAACCAATGATCTCGTAACATCGGGCTTTGGTGTGTCCCTCTTCTCCACAGTGTGTGCATGAAAGCGAATTGTTTTTGTTGTTTGAATTCCTTCCTTTCTGAGGGCGATTCCGGGTGGCTAAGTTAACCATACTATCTGGTTCAACTTTTTGTTCCTCCATGCTTTGCCTCTGACTATAATCCTTCCTGATATAAGCATAGCAGGATTCCAAGGATAGTGGAGGATCTTTTCTGAGAACCTCACTCCGTGCCTGACTGAATTCGGAGTCAAGGCCTGCAAGGAATATATGTACTCGGAAACGAGACATAATTTTGTTTGCTAAGACAGCCTCTTCCACCGATTCTTCCTGTGAGGCAAGGCGAGTATCGATTTCCTGAAATATACTCACCAATTCATTGTAGTAGGCTGATAGGGCACGTCCAGCTTGACGGGTATTGAAAGACCTTCTATTTAACTCAAACAGTTGAGTTTCGTCCGACCCATCATAAAAAGTTTTGCTCACTGCCTCCCAAAGTTCTGCTGCGGTCTGGAGTCTAATAAATCGGCGAATTAGCGATGGGGACATAGAGTCGATCAACCAACTCTTGACCCGATTGTTGTCGATAAGCCAAGTTTCAATCTCCTTCTCCCCTGCGTCAGGTTTCGACGTTTTTCCGGTGATATATCCGGATTTGTTTCGTGCCCATATTCTCATCTCCATTAGCTGAGACCATAAGGGGTAGTTCGTTTCATCAAGAATAACTCCTCCTGTTGGAAACGGAGCATCTTGGACATTGTGAACAATGACCTGTGAAGGATTTGATGATTGTCCTTTATCGCCCATTCTTCAATTCTTCAATAATTCGATGGATTTAATGGATCAGTATGGCTCTGATACCATGTCAAACAGAATACAGATGCGAGTGGGAAGAAATCTTCCGATGTTTTTCATATATTGAATAGCACAATCGTTACACAATTTATACATGAATGGAATTACCAACGTAGCCTACTATACAGCCTAAAACTTAGGATCTTAAAGGGATAATCTACACAACAAACAAAGCTACAATTCTGATCTTATCTACTTGCTCTCGCCAACATTGACATTGAATGTTATATAATATCAATTTGATATATTTTTAAACATGTCTATTTTTATTTATCAAATGACTATATAAACTCAATGTTTATCATTTATTCCGAAAATTATCTCCAACTTGAATACTCGAAGTGGAAAATAGCAAATGTTTATTTTAAAACTATTTTGCTCTAAATCAAATGTGTATAAAGATACTTGCCTTATGTTGTTAGCTTCACTATCTCATTCAAACACGACAATGACAATATTGTAATCTACTTATTTAATTTATGTTAGAAATGGTTACAAAGTTTGTCCATTTAAAACACATTCGCTTAAGGCTTTTCATAAAAATATCATTTTAACCCATGGTTTATCTTCATTATTCAAAAATCAACTTTTATGAAACTTTAAATATCAAGATTATTAAAAAATTGTTAATTTAAGTTCAAACATTGTTTTTAAACACATTGGGTTTTGTTAAGAAATTGTTTCAGAGTTTATGTTGCGGAAAAATCATTTGGTCTCACTTTAAATAATACATCTTGGTTTGTAAAAGAGCGATGTTATTACAATCTGAATACCATTACACAACTCAAATGAAACCACACAAATCGTGGTCTTCTAAAATATCCTCATCCTCTACAGTCATCATAACTCCTTAACCTGAGTACACATCAAAATAACTTACGCAATTGAAATGCCTAGTGAACTTACCCGATGTTGACCCATTCAAAGTGGACTGTGTAACCACCACACTCGAGACAAACCACCGAAAATAGTTTTGACACACACTTTAAGAATTGTTTAAAACATCATAAAGATTTACTCAAAATAGATAGTTATGACATGCAAATGCAATGCTTGATGCAACTATCTCAAACCCATGTTCATCTCATAAAAGTCCATCTCACACTCAATGGCACCTACCTAAGTTCACAAGTAGTTGATATCAAACTTATAATTTGTGTTTGTGAATATGCATAATAGTTCTATAAAATACTACATTCTAGATTAAAAAAGGAAGAAAATACTGATATTTTCGCACCAACTCCAATCTTCTTCCACTTATGGAGTTTCCTGAGATGGTCAAAGAGTATACAAAACTGTTGGTGCTATTGTGGACCATCTGGGGATTCACCTGCAAAAATAATCAAATTAAAAGAAAATAAGGTCAATTCACGTAATAAAAATTACAAAGGCATCATATTATGATTTAATTCTTTTTATTTTTCTAAAGATAAATGTCAATTTGATCATCATTATGTGAGTCCACAAATACGTTTATGTTCATTTTTCCGGAAATACATACTAATTTTCCAGTATATAAGAAACTCATTAGTGAGAGTATATTTGCTATTTGTGGTTGATTGTTTAAAAATCATTTCAAGCTTACCGAGACATTGCAGTGAGAACATGAACTTTATCCAGAAAACAAACCAAGCAATGAATTAGTATTTGATTTAAACTGGCTTCATGATAAACTCTATGATGAAACGAAGTCACCAGTAAACTCACTAGGTTTTTCATAGTGAAAAAGAAAAGGTCCAACATGCATAGAACCATTGTATGATTAATGAAAGCATCCCATGGAACTAGGGAAGAAAGGTATATGACATGTGATAAAAAACAACACAAATAGTTTCACCAAAAATCAACCAAGAGCCAAAAAAAAAAAAATCAGAGAAACAAGAAAGGAAAGAAGATGGGTCATAAACGGTACCTTAGAGCCATTGGTAAGGCGAGCAGGTGTCGATAGATAAATCCATAAAGACATCTTGATACAAGTTGAAATGTCTCTATTAACTTATCATCTTCCTTACCACATCATCATCTCCCCTTATGTAATGAAGGTAAGCATTCAGAGTATTTAAAGAACGACCAACATTCATGAACACAAACTTGTATGAAATAATGAAACATGAAATTTAAAAATGTTGAATCTGATAAACCGCAAGTTTCATTGATTAAACTTTATTCAAAAATTGTACCTTGTATGATTATTTTATTCAAAACTGATACATAAAGCATAGTTACATGAAAACGGGAATGTTCCGGTTCGTGGAACGGGAACGGGAACGCGGATTGGCAGTTTTAAAAATTTGGTACGAGGGGGGGCAGTCTTCTCCGGAACGCTATTTCGGTACGTGGAACGTGGTACCATGTAACCCGGTACGATGTACCATTTATTTCTAAAATATATAATATTAATATACCTTTAAAATATATAATAATAATACACCAAAAACCAAAATACTTCAAATTTCAAACCCAAAAGATTAATACAAAAGTGCATACTTCAAACCAAAATACAAAAGTGCATAATTCAAACCAAAAGTTCATTAATACTTCAAACTAAAATATTGTAGTCCAGCAACCAATTCATCTTCTAAATCGATATGCTCTGCTTCAGACATTTAGAATTTCGTTTTTTTTAGTGTCACTGTTACAGAATCAAGAGGAAAAAGGTTGAGTTTTGTGAGAATTGATTTGGAATAAGTAATCAGATAGTGAAATTGAAGAGTGGCGTCCATTGGGTTCCCAATTTCTGCAAAAGCCGTTTGGAATTTCGAATTCAATTGCATAGTCGGCGTATCGATAGCAGCAAAATTATGTCAGACAAAAAATTCAATTTCAGTGAAATTGGAGAACGGAATCGATTGGAACGACGAATTCGATTGACTGGATATGGCGATTGCAATTGATTAGGAACTTCGATTTCACTTGATTTGGATCGGAGATTGAAGAAGTGCCGATCGCGTTTTCATAATGTACGGAACGGCTATGAACCCGTTTTTGGAACGCACGTTCCGGATCGTAGAACGAGGGGGGGTCACGTTTTCATGTTACATTGACATAAAGTATAAAACTAACCAAAATCCAAATACTTACCGGATTGAAACGGAAATGTGAAATTCCGAGGAAAGTTGAACAAAATCACTAAATTCTATCTTTTAGAGCCTTGGATTGAATGACCTTGTTCAACCACACGATTCGATATTCCATTCCGGAGTCGATTAGATTTTATAAAAATCTATTGTTGCTTAGATTTTAAGCACATAAATTCAAAACAGAGGAAGAAGAGAAACAGAGAGGCATCTTAAATACATCAATTGAAGAAAGTCGGTCACTCTCGATTGCATTCGTAGCCACCCCCCCTCTAATGTATTGCGATGATTTTCTGCATCAATGAGCAATGAACATTGCCCTGATTTCAAAAAGAAACATGTTAGGACATATTATTAAAGAAGTGAGTCTTAAAATAGATGTTTATGTCAACAATTTTAGGGTTTGGGAATAGGGATTTGGTGCAGTGCTGGTGAAGGCCATCATATAGCAGTCGTGATGTAGCAGTGGTGCGATGGTGAGCGATGTATGAGAAAATTAAGGTGATAGGAATAAAGGAGGAAGAAGGAGGTGTAGAAGATAGCTACTATTCATGTTTTGCTATCAATTTTTCTAAACATTGTTTTAAACCATCCCAACCACAACGACAACGATGCCAGAGAGTAGAAAAAACATGGAAAATTCGATCTTTTAAGAAACTGACTACTCAAAGAAGGTGGAGGAGGTGCAGCGATGGATAGTGTAAAATTTAGGTAGATAGGTTCAAAGTAGGGATGAGGAGCACGTAGATGGAGATAAAAAGAGGAATTGGTCGATTAATTTTAGTTGTAAAGAAGCAAGTAGGAGGTGTGGAGGCGGTAAACGTAAAGTACAGGAGATATCGTGAGAGAGGAAGCGGATTAGCGAAAAGGGGAGATAAACTGTTGATGCGTTCATTTCATAATATTGATGTGGTAAAAGAGAAGGATGATAGGTGGTGCGATCTGAGGAAGAAAAGGTGGCAGAAGGGTAGAGGTGAATGGTAATGACACTATTCATCCCGTTGATAAATATGTATAAGTTATATAATATATAATTTGTATTTTAATGGATTATGGAAACAAAATCTCCTTTTAATCCATTCACGATCTAAAGAGTTTGCATATATCATACATCTAGTTCTTATTTAGATTTTCACGAATAAAAATTGGTTGATAAAATTCTTTATCTCTGGAGCACGTATTTTTACGACAAGTGTTTGGTCATTGACCGAGTTTATAGGAGGCCGGATTTCATAATTCTCTTATCCATGTCATATGCACCCTGCAACACCTCTTTTTCTCTTTCTGCAACTTATCCGTCGTAATCCTCGTGATCGTAACGTAAACCATGAGCTGGTGGCGATCGGGAGTCGTTGGCGCCGCCAGGGTACCTCATCCAATGCCTCATTGATGCTTACTATTTTATAATCATATTCAGTTGCTAACGACTTGTATATTTCAGAAAAAACTCGAGGAAACCAATCCATCTCGCAAGTACCAGAAGTTTGCTTTAATAATCGGAGCCTCTGGAATCGTCGGCAATAGTCTCGCCGAAATCCTCCCGCTCAACGACACGCCTGGTGGTCTATGGAAGGTATATGGAGTCGCCCGCCGCCCTCGACCCCAATGGAACGCCGACTACCCAATGGAATACATTCAATGCGACATAACAGATCCAGATGAAACACAATCGAAACTCTCAGATCTACGAGACCTAACCCATATATTCTACGTCACATGGGCGAATTGCACCACTGAAGCAGAAAATTGCGAGCTTAATGGGAAAATGTTCACGAATGTCCTCAATGCGGTGATCCCTAACGCCCTTAATTTACAACACATTTGCTTACAAACAGGTCGTAAGCATTACATGGGGCCATTTAATGAATGGGGGAAAGGGGAGGGGTCTCATGATGGGCCATTTTATGAAGATCTTCCCAGGCTTAATCAGCCAAATTTCTATTACACACTCGAAGATATATTGTTTAAAGAGGTCGCAAAGAAGGAAGGATTGACATGGTCCGTTCACAGACCAGGAATGATTTTCGGATTTTCGCCCTACAGTATGATGAACATTTTAACAAGTTTATGTGTTTATGCTGCAATATGTAAGCACGAGGGTGAACCGTTAAAGTTTCCAGGGACGAAGGAGGCTTGGAATTGCTACAACGACGTGTCTGATGCTGACCTAATCGCCGAGCACCAAATATGGGCTGCCGTGGATCCGATTGCAAAGAACGAGGCGTTTAACATCAGTAATGGAGACGTTTTCAAATGGAAGCACTTCTGGAAAATTCTGGGCGACCAATTTGATGTAGAGAACGGAGGGCTTCAAAAAGATGAATCCCGGAAGAGCATGGCGGAGATGATGAAGGATAAAGGGCCTGTTTGGGATGCGATTGTGCAGGAACATAATCTTTTGCCTACGAAATTAGAGGAGGTTGGAGGATGGTGGTTTGTTGATGTTGCACTTAGCAATGAAGGGAAGTTGGATATTATGAACAAAAGCAAGGAACATGGATTTTTAGGGTTTAGAAACACGAAATCGTCGTTTGTTTCTTGGATTGATAAGATAAAATGTTCCAAGATTGTTCCCTAAACCTGCTTTTTTATTTCTTACTGTTTTGCTTTAGACTAACGAGTATATAAACAATCTTTTAAGTTTGTTCATAAGTAAATGACAATAACGCCAGCATTTTGTTGTAGTGTCAAGTGTGTGTAAGATGAAAAGAAACGAACCAAAGTTAGGGGTTTGTTTGATATTTTGTTGATCAAGGTCTGGTCTAGTCAGACTCATCTTGATGTTGACGGGGTAAGAGGCAAATCAAGCATTTCAGGACCGAGTCAAAGACCGTTTATAAAGGTATCAAACGCACCGACTCGGACCGAGTCGACATCATCTCTTACTCGACCGGTAAGAGGTACATCAAACACCGCCCCTAAGATGAAATGAAACTAATGAGTGAAACAAATTGAATTAAGTGCATGATAATCATATTCTTAAAGACTTGTAGTCGACACTATTACACATTTACACCCCACCATAACACTATCGTTGGTAGACAGATCTATGGAGTTAAGTGGGGTGTATAGCCCCACTTAGTGACCAATAGCAATATGTAAAGCTATTAACAAAATTGATGGAACCCTGTTAAAAAATAATAAGATCATTAGTCATCAACGTTCGGAATGTCAGTGTTCTTCCTTTTTTTTTCCAGGTAGGGGTGAGCCTTATTCGGTTTAAACCAAAATACTGTTTAAATCGTTGTTTAATTGGTTTTCTGAACGGTTTAGTGACCAACCCAAAACCGACTAACCTGAACTTTTTAACTATCAAACCGCCTGATGACCACCCGAGTCGGGTTGCGCCTGTAGAGTATATATTGCAGCAAAACTTCATTTCGAAGAAACGACCGCAAATTCGATTCAGAGCAAAACTATGGCGATTTTTGGTCAAATTAAACCTGGAGGTTCGTGGGGATGCACATAGAAGCGTGGATCTAACCCCGTAAACGTGTTCTTTCTTCCTAATTCGTCGAGGTGAGTATCTCTCGGTTTTGGGGGTTTTAAACCCTAGTTTTCAATATTCGTAATTTAGCTATATATTGTTATATACGTTGTTAGTTGTAAGAACCTGAAATTTTTGGTAAAAGTCATAAAATGAACATATGAAAAGTTGGGTTTGAACGAGGGCGTAATAGTAAAATTGTCAAAAAGGGCAAAATGGTCATTTGGCACACAAATGACTTTTATGTAAAGAAAATATAATTATGGGGTAAGAATGAAAGAAAATAAACTTATAATGTTATCAAATGAAGTTCTTGTACCATTTTGGGAAAAATAGAACTTGAGGGACCAAAGTGTAAAATGGCTAGGTATAAAAAGGAGAAAAATCTTCTCCCATTTCATAGAACACGGGAGAGACTTCTAGAGAGTGCTAGAGGGAGCTAGGATGATCGGGTCTTGAGGGTTTTGAAGAATTGGAAGAAATTAACTTGGAATTGAAGAATTCCAAGCCATATAAGGTTAGTAATCTTGTTTTTAAGGTTGATTAACTCATTTCCCGTGAGTGAGTAATGTAGCTTCGTGATTTCAGTGGCTAGAGGAGGATTATCCTATGATTCCTAACCTTAATTGGTGTCTAAATCAATATCTAAACATAGTTCATCTATTGAAAGTGTTAAAAATCAAGAAATGAGAATTTGAGCTCAAGAACCCTAACCAACGGGTTTGTAAGAACAAGTTGGTTTCAGTGGTTCTTAATGAGTTTAATATGTCTTAATAGAAGTAATAAATCACTCCTAGTTGTTAAATTAGAGTAATTTCAGATTTTGGGTAAAAAATGTTAAAAATGGAAAATCTTTGGAAAAACTTGGAATCAGTTATTCCATGGTTTAAAAACAAGTAAAATAGTTGGTTTATGTTTCTAATCACATCTTGATCATTATCCAACATATGGATAACTTAAAATCAAGTTTGGTGATTTCTTGTGTAATTGAACCCTAGAAATGTGAGTTTATGATTAAAGTGTTAATTTGACATAAATAATTGGTTAGAATGAGTCATAAATGATGTTTATGTATGAAGAAACCATTGGAAGTGGTTTCCTAAGAATTTCAATTAATAAAATGGAAGTTTGAATAAAAACTAAAATTTGATGGGTGGAATGGAATCGGTGATTCCATGAATGAAACTCATGGAAATGGTTAATGAAAATCATGAATTTGTAATTAACAAGGTATGTTTTGGGTTGTAAAAACCTTGAATTAAATCATACATTGGTTATATAAGTATATAGGTAGAAAATGGACAAAACTAGATTTTAAAATTTGAGTTGATGTGCATATGAGCTTCCTTAGAGCTCTTGTGACATCCTATGGTCTTAATCATTAAGTCATGAACTAAATAAGACTTAATAGAAGTGAAAACATGTTCTTAACATAATAAAGGGTCAATAGAACCTATGGTCAAAATTTGGTGAAGTTTGAAGTTAAAACGAGCCCGATACATGATTTTTAGTGAAAAATTCAAGTTTTTTAAGGATCTGGGAGTTACACGGCCGTGTAACTTTTATGAGCAGAATTACACGACCGTGTAACCTACTAGAAGGTGGTAAAGAGTCTATTTTGCCCCTAGACATGTAGCCTTGGTCTCCAATTGATCCCATAAGTGTTATAGAGCATGAAAACATGAAAAATGAGTCTAAATTGTGTATGTGACTTTCCAAGGGTATAATGGTCAATAAAATGTCATTTAAAAGATAATAAGAATAAGTAAAAGGTGTGTTAAGGAATGAATATCACAAAAATATTGTGATATGAGCCTAGTGGAACATAACAAAGTAGTCCTTACATGTTAAAGTATAACATGTTATTAATAAAGTGTGAATAAACTTCTTAGGTACTTAAGAAGTAAAAGGGCAATGAATGGAAGGGACAAGGAAGGGTGTAATTATAGTTATACTTCTCTAACTAGCCAAGGTGAGTGATATGTGGATTTTTTAGTACATAGCAAAACAAGTTTTATACAAAATGTTTTGGGAGTCAAAATGGTTTTATGGAATTTGAAATGGTTTAATGGAAATGGAAATGGCTTTATGGAATTGGAAATGGTTTTGTGAAATTGGAAATGATACTATGAAATAGTAAGTATAATGTATACAAAAGATAAATGAGAAATACAAGGAATTAATAAGGTGATTGAGCCATGTTGATGAGTTGAGAAGTATCCGGATAAAGATCACGGCCTGCTGCGGTAGGGGTGGTCAAAAGATACTACTGGGATGGTACCTCCCATCACGAAGTAGTTGTCTAATTGGTACCTTGATGGATGAATTCGTTTCATGTTGTCGAGGGAGGAGTTATACGGGTGCGTCTCGTATAAAGCCTACGGGTGCGCTCGTAGGAATGTGCTCACAAATGAAAAGGAATACCTATGAGTGCGCTCATAGGAAATTAAATAATATGAAAATTTGGAATGTTTGAAATATGGAAAACTATTTTGGGTCTAAACCCATATTGCTCACGAGACATTGTAACACCCATTTCTCAAACCGTAATTTAATACAGTTTATAATACAAATATCTTACAAAGCGTGACTATGAAAAAGTCACTTAATTTTTTTTTTTTTTTACAAACTTGTTCTCAAGGGGTATTACAGACTTAATACAGAAAACCATAATTTAAACTTATCTGTATCTACACTGGTCCCAACTTCAACTCCTGCTCCATTCACCTAAGTACATAGCATTTACAAATAGTACGTGAGACATAAAGCCTCGTGAGTAATATGGGTTTTAGACCCAAAACTTTTCTGCTCAAAACTTGAATTATAAACAAGTAAACTTTTAACATTTATTTTTTATAATAAATCTCAAATCTTCGTTCTTTTCTATTTTCAAAACTCAAAAATACTTTCTTTCTCAAAACTGCTTTCTTTCTCAAACTGTTTTCTTTCTCAAAGAAAAACTGATTTCTTACTTTAAAACTACTTTCTTTCTCAAACTGCTTTCTTTGTCATTTACTTGTGACCAACTGAAACTTATGAATTAGTTTAGTTTAATTCATCTTACTAACTCCCCTTCGTGGGACAGAACAGATCTACCCGCAAGGTTATGCTATCTCTGTCTCCCCTTCATGACTTGGCATCATAAGGTTATGCTATCTCTGTCTCCCCTTCGTGACTTGGAACAGATCCAATCACAAGGTTATGCTAAGCTAGACAACTACTTCGCGACGGGAGGTACCACCCCAGTAGTGTCTTCAGATCTCCCGATTATGTGGTTGATCTTAGTCCAGACAACTGACTCTTATTACTTTCTTAACTTTAGTTCTTATCTCGTTACTTTCTTCACTACATCTCAAATTGGTCAAAATGGGACACGATTTATAATAACTCAAACTCATAAACTTTATAATTCTTAATCAAAAATACTTTCAAAACTAACTTTAACATCTTTAGCTCATATATGGAGCTTCTTTCAAAATACTTTGCAAACTATACTTCTTTAAAATCTGCTTAAAACACTTAGCCCTTATATAGAGCTACTTTAAAACTGTTTCCAACTTTAGTATTCAAAAGTATTTGGAAATCTCTTTTCTAAAAATATCATTTTTCTATGTACGAAAAGTCCACACATACTCACCTTGGTTTTTCTACGGATCACTAAGCTTCTCGTACTCCTTTTCCTTTCACGTGCTCAATGGTAATAGAAGCACCACCTATATAAGTATCATATATATTTACTTAATTAATACATACTACAACTGACTCTAATACTTTAGAGTCTCATATAACACAATTACAGGTCATAACAAATGTATAACCTTTAATACTCATTTTATAATTTTCCCCGAAATACGCGTATTTTACTACAGTACCCTCAGGAGGTCGTATTTCGGTTCCGACATTTTTTCATGAAGTCTTAGGCTATAATAGACCTATGTTTAAAATTTGAGGTCAAACGGACAAGTTTTGAACCAAATCTCAAAATCAAATTGAACTTGGCAGGAGACTCACTCTATGTTTCTGCTGGCGCCGCCTCGCGACTCGACCATTACCTGGTCGCGACTCGAAGGCGCCTCGCGACTCGACCACTACCTGGTCGCGACTCGAAGGCAAAGTATATTGCCTTAAATGACGATTTTCCAAACTGCAGTTCCATTATTCACCCCATTAAGCTCTTAATTCTTAACTTAATTGGTTTAGGGTCATTTACAGGCCCTAAATACCAACTTACACTTGACTTTAAACTTCAAATTCATCAAATCATCTTTATAATCTTGAAAATTCTTTCGAAAACACCATTTTTCACCAAAAATCGTTTTATTGGATTTTCAAAGCTTGAAACTGATTTCTTACTTCTTTTATAGTATATTTGGCTTAACCAAATCACAAGAACCATATGAAATCAGTTTCAACTCATGAACCCATTTCTAGGGTTCTTGAGCTAAAAACCCATTTCATTATCTTTACATCAAAGCTTCAATTCTTTTGAATTAATAACTACTACATGTTTCTTTCACCTTTTCTAACACATTAGGTTCATTAAAAACCACCTGAACACTCAAACCCGTGACTTAGGGTTCTTGAGCAAAAATCACCATTTCTTGATTTTTAACATATTCAACTACCAGAACATGTTAAATGGATGATTTTGAGCAAGATGAATTGAATGGTTTCATTGGAATCATGATTTCTGGAAAAATCAGAAATCAAAACTTGATTCTCGTTCAAGAATTTGGATGGAATAAGCTTCAAATACAAGATTTCTTACCTCTTGAAGCTAAAATCTTCAATCTTAGAACTTGATCTTTGCAATCCTTCTTGATCTTCCCGTGCTCTTCTCTGGCTCTCTCTCGTTCTCTCTAGAGGATTCTACTGGGTTCTGGGAAATGAGAGTTATAACTCTCTATTTTATATTTAATTTTTATAAAAATAATTACACTCTAGTCTCTTGGTTTCTAACTTTCATTCAACAATAGTCTCAAGGCTCATATCTTTGCAAGTCATGTTCCATTAATTACTAACTTAACATTTTCTTGACATTTTGGTCATTTCTAGGTCGAATGACCATTTCGCCCTTTTTTGGTCAAATTTCACTATTCACGCGGTAAAACTCCAAATTTCACATAAACTTTTATTGCTTATATTATTATCTCACAGATACATATTATTTTACATAATGGTCTTATAATGTGTCAAAAGACCGTTTTACCCTTTTACAACTTTTACGGGTTCTTACAGACATTATGTCTTACGTATGTTTTTTTTAAAATGCTATGTACTCAAGTGATCAAACAAGGAATTAGAAGAGTCGAGTGTGGGACGGTAGCTTTCGTTGTGTAGAGTATGTGATGTTTAAATTGTGGTAATGATACGGAATAGTAATGCCCCGTGTGTATAAATAAATATTTTGTATTATAGAGTCTTGGTAAAGAAAAAAAAATTGTGTGAAATTGGGGTGTTACATTAGTAGATTGTTAGTGGATGCCTCTAGAGTCGTTGGTGTGATTATTGTTGAGTTTCTACGGTTGAATGAGTAGAAACGCGGATTTGGAGGTTTCGGTAAATATAGAATTGATATTTACCGTTTATGTTCCTTTTTCCTCTTTCAAGTACCACATCTTTTGAATTAGATGTTGTTGAGATGATTGTGGATGTTGGAGAATTGATATAGACTGTGGTGTTACAACCAAGTTTAGCGGACAGGAGCACGGTACACGAAGTATTTGAGAATTTCATGTACCAAGTCGATAAAAGGTGAGTATTCCTTTGTATTTGAGTAGAGATATGTTTAATGATTGTTGAGATACACGTAATATATATGTGGTTGTGTTATGTTATGGTTATTGTGGTAATTTCTGATTGAGTGAACTGATATATGCAAGTAACAATAGCCGAGTTAAATTTTACATATTGATTTTATAATTAGAGTATATGTTGAAATGGTTGTGTTATAGAGTTTTGTGTGGGATTGTATAGCCATGAGGGCTATTGACCTGAAATATAGTTTGTCGTTAAATGAGTAATTATAAAAAGTATATAAGTAGTACCGAGTGTGGTACTTACAAATGAGTGGATGTTATTAATAATTAGTTGGTGTTCGTGAAGATTATATGTTTGCAGGTTTCCGAGTTAAGGGATGATGGAAGTTGATAATGAGATTAACAAAAAGAGAATGAGGAGGATATTTATCGATAAAGATTCATTGAGAGTGATTGAGATTTACTCACTAAGCTTTATAAGCTTACACTTGAGTGTTGTGTTGTTTTGCAGGTATCTGTAGCTGTGATAGGGGAATACATGTGACAAAGAATGATGGACAAGTTTAGAGCCTCTCCTTTAGTCGAATTTGATTTATTTGTAATGCTTGGTTAAAATTTGTAAGGACCTTTTGTGTAAATTTTCATGTTGATAACATTTTGATCCTTGGTTTGAGTACAAGTATACTCATTTTTATGTATAATTGTTGAAAATTTTTTGGTGTACTTCGTATGAGAAACCGGGTGTTATATATATATATATATATATATATATATATATATATATATATATATATATATATATATATATATATATATATATATATATATATATATATATATATATATATATATATATTATAAAACGTATTGCATCAAGGTACAAGTGTAAAGCATTCAACACAAAAGTTACAAGCCTTTTAATGCACAAAATCCATGACGGTTTCTCATCCCAATTCCACTGCTTCCTTCTTCTTCTCCCCTACGTTCTGATACAACCTCCCACCAATTGAAAACTTCTTCTCCACGATCATTCTTCAACCGTCTCCTCTATCGGTTTTCTTCCCACGATCTCCCATCCCCACGGTCCGTTCTCCACCTTCACCTTCTATCCCCACGTTCCGTTCTTAACTTCTCCCCACGATCTCTACGTCTTCATACCTTCTCCGCGATTTCAGCCATTATCTCCACCGATTACATCTATAAAACCCTTTCGCTGCTACCTCACCATCATTTAACACCATCATCGTTTACGCTTTCACTGTTGTATGACTTTGAAATTGTTACTGCATCACAATTGTTGTCTTCTTTTAAGCCCTACAACCCTAAACTAATTGCTTTACATGTGAATTGCAGGTTCGATTGAGGAAAAGGGAGTTGAAAGAATAAATCGAAATGACGGAGGATTGCTAATCGCGAGAAAATCAGAGATGCCGAAGCTGGGTTCCTCGATTCGATTGATGTTGCTTCTCGATCTACAGTATCTCAAACTGGTATTAAGGAACCTCATCAGGTCTTTCGCTTCCTAATCATTTTGAAATTTCGTCAATGGCTGGAGTGGATGAAGCTGTTGTTAAATTCGTAAATGGTGAAATAAAAAATTCCATTTCTACTGTGATTGAGCCTTACGCTGTGGATACGGATTCAAAGGAGAAATTGATTGGGTCATGCAATTTGGATATGGTTTCCAGCGATTCTGGAACTGATTGCTTTTCGATTCCTGATTCTATGAATACGAAGGGTGGACTGATTGATAATCATATTTTCGAGAATCAAACTGAAACAGTTTTGGGTGAAAATCAAGGTATGTCGATCTTCTGGTTCACAATGACGGGTCAAGAACAGTATTTTGATTTCAGGTGGATTGAATTTTGATTTCAGGTCGATCTTCCGGCCACTACTTATCACGTTTGCATCTTCTTCTTTATTAACGCTCTTTTTCTGATTTCATATCGTATTTGGTATTTTTGTACTTGATTTCGTATTTCATGAGTTACAGAATAGATTTAGAATTAGTTGAACTGTCGCCAGCAATTGTGGTTGATTAAGTTTAATGGATCAGAATCGCATGAGTATATTTATCTATTAATTGTTTCAAAAATAGGACATAAATAAAAAGAATCATATAATATGTTAATGAAATGCAATCGTGCTTTTTTGTAGTGAAAATTAATGTTTGGTTGTGTATTTTTTTGCAGGTGGAGTATAGGAAAAAGGCACAAATATTACATGGGGAAAAATCCATTAATTACCACAATGCTGTGAAATAGAGCTACATACACGATACCATCAAAATTTGAGAGTGGGGTAACACTTTGCTTAAGTTTTACTCACTTGATATTGTTTAATTCATAGTTTGTTTTTGATCTTGCAATCTGAGTATGAGAATTTTCGTTCAATTTGTGTGTTAGCCTTTACAAGTTCATGTATTATTTGCCAATTTTTTATTTGTGTATGATTCGGTTTTGTTTGTTCTTATAGGTTGCTGATGTTTTTCCAATTTGCTATTGTGTTTCATGAAATCAATAGTTCTTGTTTGCATTTAGGTTTGTTCTTATAAGTTGGTTATTTTTCCCAGGTTGGTAGAACATGCCACCCAACTGCTTGACAAAATGTCTCAAAGAAATTTGGGAGACAAGGGGTTTTTATATACGCAGATAAGAATTTTTATGAGGTTTGAAGAAATCTTATGTTGGTTCTGTTCATCTATTTTTTCATTTTTCATTTTGAACTTTGAATTTGTTTTGAATGTACCTTGAATGATAGTGATGGTGGTGGTGCCGCCTTCTACCACCTATTGCCATGGGTGTCATCACCTGAACCACCCAATGCTGCCTTCAACCACTCTCAAGGTATGAGTTGATTTTTACTCTTTTTATTTTTAATTTGCATCCAGTACATTGACAGTGAAAGTTTATGTCAAACATAGTAATATACTAATGATTTTGAGTTTCTGTTAAAACAGGGGAAGAATGGAAAAATTGTCAATGCTACAAGCTTATCAAGGGGTTAGATTTACAAGAATCAGTAATGTATCTATTTCTCTTGATTATAGCTTTGGAACCGTTTTAAAGGAGATGAAAACCCTTCAGAAAGTTTGGGTAATAGCAAGGAGTATAATGTGATATGATTCTGAAGGTAAATTCATACATGAAAAAGTTTCCTACTGTTTCTTTTCTCATTGATTGATTACAGTTTTCATTTCAGATTATTAAAGCTTCCATGTGTTTTCATAGTTAATGATGACAAATAATATTTTGGTCCTTGCTCTGATCCACACCAATGCTATTCTGGGTCAAAATTAAAGTATATTGCCCATATCAGTAAAAAGCTCAAAGTAAGTTGCTATTTCGTGTAATTTTTAAATGGGCAAATTATGAGAAATGCCATTATTCCTGTGGTTGTTAATTTATGTAAAATATGGTCTAATCTTGTAATTTTCTGTAATTTGATATTGATTTCATTTCCAGTATTATAGTGGAAAGTAGCTGTGGACTCAAAACTAAAGTTAATTAAATAAATTAATTTCAAAATTAAAAAGTTAACCATCTTGGTGCTTTTTTATATTTCATAGCTTGAGTAATTGAAACTTGAAAGTCATTATTTTCAGGAGAGCAAGTTCTTGAAGTTTTTAGGGTTAATGTAAAATCCCCTGTCATGGGTCATGGAAGTTGCAGCAATTATGGCCATTGCACTTGCTAACAGAGTAAGTTCATAATTTTGGTAATATTAGTTCATAATATATGATGTTAATTTCATTTAGATTAGTTTTAAAACTTTTTTTTTCTGTAAGGTAAACCACCTGATTGCAAAGATTTTGTTGGGATCATTCATGAAAACGGATCTTTTTGTGTAAAATTCTTGACCGTTATAATTTTCTATTGAATTTTAGATAATAGTTTCAATCTACAATTACCAATTATGTCGGCACACAGAATCCAATCCTACCACCTGCATTTATAAGAAGACTATTTGGATATTTTTTTGTTCCATAAATCAAACTGTGTCTTTGTATGTATAAGTGTGATGTGTTTAGATGAGTTGTGGATGGCGAGACAAGGTTTCTGTGTTGGATATATTTACATTTTTATATATAATGCCAACATACTTTTAGTTCATTAACTATAATAGCATTGTACTTGCATTAGTATACTAATGATAGAAATATGTAATCAAAGATTCATAGTATGTTTTTTATTCAATCTAAGATTCTTAATATTTTTTTTTTCAGATTTGGGTTTGTGAATCAGAGTATGGAGAAGACGAAGGAAATTGTGAGTTGGCATTCCTGATATTCCCAATAAACGAGCATAATAGGGTCTGTCATATTTTTTAATGGCACAATAAGGGTTGGCATAAACAAGAAGAAAGTTTGTAGGCTTGGTACCTTTTAGAAGCAACTCTTTCCAGTTGGGAAAACAAAGGTATGTGTAATTTATTTGTTAATTTCATTACTCCCTTTACAACGTGTTGGATATTCACTAGGTTCATCCCTGTTTCAGGTAATCACATGGAAGTACATTGCTATTTCTTGCATTCAGCCCGTTATTTTGACAGGTTTTACTTCTTTTACAGATTTGGTCCTTTAGAAAAATATCGACAGATGACACAATTTTGACAGTTTTGGTCCTTTTGACATATTTGATAATTTTTACGGTTTTCGTCCTTCTGACTGTTTTGGTCCTTGCCCCCTATTTTGACCGGCTTTACTTTTTTTTTACAGATTTGGTCCTTTAGACAGATATCAACATATTAGACAATTTTGACAGATTTGATAAATTTGACTATTTTGGTTCTTTTGACAGGTTTTATAACTTTGACAGTTTTGGTTCTTTTGACTGTTTTGATTCTTTATATCACGGAAAAATACCAGCTTTTTGTTCTGATTATGTTGGTCCCTTCTTTGTCAAATGTTTAAGTTTCTTTCTTACGGTTACCTGATCCAGGTTAGTTTTTAGTTGTGTGTTCATGCTGGGACATGATATAAATTATTTTAAAATTAGTCTTTGTAAATATGGACAATAGGAAAGACTGCTGACACATACACATCCTTTGTAGAATAGATCTATTTATTAGTAATTATATTTCAATTATTATAGTGCTTAAATATTTCATTTTGTATAGTGTTTAAATATTATATATAAAATAAATCTATGGCTTTTTTTATCATGATTTGAAGATATTACGGATCAAAGGAGGATGACTATGTTTAATTATTATGTGCAGATATTATGGACGAAAGGAGCATTAAAAGAGCTCACAAGCATTTTTTTTTTCTTTTGTTTGCATTAAAAATATTATGAGGAATATTTGAAAGGATATCATAATTATAGTCATTTACTTGACAAGCCACAAACATAGGCTTTTAAGTTCTATTTTCTGTTTTTATGTATGGGCAAATACCTTTGTAATCTGTACTTTGCATTATATTTCAAAATAGGCAACAAACTTTAACTTTGGCTGTTAAGTTGATTCATTTAATAAGTATACGTTCCTTCTTTGCAGCTTAAAAAACATATTAGTGCAGAAGGTAAAGTCAACAACGTCGTGAAAGACAAAAACGAAGTATACCAGGTTGCTAATGGAATTTATTCACGCCTAATACCCTTTTCAGCATCTTAATTTCGGTCATTCTATTTCCAATTTTAAAATATTAAATTGTAAATGTACTTTAAAATATCATAATGGAACATATTTGTACAAAATCAACTAATAACAGGGGCAAAACTGTAATTCAGGCTACGTTCTATTTAACAAATACTCAAATCTGTCTAAATGACTAAATTTATCAAAAATAAGACAATTGTATCAATAAAAGATGTCTAAAGGACCAAAACTGAAAAAAAAATCAAAACCTTTAAGCGACCATTAGTGTAATACTTAGCTTTAATCTTTGAAAAAAAATTGATTACTACAGGGGCAAAATTGTATATTATGCTACAGGGGCAAAATCGTAATTTACGCTACATGGGCAAAATTTTGGGAAAATAAATTGCAATGTAGTTTATGTTTAATTACGCTACAGGGGAAAATTTGTAATTTACATTACATGAGCAAAAACCTTTAAGGGACCATTAATGTAATACTTAGAGTTTAAGGGACCATGACTGTAATACACTGCTGAAAGAACAGTCACAGTTGTTTAGTCAGTTATTTGTAAAAAAAGGGTTAATTTCGTATACGTCCTTATTAAACATTAAAATATCATATTCACCCAACCTAATTTCTAAATATCATATATATCCTTCTTAAAGTATTAAAATATCAAATTTACCCAAATTAATTTTTTAAATATTTTATAATATTTTTATAGTTTAAAATCATGATAATAATTAAAAAAAACTTTAATAGACAATATTACCCTTTCTTGCTCACAGATCAAAACGCAAACATGCCTGAAATCGTAAATCTCCAGTGACTGGTCAAATGTTCATATGGGATAAAGCAAACTTTAATACTAATTCAGAGGAACTACTTAAAGTACAATGTTGTTCTGGGGTTTAGTCAACAGTTTTTCGAACCTGATCTTGGTGTGGAGCTGCAATCTACATTGTTTTTGCTCTATGGTGTCAAACCTCGATGATATTATTGGTTCCCCAAAAGTTAGATGATATTTCAGTGCTTCATTTCTCAACATCAATTTGGTTTTGATGCTGTTTGGTTGGTGGATTCTGGTGAATCGGAATTGGAATGTGAGATTCCATTCATGGTATGTTTGGTTGCCAAAATACCATTGTATATATTGAAATAAATAAAAGAGTTTCACCTAAGTTATAAAAGTTCCTCATACGATTATCTTTTAACATGCAGGTACTTGCATTTGTGAAATCAAATCAGTTCAAGAATTCTCCAAATAAAGCTAAATGTCATGCATGTGAAATTGTGAATACTTATTAGAATTCCGCACCAAAGTCGAGGCATTTACAGGAAAATTATATTTTTATCCTCTCAGGATTTATCCGTGAAAAATTCAATCAATAGCGTGTTGTTTATGTGCATAGGTCCATTGTAAGACCATGGGAAAATGGGTTTGCGGACAAATATATTTGATCAGACGAAGACGAACAAACAGAGGGCAAAGGACTTGAAGTGAATAATTTTTTGCATTTCATGGATTCTTTGGGTTGAAGATTTACGATGTTAGGCCTCTTTGTATTTAATCATATTGATTTCTAAGAGTTAAAGAAGCAAGGGCAATATTGTCCGTTTAACTTTTTTTTCTAATTATAATGATTGTAATTTATAAATATAATTATAAAATATTAAAAAAATTAATCTGGGTAAATTTGATATTTTTAAACCTTAAGAAATAAGAAGGGTATAAACCTTAAGATGAGTCATGGTATAGTGGGGTCGTGGGGAAGGTTGGCCGGCGGTTGTAATGTGGTTACCGAGTGAATATTATGACCAAGTCTCATGGTGAGTCGGTGGTGGAGGCGTGGTTGGCGGTTACAGCAAGTCCTGGGCTCGTGTGGAAGGTTGGCGGCTACAGCAAGAAGTGGAGGTAGTGGCTGGAGGTTGAAGATGAGTCATGGAGTAGTGGGCTCCTGGAGGAGGTTGAGATGGCGGTTACAGCAAGTAGTGGAGGTAGTGGCTGGAGGTTGAAGATGAGTCATGGAGTAGTGGGCTCGTGGGGGAGGTTGAGATGGCGGTTACAGCAAGTAGTGGGCTCGTGTGGAAGGTTGGCGGTTACAGCAAGAAGTGGAGGTAGTGGCTGGAGGTTGAAGATGAGTCATGGAGTAGTGGGCTCATGGGGGAGGTTGAGATGGGTAACAATACACGACTCTCTCCCTCTATAAATACCTTCTGAAAAGTATTCATTTAATTTTTTACCAGAGTTTAAGCTTATTGAAGTATTGCTGTTTAACCTGCTCTTGTATCGAAGGTTAAGATGGGTAACAGTACACGACTCTCTCCCTCTATAAATACCTCCTGAAAAGTATCCATTTAATTTTTTACCAGAGTTTAAGCTTATTGAAGTATTGTTGTTTAACCTGCTCTTGTATCGAAGGTGTAACGACATCAAATTCTAAACGATGAAGGTAACGTGAGCCAAATTATATTTTTCTTTGTTAATTTACCATTGTATTTAGATGTTAATTCATTTTGTATGTCAATTCAACATTGTATTTTATTGACAAGTTTCATTTTTTGTCCCGATGTAGATGAATCCGATCAACGACATTTCTGATGACAAGTCGATTCCTACCGAAGCTAAGGTAAACTCTAATAACATATTTGCCCTTGGTGAATACACTCAGGAGGATCGTCGTGATGTACAATACAAAAATAATTCAAAAATTAAAAAAATAAATATCGGGTTACTAATTTTCTGCATGTTTATCACTTGCGTAGATTTATGTTTTGCAACATGAGCGGGCTTATCGAGAATTTCTACAAGATGATTCCGTTTTCGGATCCGCAATATTTGATGAGATGAAAAAAAAATTCTCTGAAGAGTTGGGTCTTTACAAAGAAGACCCAAAGGTTTATATTTATAATTTTTTTACCCTTATGCTTATGCGTTGTCCCCACCTCGTTGTATTTGGATATTAAGTTTATGTTTTGTCTGCATTTAGATCAATTCCATTGTCGAGACCTCCGATAACAACTTGGTTGTTGCTGATGCTAAGGTGAACTTTGAAGATGATGTTGCATACTGCGAAAAAGACGAATATGTCGTTCGTGATCCGATACAGAAGGATCCGTGTGAGGTACAATAGTTACAAAAAAATTATGGTTTGTAAGGCTTTTAGCAAGTTACATTTATATAGATGGTTTTTAATAGAAACGTACTTATACAATGCAAACTTTTTAGCAACAAACTTCGAAAATTGAACGATGTCCAATGACCTATACTCATTAACATTAATTTTACACAGGTCCATAATGTTACTATAATGTTACTGAAGGTGATTTCCTTATTGATTCTGGCATCAAGGAGCACCGTTTACACCGACAACGTAACGATTATGATATCGATAATGTCGAAATTATTGAGTTTGGCGAAACTTTTACCCCTTACAAATCACAACTAGATAGGGCATTTGAGGAAGAGGTATGTAAGTAATAAATTTCTTATTTCATACCAATAAACGTTTTAAAGTAATTAATTATTTGATTCAGATTTGTCGGTTAGAAAAAGAAAGAAAACGTTCTTTTGCACTTGCGAACTGGAAATGGGAGGAAGTAATTGATCTCGAAAGTTTAGGAGACAATGATCAGGAGGTTGATTTGATGGATGAGGCGACGTCACCGACACCACGCAAAAATATTCCACGAATTACCACTCAAAGTCGCAACCGTGTTCTCCTTCTCCGTGATGAATCCGATGATGATGATGTTACCGAGTGGTTTCGAATTTAGTTTAATATCTTATTATTATGTCTTTCTTTATATCGCTGCGCACACTTGACAATGGTTTGTTTATGTTTCGTTATCTTAAATGACGTGATGAACTAATTCCTGTTGGATGAATGATGTTTATTTTCTTTTTATGAAAAAAATATTTATTAGTGCATTTTGTGTTATGTATGGGAAAATTTATTTGTGTAGCATTTTGTTAAAATACGTTGATAAAAAAAGGAACAATTACCGTCTTTTGATAGCATGTTGCTAAAAAACGTAACTGATTTTCAACTATGCAACAACTATACAATAATTATTTAAATACCATGTTTTGAAACTACGTTGGTAAAAATCATATTTTCATAAGTACGTTGCAAAAGTAACACATTTTGGAAGTACGTTGCTAATAACCGCAACTAATTATGAACAGTACAATAACTACACATCTATATGATTTAAAAAACCATGTTTGGAAAGTACGGTACTTAAAAAACCACCTTTTGAAAACAATTGAACTAAAAATATGTGTAAATGTGAATAAGGAATGCAACTAGGTCACTAAAATAACCAAGAAGAGTAGTTTAGGCGGGAAAAAAATATTGAGATTCTATATTACGAAGACACGTGGAAAAATGGCACATTAGAATAATGTCATGTGGCAATTTAACTTTGTTTTATTAGAAATGATAGATTTTGGTCATTAGTGCTCGAGTCAACACTTTTGAAACTTCAACTAGCGATTGGGATTGCATAAATTGAGAGTAGCAACCGACTTAAATTTCAAAATGTATAGTACCAACGAGACTATTATGCACAACAAAAGGCAAACAAAAAGAAAAAAAATGGCTAATGGTGAAGGACCCAGTCATCGTGAATAAAATGAGGATCCATATGCTTTTGTTTACGCTGGCATCCCTATAGACCACCGCTTGTTAGACCCCCTACATTGCGTAGACATTGTGGAGCAAAATGATTCAAATATGAATTCCCAACCTTTTGTTGCATAGATGGGAAAACAAAGTTGGCAAGCGCTGCAATTCCTAAAGAACTGCACGACCTGTTCACCAAACAAGAAGATTTGGAAGAAACGTTCAGGAAAAACATACGTTCGTATAACACAAATTTCTCCTTCACGTCAATGGGTGTGAAATTGGATAAAGAGCTGGCCAATATGACTTCTGGCGTGTATACCTTTAGTGCATGCGGAACAATATACCACAGTATCGATCAGTTAGTTCCAAGGGGAGGAGAAGCTAAGTACTTACAGTTATACTTTTATGAGGGCGAATCGGAAATATCACATAGACTCAAATGGTCGAATCTCGATAGAACAATTGTTGAAAGGCTGACTCGTGCTCTTGCTTCGAACCCGTACATAAGAACACTTAAACGGCTTTGTGAACTACAACCGCTAGATGACTATAGAGTCAGTTTAAATGCATCTGTTGAACGTGATCAGAGGGTTTACAATCAACCGACTACATCTGAGGTGACATTCTGATTTGTAAATTTAACATTATTTATATTGTATGTTATGTTTCAGATGCTAAAAGTACATACGTATTACCATAAAACATAATGATGTAACATTTAATCTAGGTTGCTGCTATTTTGGGTTGAAGACAATGAGAACATAACCGCTTATAAAAGAAGTGTTATTATGTATGGAAGGTCTGAGAATGCCCAACCAATTCAACCGCATTTTGGTTGTTATGATCCTTTGGCGTATCCTTTATTCTTTCCTAACGGCGAGCATGGTTGGCATGATGCAATACCGAGGGCCAGAGTTTCTATGGATGAAATTTTAAATGAAAATGAACACACCGACGAAGGTGATGAAGGTACGCATTTCCTTGCTATCTATGATATTTACTCTACCTGACATCTATTTCATTAATAAAACACATAAATAACATATATTTTCAAAAATATCATCTTTAAACATAATCTAATTCACGAGGAGGTCGGAAAACTATATATATGCGGGAATACTGCTGTTACAAGTTTCAAATTCGACCGAACAAGTTTGATAATGGAATTCTGTTCGGAAGAAGATTGTAGCAACAGTTTGTAGTTGACACATATATCAAGATCGAGACCGGACGTTTGCAATATTGTGAAAGGAACCAAGAAAAAATAAGAGTTGAATTATACCAAGGTGTTGTTGATTGCTTTGTTGCTGGTGAGAGTCGACCGAGTATGATTGGGAAACGAGATGTGTTGCCTGCAACTTTCATCGGAGGCCCCCGTGACATGCGACGTCGATTTATGGATGCAATGGCTTTAGTTCAAGATGACGGGAAGCCTGATATTTTCCTTACGATGACATGTAACCCAAATTGATGAATTATTTCCTGGACAGTCGGCTCAAGATAGACCGGACCTTGTAGCAAGAGTTTTTCGTGCTAAATTAGAGTTTCTCAAGGAAAAACTATTCGAAAAGCACGTCCTCGGTGTGGTTTCGGCGTATATTTATGTAATAGAGTTTCAAAAGCGTGGATTGCCACATGCCCATTTCCTCATGATAATGGCATCTCCAAATAAGCTAAACAGTCCTGCCGACTATGACAGATTGGTATGCGCCGAAATTCCTGACCCGACAAAGTTTCCCAAACTGCATGAGCCGGTTAAAAATACCATGATGCATGGCCCTTGTGGCAGTTTATGAGATAAAAGCCCTTGTATGGAGGGTGATCCCAAAAAATATAGATTTAGATATCCAAGACAATTTAATGAGGAGACATCACAAGGAGAAGACTCATATCCATTGTATCGAAGGAGGGATACTGGAATTCAAGTGACCGTTAGAAATATTCAGTTAGAAAACAGATGGGTCGTTCCTTACAAGCCAAAGTTGGTGATGATGTTCAATTGTCATATCAACGTTGATGTTTGTTCAAGTATCAAATCTGTGAAATATCTTTTCAAATATATTTACAAAGGTCATGACAAACAAGTTGTCCACCTCGATAACGACGGAGAAGAAGTTGTTTTAACGAGATAAAGAGGTATCAAGATGCGCGTTATGTCTCCCCTCCCGAGGCAATGTGGCGGTTATTTAGCTTTCTGCTTGCTTATATGTACCCTTCTGTTATGGCTTTGCACGTTCATCTACTGAATCAGCACTTGGTTAGGTTCAAAGAAGGTGATACAATGGAAGACATTGTGGATAGAGAGAGACATAAAAAGTCAATGTTAACGGCTTTTTTCGAAAGGAATAGAGTAGACAGATCTGCGAGACAATATCTGTGACAACCGTGTCCCGGGAGGGACTGTAGATCAAAAGTAAGAGCGTTTTGACCTTTAGTGTGGCCACATAACGATGTTAAGGTCATTATGAGATAAGAAAAATATAACGATCAAAGCCTAGGAGTCAAAACGGAGAAAAGAGCGGAAAAAAGTGACACATTTAATGTCGGCGCCTCGCGACGCGACGGTGATGCTGGTCGCGACGCGACGGCTGTTGCAAGATCCGGAAATCGCACCGTAAATTGCGCAATCAGGCAATCATTCGAGCTGAGTCATCGCGACGCGAGTATCACTTTGGTCGCGACGCGAGGGATGACCAGAGGCCTATAAATGCGAGGTTAGAGCCCTCATTTCGACCCAGAACACCCACAAAACAGCTATACGTTATAGAAGAGAGTTTTAGTAAGAAAAATACGCTGAGGGATGATGGTTAGAAGTAAGGAGTCAGTAGTAGTTAGCGTTAAGGTGCTCGGGAGCTATCGGGAGACTAGAACGAGAACCGTGCCAGGACTCCGGGAAAGCACCAAACTCAGGTGAGTAATCGCTACCGTATCTCCCTAGTAGTTTTTACGTGTTAAATTATAGTAGAAAGAGATTATTGAATGAAATACAGTATAGTACAGTTATGATTTATGTGTTAGTAGTTACGAGGAAAGTAGATATGCTACGGGCTCGTTTGACGAGTCTGACCCAGAAGAAGTAGTATATCACGGGGTGATGCTAAGTAGAGTGATTAACCAGTAGAGTAGTGTCCATGCAGCAGTATGACATATGATATAGAAAAAGGTATTAAGTAAATACTGCGTGCCAGCTTCTAATGTTGCACCAGTATTGGTTTAATAAAAATAAAGGGGATATGGATATCCCGTAAAACAAGCATAGAAGATAGTATAGATAGTACCAAATAATAAATTTGGTTAAGAATAATAGTATCGACAGATAACCCGGTGCGGAACCGGTAAACACTTATAACATAGTAGCAACGAGTGAGTAGCCGTATAATAAAAATAGGCGGCATAATAGTAAAATACAGAACGGTATACGATACCGTAAGTGAGTAACGTTAGACGGTAGAAGGAAGTACAGAAAGACAGACAGTATGGTAACATTATAAGTTACCAAGTAATAAAAGAAAGTACAGACAGTACGGTAACGTCATAAGTTACCAGACAGTAAAAGAAAATAGTAAAAGAGTAACATTATATGTTACCAGATAGTAGAAGAAAATTTAGTAAGAGTGTATGAGGCATTAGTTCCGTCGGGTAATACGGTAGTTTCACAGTATGACGTACGAGTAAGGAAAGGATCGAATAACGATCAAGTATAGTAAAATAAATCTGTGAAACGGGTGTGGCTATTTAGGCCATACTGTGATTCGATTACTCACTAAGCTTTATAGCTTACCCCTTTATTTATGTGGTTTTTGCAGGTATAGGTAACGCTCGGCTTGGATCATGGGACGATCCCTGGTGATATTATCTTGTAAAGTCTCAGGCTTTGGAGAGCCGGGTCGTTACAATATCTCTATAAACAATTCCCTAAACATTTTACTTGGAACCCGACGACACAGTGTTGGAATCCTCAGAGAGGTAAATCTATGCTCGGTCTGTTGGTTTATGCTAATCCAGCTGAAGGAGAGATGTACTATCTATGGCTTCTTTGATGTCATTTTAAAGGCCCTACCAGCTTTAAAGATTTATGTACGACAAATGGTGTATTACAGCCCACATTTCGAAAAGTAACTCTTGAGAGAGGGTTAATTGAGACCGGTGATAATTTGTCTCATTGTCTTATAGAGGCTTCATTATTTGAACTTCCATGTGCACTTAGAAGGTTATTTGCAACGATTTTAATTTATTGTGAGCTGGGAAATGTTCGGAAGTTATGGGATGAGCACTATGATTGTCTTTCCGAAGATTATAGGAAACAATATCAAAGCTCCGAACGAGTCCAGAATCTGATACTTCACGACATTCAAGGTTTACTACAATGCATGGGAAAGGATCTTAATGATTTTGATCTTCCGAGTCTCAATGAAGATGCTATATTACAATCAACTGTTTTCCGTGAGGTGGAAGAAGAATACGCTATACTTGTGGATAACGAACACTTACATGCACGAGAATCTCTTAATGCCGACCAGAAATTTGTGTACGATGAGATAATGAGGTACGTGGATGAAGATATCTCGGGAGTCTTCTTCATA
Source organism: Cichorium intybus (assembly GCA_023525715.1). Lineage (NCBI taxonomy): Eukaryota > Viridiplantae > Streptophyta > Magnoliopsida > Asterales > Asteraceae > Cichorium > Cichorium intybus. The sequence goes on from CM042012.1 coordinate 139,989,424, forward strand.
GACGGTCCCGGTGGAACTGGAAAGACATTTTTATACAAGGCTCTGTTGGCTAATATGCGTTCCCGTGGCCATATAGCACTTGCAACGGCTACGTCTGGTGTCGCGGCTAATAACATGCTAGGAGGAAGAACAGCTCACTCACGGTTCAAGATTCCCATTAACGTTGATACCAACCCGATGTGCAGTATAAATAAACAAAGTGGCACGGCTCAGTTACTTCGTGCTGCAAAGGTTATCATCTGGGATGAAGCATCGATGGCTAGGAGGCAAGCAGTGGAGGCAGTTGATCGAAGTATGCAAGACATCACAGGTGAGAACCTTCCGTTCGGTGGAAAAATAATGGTTATGGGAGGTGACTTTAGACAGGTATTGCCGGTCCTCAAACGTGGCACGCGAGCACAAATCGTAGACGCTAGCGTACGAATGTCGCGTCTATGGCGTTCCGTTATAAGGTTACGCTTAACTCTCAATATGAGAGCGGTAACTGATCCATGGTTTTCTGATTTTTTATTAAGGGTTGGTGATGGAAATGAGGAAACAGTGGAAGGGAGCTTCATTCGGATACCTGATGACATGGCCATTCCATTCACCGGTGAAGGTAAATCGCTCGATGCTTTAATTGATGCAGTATTTCCATCTTTGCAATCAAACGGGTATGATTCGGATTTTATCATTTCAAGAGCGGTACTGTCAACAAAAAATAAAAGTGTTGATGACATTAATGATAAACTTATCGAAGGATTTCTGGAGATCAAATGGTTTACTATAGCTTCGATGAGGCTGAAGATGACAACAATAACTTATACCCTGTTGAATTCTTGAACTCTCTAATTGTTAGTGGTCTGCATCCTCATTACCTTCGCTTGAAAGTTGGTTTCCCAATCATGCTGCTATGGAATATCAATCCGTTTAATGAATTATGCAATGGTACCAGGTTGATATGCAGAGGTTTCCCGTCAGACGAAGACATGTTCCCATTCAAGCTGAAAAGAAAGCAATTTCCAGTTTGTCTTAGTTTCTCTATGACGATCAATAAAGCTCAAGGACAAACGATTCCAAATGTTGGTGTATATCTACCGAAATTTGTCTTTTCACATGGCCAACTTTATGTGGCATTGTCCAGAGGAGTATCTCGCGTCAATACGAAGGTATTAGTAAACCCGGCCAAAACATTCATTCATGATGGATGCTCCACAGCAAATGTCGTGTATAAAGAAGTGTTATATGATGAATAAGGTACAATCGAAATCTTAATAATTTACAAGTATTAGCATATGTTTTAATATAATGAATTAATGGATAAAAGGAAACAAGGCGTATATGTATTTTCAAGTTCAAAATAAGCTAAAAGTCTGCAAATCGTAATAAGGGTCGTACATTTATCTTGAAAAATCATGGTTTTTGTTTTTTAATTAATATCATTTTTTATGGATTTGACTGTGTGAGTATCTTTTGGCAGGTGAAGACTGTTTTTATAGATGGCCTCCCAACATATAAATCAAGCAAAAGAAGAATCATTTATGGTTCAATCAGAATGATGGGACCTTCCGTATCATCCAGCTCAAAAGCCGGATCCATTAAGCCATTAGCAGCCTCCTCATCAGACATATTTGACGATACATTACCTTCCAAAGGTATTCGTTAAATTATTCAAAATAACATTGATTTCAATGAAAAAGAAAATGTCTAACTAGATTTTTCTTAAACACTTCAGATGTTCTTGATTTATGGCAAAAATCTGATGTTGTATGTTTTGACGTGGATAGCACTGTGTGTCTGGATGAAGGCATTGGTGAACTTGCTAAGTTTTTTGGAGCTGGGAAAGTTGTTGCTGAATAGTCTACTAGGTTAAAATTGTCTTTTATACTTAAGTAAAAGTATTTTTCTTTTTACAGTTTATGGTTATAATTATATCAATTTGTTCGTGTGCTTATAGAGCCATGGGTGGTTTAGTGCCTTTTGAAGAATCCTTAGCTGTCTGTCACTATTCAAACCTTCATTATCAAAAATTCAATATTTTCTTGAAAAGATGAGCAAAGTATGATTCCCTAAAACCCTAAACCCTAAATTGTAATAAAGAGGCATGTTAACTTTTTTTTTTTGCTTTTGATTTGGCAGACTTTCACATGGCATAATGGAATTGGTCCAAAAGCTCAAGGGAAGTGGTAAAATTGTATACTTGATCTCTGGTGGCTTTTGTCAAATGATCAATGTAAGCAATCTGTTAATAAAAATAACTATTTTGAATGATATATTTTTGTTTTTTATGGGTAAATTGAAGAGAATAGCAACGTACTTTACTCTTTACCAATATGGGTAGTGCAATTCATTTTTTACCATAATAGCATTGTACTTGCATGTCTTTACCCTTAATAGCAACATACTTACATTTGTTTTATAGATAATAGCAACATATAATTCTGCAATAACGACTTAGCTTGAAATTTCAAGTTTATGCTACAGTGAAAGTGATGGTGGCTGGGTTTTAGACCCTAATCTGACATGTGAGGTGGGTTCCCGTTATGATGTTTCTTAAACTACAACATACATAGGAACATTTAACACGCATCTTTTTTTTTCTGTTAGACAAAATTGCCCCTGCCAAATATTATCTAATATGCGTTGTTGTTATCTGTTTCTTCTTCTTCGTAGGTTATGACTCCCCGATTCTAAGAAGGTAGACTCTGGTTTTTCTATTGTTCCCCGTCTTTCATTTTTCTATTTCTTATGTTTTTGGTTTTTCTACTAATTTGCATTTTCTATTGTTCCCCGTGTTTCTAATATTTGTACTTTTTATATTTAACGCAAAATAGCAACACAAATTTTTTTCAAATGCAAAACAAGAAGCATGCATATTTATTTCTAATACAAAATTCCCTTGTGATAATAGACAAGTACCCTAAAAAATATTGTGCAATGTATATTTAACGTAAAATAGCAACGTACATTTGTTTTTCAAACGCATAACAAGAAATATGTATATTTATGTCTAAATCAAAATAACACCCCTCTCCAAAATCCTAATCATTGAAAAATAACTATTTATCGTAAGAAAACTATTCACTGTCCCTGTTTGGACGATGCATTTGACTAAAACTTGATATCACGATGCATTTGACTATTTTTGACCATATTTATTGCAATAATCCATTAGCAAAACCAAACCATTCAATGCATATCAAAAGATAGTTATTCAACGACAAAACTAATCACTGTATCTCGCATTCAACGTTTGATGAAACCAAAATAAACGTCATCCAAAAACTATTCAGGTAAATGAAATTAATCGCCGTCTGCTGCATAGCGTGTGTACACACCAACTTCTTTTTCAATTTAAAATGCCCAAATAAAACAGTAACCGCCTACCCATTACTAACCAAAGCAACCTCGACACCCCCCTCCCCCCCCCCCCCCCCCCGCCGCATAGCGCGGGACGCCTGCTAGTATATATATATATATATATATATATATATATATATATATATATATATATATATATATATATATATATATATATATATATATATATATGTGTGTGTGTGTGTGTGTGTGTGTGTGTGTGTGTGTGTGTGTGTGTGTGTGTGAGCGACTATGACTAAAACTAAACCTACGAGCTCGTTGGCCTATTTTAGGCCTAACTACTATATACACTTTATCAAAATGAAAGGTCTTATCCTAAAACCAAAGTTAGCCCATCAATGCTACCAAACGCAATAAGCTGATAAGTTCAAATGAAACAATTTATCTAAAGTGCTTGTATAATTCCGTAAGTACAACTTATTTTGTACAATCTAAACACTGAAATTAGCTTATTAGCGATAACAAACCGTAATAAACTAATAAGCACCTTACATTTGAAATTCCAAACATCCCCATAACATGAGACACATGATAGGAATCTTATTCGTTCTCTTTTGTCCATCATGTGAACTTGGACATTGGGTATTATTTGAAATTCCAAACATCCCCATAACATGACATACATGATGGGAATCTTATTCGTTGTCTTTTGTCCATTGTGTGAACTTGGACATTGGGTCTTGCTCAATAATAGGCAATGTGGCATAGGGATCATTCCACACTTGGAACATTTCATTTGAATCGTTTTTAAATTTTGTCTATTTAAGTACTTTAACTAATGCAATCTGTCTACTTGAATCTTGACACCTAAGATAAAGGCTATTTATCCTAGTTCTTTCATTGTGAAACGTCATCCTTGTCAAGACTAGATATTCTACAAAGCCATGATATCGTTTACTATGAATAAGTATTTTGTCCATATACAAGTCTAAGAAAGTGATTGTACTCCCACTAAATTATTGTAAACACGTTCTTCATATTTATTTTTAAGAAATTCAAATTCCTTGTCTATCAAAAGTATTTCGTCCATATACAAGTCTAAGAAAGTGATTGCACTCCCACTAAACCTTTTGTGAACACATGATTCATATTTGTTTTTAAAAAATTCAAATCCATCGACTATCAAAAGTATTTCGTCCATATACAAGTCTAAGAAAGTGACAACGCTCCAACTAAACTTCTTCTAAACAAATGATTCATATTCGTTTTTAAGAAATTGAAATTCCTTGACTTTCTCGTCAGAGATCCTAGCTCTAGGATGCATGCTTTACTCCGTAAATCGGTTTCTTAAGCTTACCCACTCTATAAGGATTTTTGGGATCAACAAAACCATCATAATATGCCATAAACATATCTTGTATGTTCCCATTAAGGTAAGGGCTTTTCACATCTATTTGACATATACCACCATGGTCATTAGATGCCACGATAGTGAAAATAAATCCTTAGAGATTTAAGCATGGCCATTGACCAAAAAAAAAATTTATCATATTCAGTACCATGAGTTTGACGGTAAAAGCCATTTGCACCCAATAATTTTGCAAATCAACTAAGTCTCATACTTGATTGTGGTACACGGGATGTATCTTGGACTACATAGCCTTGAGGCACTGTCGTTGAGAATTTATAGCTAGCCCGGTTATGCCATTGTGAGTGTCTGAATAATGATGGAAGTTTGTAAGAAAGGATGCATTTAGAAATTAGAAATGGGGTGACTGACAAGTGCAAATAAAATGAGAAACGATGACCCATCAATCCATCCTAGTTGTGCCACACTCCATGATAATGATAGAACAGTTTATCCTTTTACTCCTGTTATCATATGAGCAAGACTGCAAGAGCTATACATTTGCCTTCAACAACAGAAACAGAGTGTCAGAGTGAACATATAAGGAACTATCAATCTCATATTCAAACTTGCATAATCGTTCATTACATCACAGTTGGCTGGCTGAAAAAGGTTGGAATAGTCAAGTTAGCATTTTAACAAACGCCTTGTGTGCTCCGTCTAGTGAAGCGAAAACAGACCCTTTTTTGTTTCGATAAAAAAATGACATCTATGATATGAGAACTTTCAGTTTATGTTTCTTTTACAATTTAGAAATCGCTGTTCCAACCAATTAACTGAAATTACTTGTAAATTGACAAGGTAAATAATTGCTTGAAATATTTGTGCCAATCACGTGGCTAAAAAATAAACTAAAAAAAATTATATTATAAACCAGATTATGGCTAAAGAATAAACTAAATCTATAATCGGGAAGAATATATTGGACTAAAGAACTGAAGGGGCCGCGCGAACGCAGGCCCCCACTGGCACAAATTATGACGTAGGTTCGACCACTTGGGCCGACCTTAGGCTAACGCCCCTCCAAAGTGCAATGGAGGTCGTCAACCTAGGCCATGGACCTTCTTGATCAACCATTGACCCCGTCCAGGTAAGTGAGTAATCCAATGGCCTTCCTCGCTTTTTATACTACTCACCCTCACTCCTCTCTTTGTTAAATGGCCGATGTGGGATGAAAGAACCCACTCGCTTTCATATTTTATTAGCGAATTAAGTACCATTTTCGAAAAGCAACTGGAAGCGCATTTTGATTCATTTGTCCAACATGTTTGATTAAGTTTTTTTAAAAGTATATATAAAGTTGTTGAACATAACTACTTCAAAATCACTAAAATTACTGTATCGAGCTTTAATTGTATGTGTCTTAACTAATCGTCTAATTTGGATTTTAATCGTAAAATCGTTATAATTATTTTGAAAACACGCATTCAATTACCTCTTACATTGTATAAAAGGAACTACAAGACTACAATTTTACCAATTTTATTTCTATTTCGGACCCATAAATCTAGAACGTCGCAAGAGCTTTGTCATTTGTTACAAGCAAAATTAAGTAATCTAAAAACAATAAAGTATCTATTTTCACCTTGGGTCATTTGATCATTTAGTTCATAAATATCCGAATTGACTCAAGGATATGTGTTTATTTTGAGTCTGGAAAAAGGTTTTCTTCTCATTTTCGCTTTAACACGTATTTCACTCTTTTCCTTATGCTCGTATTTCATATTTTTCTTTATGCTCGTTATTATATAGGATGATTTGTTGTTTAGACATACTTGTCATGATTCTATAATTAATCTCTTAAACGGCAGTGCCCCCCAATTAGATGTAAAATATGTGTTGACATCAGAATTAAATTTACAACCAACAAAGTGAACAAAACTAGTAATTTCATTTATTGATTGTTTGAAATTTGAACATCCCATTTGAAGCATAGGGGTTTCCTCTGATGGAATCGCTTTGTCATATTCTAAAAAAGAGAACGATATATCATAAAATAGCCACATTTTCAACATTTATCACAAAATGACTATCTATTTTGCGAAAAAGTTTCATGAATTCTCGAACCTACTTTTCTGACATTATATTCCGCCAAAGAAATAGTAATTTCCACAAAATCTTAAAGTTCGCGAAATTGACTTACAGAAATATTTCTTTAAAGTGTAAACAAAATCAAGTATATCAAAATTGGTTAATGTGCATGGCTTTATAGGTGAAGGATGCGGGTTCGAAATTCAAATCCCATCAACAACCATTTCTTTTCTATTGGAAGTCGAACAACAGAAAAGTAGGCACAAATTGTCTTTAATGGGATTCCAACATGTAAACTCATGAGAGCCAAACACCTTTAACCAATTTTATTGCACTTAAATTTATTTACATTTTCAATAGCTATTTATGTTATGCAAATTTACAGATTTCATGAAAATGACAGTACTTTTTCACTTTAGTGACATCATTTCACCAAAAGTAATAATTAAATTCGCAAATATCATGTCTTGAAAAGTAATTTTGCTAATTCTTGAAATAGATTATCATTTGGTGATAAATGTTGAAAAAATGGACTTTCTATGACATGTTGTTCCGCTCTGGTCAGGAATATAAAAAAATTGGCTGATGTGATGCCCCTTTAAAGCGCATACATTAGCCAAGTCAAGGAGCCAATATTACTTGTAAAATTCAAACCCAGATAAAATATTTGTAGGAGTTCCCAAAAACCGCATTCCCAAATCCACCATGACAAAAGGTAAAAGATAGCAGTGGTAAGAACTGCAAATTTTGAGGCCATTGTTGAGTTGAAGGTGATTTCAATGTAGTCTTCATATTTACCTACTTTACACAATTTAATTTACGGTTAATTGGATAAAAGCACGATATTTTGACCATTTTGGATAAGACCCAATGCTTTTTTTACAATCTAAATCAAAAGTTTTACCTAATTTTCCGTTTTGCCTCTTTTTTTGGGTGTACATGTTTCCATATAGTAAAAAGGTCTTTTCTGAAATACAGGTGATCAAAATGTTGTTTTTATAATGCAAATAACATTTTATGCTTATTAGCGTTAAAAAACACAACACTTTGACCACTTTTTTGGGAAATAAAACCTAGCATCTTTTTTTACCGAATGGAGACCTGTAAACCAAGAAAAAACAAAAAGTTAGGTCAGACTTATGGTTTAGATCGTAAAAAATATTAGGTCTTACCCGAAATACGGTCAAAATGTTGCGTCTTTCAAGAAAAGTAGCATGAATACATGAAGGACATAATTGCATCGGTAATTAAGAGCCCTTTTGTACTATGGATATGGGTGTATTTAGAAGCCATAACATGAGTTGTTCCAAAGAGAAGCATGTAAGATGTTAGCCCATATTCAGTTATTCACAACCAGCTTCATGCTACTGTTTATGGTAACATTTGACTGTTGCATTGCTGTGGTGCCAATATGTAACATCAGATTTTTTTCATTATGTAAACAACTCTTAATCTTGTTCCTAATAAATCTACCGTTTGTCCACCACAGGACTTGAACCACCTTTCCGGTACACCTGATACCACCAGACCAAAGTACCTTTTGGTAGAAGCTGGGATAATACTTAAGGAACCATCAATCTGATAACCAAACCTCTCTCATGGTACATCTCATCACTGTTGGCTGTTACGCAGTTAGAATGGTCACGTTTTCATTTTCACAAACATCTGGTGTGCATTATCCACCGACTTGAGGACAAATGAATATTTTGATATTTTAATGTTTCAGTTAGCATCCAAAAACGTAAACGAGCAAACAAAACGGCATCAATATATGAAAACCCAAAAACATCTACGAGGACAACTTTCAGCTTAATCGCTTTATCGGCGTTCCAATCAATCCACTGCAAGTGATACAATGTTGCAAGGTTCTTATCGATGATCTTATAACCACTTTGAAACCAACTAGATGTTGCAGCTGCAAAGGCTTATCAATTTCGACCGAATATTTATTCTGCAATCAATTAATAGAAGAAAATTCAAGACATAACATATAAATCAACCAACATACCTTCGACTTGAGAATTGACGGGGGCCGCGCGAACGCAGGCCCCCACTGGCACAAATTATGACGTAGGTTCGACCACTTGGGCCGACCTTAGGCTAACGCCCCTCCTAAGTGCAATGGAGGTCGTCAACCTAGGCCATGGACCTTCTTGATCAACCATTGACCCCGTCCAGGTAAGTGAGTAATCCACTGGCCTTCCTCGCATTTTATACTACTCACCCTCACTCCCTCATTTGTTAACTGGTCGATGTGGGATGAAAGAACCCACCCGCTCTCGTATTTTTCTAGCGTATTAGTCCCTTTTTACTTCTTTAGGATAACAACATGAAACAGTTTTTGAGTTGCATGTGCAACAACTTTGATTAGTTTCTAGTATTTGATTTCAACCCCTTCTTTTTTTATTATCATCAAAACAATCAAATTCAAAAAGCGCATTCAAAGTTGTTGTAATATAACTTCTATAATCGTCATATTCAAAAGCCCCATTTACCAAAGGATACCATGTTTTTCAAAAGATTTCTATTCGAATTTACCTGTTTGTTTTTTAACAAAATAATATTTATTTCAAATTATAGCCAACGTTTATTGCATAACAGGATCTAGAAATGTACAAGAAGCCAATGGTATCAATAAAATGAGGTGAGAGTTGGATTTAGCGTTATGAGACATTGAGCGGTCCAAACAACATAAAAATAAACAAACCAAGTATGAAACTTATTAATCCTTTTTAAGATGGCAACAACTATAGTATGAAACAAACAATATAAAAACAAACAAACCAAGTAGACGAAATGAAACTAACACGAAACAAATCAAATCATGAGCATGATAAATCACTCTTCTTACAAATTTATAGCAGCCCCAACTGTCATGTTGATAGTTGTTTTCAGTTGCGGACAAAAAAATTTCATCAGGGGTAGTACAAAACTTTTTCCCCACGAAATATAACAAGATAAAAAATAACCAATGGAGCCCTACAAAGTACAATTAGCTTCATTAGAACATGATCTTTTGGAATACCCTTCAACTCTTTCATGACTTCCATCAATACCAACATCTACATTTCTCTTTAAAAAAAACTCAATGGAACCCTACAAATTAAAATTCAATATTTCAACAACTTAGTCAACATTTCACCAAGACAAAAACTAACTTCAATAAAAAGGTACAGCTAATTTCAAAATTCAATAACTAATTCCAAGTTTTCAACCAAGTGTCCAAAACAACTAATTTCAAATTTCAAAAACCTACAACATTGATACTTACTTGTTTCATTCTTAGAATTTTCGGAATTAGAAGCTAGAAGTCTAAATGTCAAATGGCGATTTCAACTTTGCACATTGTAATCGTGATGAGCCAATAAGGTGAAAACATTTTATCATAGTTGTGAACAGTGATCAAAACTTGGTGCATGGCAGTGTAATGCAGTAATAGACTTTTTTTAGGACTTTGGGTCGACGGCTTGATGGGCAAGGAAGTTTCAAGTCAAACAATGTTACAATGAGCTATTAGCTATTGATAGTCAATTGGCTTTGAAGTTGGATTTTAAGTACATTATTAGTTGCACTTAAATTTCTATTGGGGTAGCACACTATTAAAAAGTTTTAAATATATACTTATATGAAAATATTGAGTAGTAGCGGAGGCTATCCTGCTACTAATCAGGTCTGACAATGAGTATATTCCTCCCAGGATCCCTCAATCCATATAATTTTTCGAGTTGATCGCAAAATTTACCAAAAAGGGGAATGATATATCATAAAATGACTACTTCTTCAACATTTATCACAAAATGATTGTCTATTTTGCAAAAAAGGTTTGTTAATCATCAAAATTACTTTTCTGACTTATTGTTCCCTACATCAAGAATAAACTATTCAAATGAAGTTTACGAAGTTCCTATTGCAACTCTTAAACATCTTACATAACATTTTCTGATGTTCGTCTACTACAATCTTTTTATTATTTGTTTAAAATTTTCCTGAATTGTCTTGGAAGTTCTAATTGGTCTTGTACTTTGGAGATGGGGAGCAAGTATTACTTTTCATGGTTAATTATCAAGCTTCAACATTCAAAGGTTCTATTTTAATCAACACTCCACCTACTCCGTATTAATATATTATCAAAGAGAGCATGTAAGGATCAATCATTTGTAGTTATACTTTTAAAAAAGTGAAACATTCAACTTTGAAAAAATGATATATTACCAAAAAAATCATATCAAATCACTTAACACAAATCAATTGCAACACATAAGAAAATACTCACCCATCATGTAACTTAGCTACCAATCACATATTTTGAAACTCACTTGCTATGAAATCGTGTATGTAAAACAATAGGATAAAAATATCCTTTTAAAAAAATATTATAAACCAAATCTATTGATCTCTAGAAAATAGGCATGCATGTATCAATGCTTTCTACTTCTTGGTAGGTGGCGGAGTAAAAAAAGGGATATTAGGAATAGTTGTTGGAAGATTTGGGATTGTGGGAATTGTACTCATAAAAGGCAATGGAGGCAAAGAGGGAATGTTAAGGAATATAAGGATGGCAGGTGTTTGTGGTTGTGGTATTGATGGCATAGTGTGGATTCGTGGTTGCATGCGGGAGTAGTGTTGGGATGGTGGGTATATGTGGTTATGGTAGTACTGTTGTAATGGTAGGTATTTTTGGTTGTGGTATTGTTGGAGTTGCTTGCAACAAACTACATGAAGCATGACATGTATCGTTGTTTGTGAGGGAGAATTATGCAAGGACGAGATGTAAATTTAGCTAGTGGAAGCCATAGAAGGATTTGGTGTGATCGACTAAAGAATGCTTAAGAGTTTTATGGCTTAAACAATTGAACTTGATTGACTGTGAAGGATAATGCATAAAACATCATAAATATATAGAGAGAATATTTGAGAGGACTATGATTGTAATAATAGTAAATATATAAAAGCTATAAGTTATATTATGTCTTTTATGTGGTTGGTTGGAAACTCAAAGGTGGCAACCTAACTACCGACAAGTACTAAGGAATTGCATTCTACTAGACCAAAAAATGCCACCTAAAATGACAAATTTTAGGTTTGAAGTAGTTGAACAACCTGTAGACTTGAGGAAGTTTTTTGTTTATTAATTTTCTTAAAAGATAGCAAAATTCATTAAAATCGGGGCAACCAATGTGCGATTTTTCAAGGCATGCAATTCAAAAGCATCTCTAAGTTATACATATATTGCAATTAACATAAATTAAAGAGAATTTTGAGGATTTTTTTATAGAAAGCAAACATATATGAATCAAGTAAGAGCAATGAACAAAAACAAAAAATAGGAAAATGCAAAAGAGGGACAAGAAATTGAACACAAAATTCTTGATCGCTCATGTATATATAAAACTATGAAGTTGAACCGAGAAATAGTTGCAAGTAAATAACAGATGGTACAAGCTGGTAGACAAAACGACTAATTTCAACCTTACACTTACAACTACAATAACTTATAATCCTTTTTTCGGATAACGAGGATAAACCCCACGCAAGCCAGCTTTATTGACCAGAGAAAACCTCGGGCCCACTCAATACCCTACAAACCATGTGAACCGTCAAAACTATCCCCAAAGGGAGGAAGCTAGTGGTTACCCAAGAATTGAAACCTATGAGAATAGAACCTGAAGCAACTCATTTGGTGTGTTTAATCGCAAGCCCTTCCACTATCAAGCCACCTAAGTGATGGTTCACAATAACTTATCTATTGATTTTGTTTTTGTATTTTTTTTTTTTTTTTGTTTTGGTATTTGAATAACTTATCTCTAGCAACATTTCTAATAAAACTTACATTTGTCCCCCTCATACCCTCCTGCATTCTTCATTTACTTGGTTAATATTAAACTTGCTTTTGGATAATTAAGGAACCTAATGCTTTGCTATTGTAACAATAGAAAGTCAACTAATACTGGTAACTATAGATATTAACAGAAACAGCCCATGTACTAACCAATAAATACAAAATACACCAACAGTTTCTGAATTCACTCAAGATTGAAATCCTCTGGAGGTATGCATCAACTTCTTGCAGTAATTGCTTCATGATGGGAGTAACTTTGCAATTAAAGCCCCCATAAGAAGTTTCTTCAGAATCTCTATGTTAAACTCCTTGAACTTGAACACGAAACCAGTAATTCTTTGTGTTGTACTTGTTCACAAAGCTTTCCACAAACATCAAAATAGATCAAGTATAATCCCCATTTTGTTTTATATATTCAGTCTTCATGACTAATTGGGTGTTTTAGCCAACTGTGAAGATATGAAGAACAACCCACTTACATGTCCAGGCCTCCAAGGTATAATATATTTTTGCACAAAGTACATCTCAACCACATATGATGTTCCCAAATTGGCTTACATAAATATTTCTTGAAAATGTAAACGAAATCAAGGGTAGCAAATATGATTAAGATGCATGGCTTCTTAAGTGAAGGGTAACGTTGGAATCCCATCAAATACCATTTTTTACACATTGAAGTGAACAACAGAAAAATTTTGGAAAAATTAACCTTCTATGGTATTTAAACATGTAACCTCATGAGAATCAAACACCTTAACCACTTTTGCTACACCGATTCTTGTTTACATTTTCAAGAAATATTTATGTTAGACAAATTTGGGAATTTTAAAATTTCGCAAAAATGACATTATTATTATTTTTTGCTAAACAACATCATTTCGCCGTAAGTATAAGCCATGTTCAATAAATCGTTTAAAATCGCGAAATATATTGTTACTAATTTTGCGGATTCATGAATCTTTTTGCGAAATCAAATGGTCTTTTTTGTGATAAATGTTGAAGAATTTACCTAATATCCTTACGATTGAGTGAAGAAAAACACATGCATTGGCGAAGTCAATGAGCCAATACGACTAATAAAATCCAAACCCTGTTAAAATATTCTAACAGGAGTCAAGTTCCTGAAAGCTGCTTACCCAAATCCACCATAAGAGGTAAAAAAATATGTAGTGGTAAAAACTGCAATTCTTGAGGCCTTCTTCATGGTGACTTGTTTATTGGAGGTGTAATCGAAGTAATCGTCATATTTAACAACATTAAACAGTTGAATTTCATAATTCACTAATAGTTTTTCAAGGAAATAAACAGAATTAATCACCTGTAGATTGAGCTATAACTGGAATGATTCCAAAGAAAAGCATATAAGATGCTAGGGCATAATCACAAGCAGCTTCACGCCCTTGGTGGTTAACAGTTCAACTACTGAATTGCTCAACCACCAATAGAAAACATCAAATTCCCTTAATTAGATGATAACCAATTAGGCTAGAGACTCATTGTAGACTATGAAGAAACAAACTGTACGCTCAGATGTCGAAAAAACTAGAAAAAACATCAAAATATTTAACAATGGAGGTCTTTCTCGCCTACAATGTTCTGCACAGCTTGCAAGTAGGAACAATTGTTACAGTAACGTCATTGATATGATCAGAATAATGGTGATAGAACGAGAGAGACCCAACTAATCCTGTTATGTTATTATATGGGCAACAGTTGTCCATACATTCCCTTCATCAACATTCAATCACAGAAAGTGTGAATAACATATAAGGAACTATCAGTCTAATGTTCAAACTTTACTGAATGTTCGAGTGGTAAGGTTTGCATTTTCACAAACACCTTGTGTGCGTTATCTACATAAAGCGGAGACAGATGGATGTTTTCGTGTATAAATCAGAAACCCAAACAAGCAAAACAAAAGAGGATCAAATTCTGAAAACATGAACAAAACCCGAAACTACACGTATTACTAACACCTTGTGTGCGTTATCTAACATAAAGCGGAGACAGATGGATGTTTTCGTGTATAAATCAGAAACCCAAACAAGCAAAACAAAAGAGGATCAAATTCTGAAAACATGAACAAAACCCGAAACTACACGTATTACTCTATTAGGCCAACAACAAGATCGTGTCGTCTTTAGCATTTCGACGTTCTAATCATCAATTTGTGAGTTGCTTATTCCCAGAAACATACTAGACCATTGCAAAAAACGTTTACGATTTGATATTGACAGGGGCCGCGCGAACGCAGGCCCCCACTGGCACAAATTATGACGTAGGTTCGACCACTTGGGCCGACCTTAGGCTAACGCCCCTCCTAAGTGCAATGGAAGTCGTCAACCTAGGCCATGGACCTTCTTGATCAACCATTGACCCCGTCCAGGTAAGTAAGTAACCCTTTGGCCTTCCTCACCTTTTATAATACTCACCCTCCACTCTACATTTGTTAACTGGTCGATGTGGGATAAAACAACCAGCTGAATTTCGTATTTTTTCTAGCACATACTCCCATTCTCAGCAATAGGAGCAATTTTTTATGTATTTTCTTCAACAAATTTGATCACGTTTTTAATGTTTGATTTCAGTTCTTGGTTTCTATTATCATCGAAACGATAAAATATTAAACAATTTATAAAAAGCAGTAATGTCGTAACTACTATAATTTTTACATTCAAAGACTCCCTAACAAAAAAACGACATTTTCCCCTATGATTTCTATTCTTTGTTCTTTAACAAATTGTGAATCGATATCCCAAACATTTGCAAATTTATATGATGCCGTCGGTGAGCGTGGCAACCATTACAAAGAGCACTTTGACTTCATCTTAAATTCTTAATCCATTGCACAAAATAAGTATTTTTCAACTCTAAAGACTTCGAACTATGCTAGTGTGGAATTGATTCGTCAAGTATGTACAAGGAAATCACCGATTAAGTTGCACCTCATGGTATCTATGGCTATCGTAATGGTCGATCTGGATAGCAGTAGTCAATTCACTTTTCCAACAACAAGATAAGGTGTTGATACTTTGTGATGTGCTAGAGATGACCGGGTGTTTGGTAAGTATACCATAAAAAATGTTGAGAGTTTGTGAGTTTTAAAGTTAAGAGACCTTTTAGTTGTCTAGTTAAATTGGTTTATAATGGCCCCATTAAAATATAATTAGATACCTTTTTAAATTTTGTCAATTAAAATATCTTTAACTTATTTTCATTGTTTCTAATTTTGTTAAATGAAAATCACATTTTAATTAACTTGTGAAAAACTCTAAGGCAATTTAACTTGGTAAGTTGGTATATGATGTGGGGCATGCAATAATATACGATCAAAATCAAGCCAAAAAAATCACAAAAGCTACAACATTGCTCATCCTAGAATTTGGCACTAGGGGATAATTAACATGAAAATTACTCTTTTACAATCGAGTCTTCAATAATCTTCGTCGTGTCTTCACGAAATCCAAGATCATCGTCTTGAGTCTTGTCCTCATTTGATTGTAGCTTCATCTCAAATATAAAAAACAAGATAGAAAACATATCCTATTACTTTTACAATATCACAAAATTACAACCAAAGTCACATGATCGCAAAGATCATCGTCTTCACGTCTTGTCATCATTTGTTAAGCTTAATCAACCGCAAACATAAAAATTCAAATCAAAAGTACAAGAACAAAAAACGTTTAGCACGGTTCGCACCAAAACAAGGCACAAAAATGCTCGGAGATAATGGCACTTACCTTATATAACTCATGTATCATTTTGACATATGTATAAAGCAGAGTGATGTATATATTAACAAAAATCAAAATACATAACGAATAGCCTAGTTTGGTATTTTAACCAAATCTTTTGGCGATAAGTCCTTGAATAGAACCAGTCAATGCAAATATTGATACAAACAAGCAAAGAATGGTGAAGGTACGAAGAACAACCCACTTAAAAGTCCAAGGTACAATCTTTTTCTGCACAAAGTACATCTCAACCGGGAAGTAAACAACTAAAGGCCAGAAAGTCACTGATCCTGCAAACGCCACCACTTCATTGAAATAAGGGAATATCATTGCTATGGATGTCGTTAAAACCACATATGATGTTCTAAAACATAATTGAAGAAGATTCAGCCTTATCTTTAAAACGTGACAATCATTTATAAATTCACTTCCAGGGTACTTTTCTGTATACCATCTTTCCGATATCGCATATAGTGTCTGACTGAATATCTGAAAAAATAATGAATCAACACTAATTTCCGTATTTTGGATATTATTTTTCGAGCTAATTACAAAAAATGACCAAAAAGGGGAATGATGTATCATAAAATGACCACCTCTTCAATAATTATCACAAAGTGACCGTTTATTTTGCAAAAAAGATTCGTGAATTCTCGAAATTACTTTTCTGATTTCATATTTCCCGAATTTGATTATTTTTGCGAAATTGGCTAATATAAATATTTTCTTGAAAATGAAAACGAAATCAAGTGTAACAAAATGGGTTAAGGTATGCACCTTTTTAGTTTTTACACATAAAATTTGAGCAGCAGTAAAAGATGACAAACACGTTAACCACTTTTGTTGCATCTAATTTTGTTTACATTTACAAAAAATATCTATCTTATTTAAATTATTTTATGTTTTTTGCTAAATGACAAAATTTCGCAATAAATATGTCATGTTCGTTAAATTCGCCTGGCAAGGTAATTTTGTGAATTAGCAAAATCATATTGTCATTTTGCGATAAATGTTGTAAAAGTGGTCATTTTATGATATGTCCTTTTTGGTTATTTTTGTGATAAGATCTAAAGTTTATTGGTGTAAAAGTGTTTACCTGATATCCTCCAATTAAGTGAAGAAAAACACATGCATTAGCAAAATCAATAAGCCAATATGGCTCGTAAAATCCAAACCCGGTCAAAATATTCCCGGGAGTCGAGTTCCCGAATGCTGCATACCCAAATCCACCACAACAGAGGTAAAAGATAGTAGTGGTAAAAACTGCAATTCTTGAGGCCTTCTTCATGGTAATTTCTTTAAGTGGGGGTGATTTCAATGTACTCTTCATATTTAACAAATTGTACAGTTTAATTTCACAATGCACATGTAGATGAAAAAAGCATAATCAATTAATGAATAATCATCACCTGTGTTTCAAGAAAAATCAAGGGAAAAGGATATGAAAAGGCGATGTCTCCAATAGCTTGAGCAACCAACCATACTTTCTGAATTGGTTTTTCAGTTGGAACTCCTCCTATGCTACCTTTAATCTTTCCATTTCCTGCAGTGTTTTGAAGGTGGGGATTTAGTGGTTCCATTCCTTTGAAGATGGGAATCAGTAATTCCATACCTATTGCTTGAGCTAACCCAAGTCCAGATCCAATGAGGGAATACGTGAATGACATAATTGCAGCAGTAATTGAGAGCCATTTTGTACTATGGAAATTGGGTATTTGAGAAGATATAATTTGAATAATCCCGAACAAAAGCATGTATGATGTTAGGGCATATTCGCAATCAGCTTCATGCCCCTTTTCATGGTAGCAATTTGACTGTTGAATTGCTCTGTTGCCGATAGAAAAACATCAAATTCCCTTCGTTAGATGATAAAAATTTATACCAAAAAAGTGAACAAATCATTGTAGACGGTCACAAGAAGAAGCATGCCTAATGCTGATTGAAGATGTAATTGTGTAAATAACTCCTAACTTGAATAAGTTAAAGTAAGCTAACAATGCACAGATCCGTGCACTTGAATCCCCTGTAACATTATAAAAGAGTGTTAAAACGAATAAACGGATTCAGGTATTTAAAGATGGAGCCATGGAGGTTTCTCTCACCTAAAATGCTCTGTACAGCTTGCAAGTAGGAACGATTAGTGATGGTTACCCCATTTTGAGGGTCCGAATATTGATGGAAATTGGTGAGAAGTGATGCATTCAGGAGAGTGACAAGTGCAAATAGAACGAGAGACAATGGACCAGCAATCCATCCAAGCTGTGCTACACTCCAAGATAGCGATAGAACTCCTGATCCTATTACCGCAGTTATTATATGTGCAATAGCTGTCCATACGGTCCCTTCATCAACATTCAACAACAAAATATCAAAATTCAACGACAAAAAAATTGACTGGTTAGGTTTTCATTTTCGCAAACACTTGGCGCATCATCTACTGAAGCGAAGACTGGTGACTGTTTTAGGTGTTTTAATTAGCATCCAAAGACGCGAAAACAGAATCAGAAGAAAGTTAGGGAACAGATACAGAAAACAAGCAAACCAGTTAGCTTATGGGAAGTTCGCAGCAGCAACGGCGTATCGCTCTCGCCGGAATCAACTTCCCGATATTCTGCCATTATACTCTTTAAATTTGGGGCCATACATATTAATGATAAAGAATATAGAATCTAGAATCAAACCACAGGATCTGAAATGAATCGCGATTCAATTATTGACAATAAATAATTGACTAGAGAATTGACGGTGGCCGCGCGAACGCAGGCCCCCACTGGCACAAATTATGACGTAGGCTCGACCACTTGGGCCGACCTTAGGCTAACGCCCCTCCTGAGTGCAATGGAGGTCGTCAACCTAGGCCATGGACCTTCTTGATCAACCATTGACCCCGTCCAGGTAAGTAAGTAATCCAGTGGCCTTCCCCGCTTTTTATAATACTCGCCCTCACTCCCTCGTTTGATAACTGGTCGATGTGGGACGAAAATAAATACAGAACCCATCCAATCTCGCATATTTCTAGCATGTACTCCCTTTCATCCGAAAGACAATAGGAAGCAATTTTTTATTTATTTCTCCAAAAATATTGATTCGTCTTCTAATGTTTAATTTATTGCAACATAATTACTTATAAAAGAAAATAAAAACCATCGTAATTTTCTTTCACTCGTCTAATTTTGATTCTAATTGTTGAGACTGTTATAGTTGTTTTGAAAGCATGTATTCAAAATTTGGTCTTCTAATCTAAGCAAATATGCATATATAGATCTATAGAAATCATCTAAAAATGATAAAGTATATTATTGCAACCTCAAGTCATTTGAATATCTAGTTCTTAAATGTGTCAATGCACCAACTCACGGATTCGTGTCTCTTTCAAGCTTGAGAAAAGGTTTTCTTTGATCATTTACTTCATAAATGTCTCAATGGACCAACTCAAAGATTTTCGTATTTCAAAGCTTGGGAAGATGTTTTCTTTTCATTTTCGCTTGAATACATATTTCAAACTTTTCTATATGCTCATTATCGTAAGTGATGATACCTTGTTTGGACACTCCGCAAATCAATTTAGAACATTCAAGGTTTGAATTAGAATTATAAAGACAACCAAAAAATTAAACAAAATTAGTACATTTTATTTATTGATAGTCTGAACATCCTGGATTCCCTTGATTCAAGGTTCTAGTTACATTCACAACTTTCCATGAACATTAAAATAGATTAAGTCTTTATGACAATTTGTAATAATGATCAATTTCTAATAATCCTCCATTTATTTTTATATGTATAAAAAGTCTTTATGATGATTCATCATTAGCAGACAAAGTAATGCAGAGCCTAGTTGGGTGTTTTAGCCAAATCTTTTGGCAATTAGTAACCAATCAAGGCAAATGTTGCTACAAAAAAGCAAACAATGATGAAGATACAAAGAACAACCCATTTAACTGTCCAAGATACAATATCTTTCTGCACAAAATACATCTCAATCGGGAAGTAAACAACAAATGGCCAGAAGGTAATTGATCCTGCAAAACCCACCACTTGGTTGAAGTAAGGGAATAGCATTGTTATGGTTGTAGTTAACAGTTAACACCGTATATGATCTTCTAAAACATAACCGAAGAGGATTCAACATAATCCCCAAAAAGTCAAAACCACTCATGAATACACTTCCAGGTACTTTACAGCATACCATCTTTCCAATATCCCGTATAACGTCTGACTAAATTAAAAGACTAAATCAACAATTTCTGATTGCATTTTCATATAGGCATAACTGTTTCATTTGTTCTCATTTAGTCATTTTTCTTATTTTAGTTTCTGGGAAGGTAACCTACTATCAGAGTTGTTCAAAATAGGTCACTATGACCCGATAGAGCTAAACGTTACCACTAATTTAACCAACCTTTTTTTTCTTGCAAATTTGTCCCTAAGTTTCTATATGGATTTAGTCCCTGTTTTTTGTTTGATTTTTCAAAAGTTTAAAATTAGAATTCATGGATTTTAATTTCTTAATTTCTTTAATCCAAATTTAGGTATAACTTTTTTTTAATTTATTAATGAATTATATTTTTGTTAATTTAAGATTTATTTAAAAATTAGAATTTTATATATTCCAATTTTAGCCTTTCTTTTAAAAAAAGTTTCACAAAGCCAGGGACTAAATCCGTATTGAAAATAAAACTTAAGGACAAATTCGTAAAACTTTTTGGCTAAACTAGGGGCAACCTTTAAACTTGTTGTAAACGGTACCTATATTTTGAACAACTTTGGTAGTTGGTTACCTTCTCATAGATTAAAATGAGAAGAAAAAATGGCTAAATAAGCTCATGCGAAATAGTTGGCTAGCTTTTAGTGACATTATACCTTTCTTAGTAATGTTTATGGGAGTTAAAATGTTTTCCTGATATCCACCAATTAAGTGAAGAAAAACACATGTATTAGCAAAATCAATAAGCCAATACGGTTTGTAAAATCCAAACCCGGTTAAAATATTCCCGGGAGTCGATTTCCGATGCTGCATACCCAAACCCATCACAGCAGCGGTAAAAAATGGTAGTGGTAAAACTGCAATCGTGAGGCCTACTTCATGATGACTTGTTTAAGTGGAGGTGATTTCAAAGTACTCTTCATATTAAACAACATAGCGAAGTTTGGTTTCAAAATGAAACATGTAGATGAAAAGTATCATAATCAGTTAATCATCACCTGTATTTCAAGAAAAATAATACGGAAAAGGGTATGAAAATAAACAAATGCATGCACTTGGATCCCCTGTAACATAACCACAAAACGTCAAAACAAGTCAAAGCATGCAGAAATTCAAACAATGGAAGTCTCTCTCACCTAGAATGTCCTGTATAGCTTGCAAGTAAGAATGATTAGTGATGGTTAATCCATTGTGAAGGTCTGAATAATCATGGAAATTGGTCAGAAGGGATGCATTTAGAAGGGTGACAAGTGCAAATAAAATGAGAAAGCAACCCATCCAAGCTGTGCCACAATCCAAGATGATGATAGAACCCTCCGGTTATAAAAGTTGTCCATACATTCCCTTCATCATACATTTAAGAACAGAAACTGAGTGAACACATAAGAAACTCTCAGTCTAATAGTCAAACTCTGTACTAAAAGTTTGAATGGTCAGGTTTTCATTTTCACAAACACCTTGTGTGCATCATCTAGTCAAGCGAAGACAAATTATGTTTCCATGTTTTAATTAGCATCCAAAAACGCAAATGAATAGAACCAAAATTTACCCAAACACATCTACGAGAACAACTATGAGCTTATGTTTCCTTTTAGTTGCGACAGAAATCAGTGTTGCAATCAATCAATTGAAAACGATGGTAAATGAACAACATTTTTGATCAGTAGTCAACAGAAATCAGTCGACTATGAATATTAGCCGTAATTAATATTGTATATCTCATTTATTTGTAAGGGTGTTTATTGTAAATAGTTTGTATATATATTTTTTCCTCCTGCCCTTTCGTGGTATTGGAGATCATTATTCTCTCATGGTATCATAGAGCCTCTTGACTTTTCCTCCCTCCCACCCTTTTCTCTTCCTCTGTCGGTTCTTGCTTCACTTTCTCCCACCT
Organism: Cichorium intybus; assembly: GCA_023525715.1. Taxonomy (NCBI): domain Eukaryota; kingdom Viridiplantae; phylum Streptophyta; class Magnoliopsida; order Asterales; family Asteraceae; genus Cichorium; species Cichorium intybus. The sequence continues at coordinate 140,011,840 of CM042012.1, forward strand.
CTGTAATTCTCTTTTTCCTTTGCTGCCATGGCGTCTTCCTCACCTTCCCAAGATAGCAATCTTCCCATGAACACCATTATCCATTTAATCACTATAAAATTATCATCCATCAATTACTTACTGTGGAAGAACCAAATGACCCCTCTCCTCCTTTATCAAGGTTTGCTTGGACATGTCGATGGGTCCTCTGTTCTCCCGGCTGAATTCACGGATGAAGGCAAGTCTACTCCAAATCCCGCTTTTCTTGCGTGGGTCACCGCTGATCAACGAACGGTGATTCTCCTCCAATATTCCCTCACGGATGAAGCCTTCTCCGAAGTCGTGGGTCTCTCTACGGCCCGCTCTATATGGGTTGCTCTTGAATGCGCTTTTGGGAATTCGTCCATGGAGAGAATTCAAACTCTCCGTGATCAGTTATGCCATCTCACTAAAGGTACCCTTACTGTTTTTGAGTTTGGTAGACGATTTAAGCACATTTGTGACCAGCTCTCGGCTATCGGTCAACCGGTTGATGACTCGGACAAGACCCATTGGTTCTTATGTGGCCTTGGCGCAGCCTTTGAGACTTTCTCTACGGCTGTCCGCGCTTCCCGTGTCCCTCATGTTTTTCGTGATTTGGTGTCCCAAGCCGAGGGGCATGAGATGTTTCTTCAAATGCTTCATGGGTCCTCCCCTCCTGTTGCCTTTCCCGCTCAACACGCTCATACGGCTTCCACCCAACCGCCCCATTTATTGGCCCCGCAATCAACCCAGTCGGGGTCTTTCTCTGCTGCCGGCTTTCGCGGTCGGGGTGGTCGTGCTACTCGGGGTGGCTGGGGGCGTGGTCGCAGACCTCCTCAGTGTCAACTTTGTCGCACCCGCGGACATTACGCGAATGTTTGCCCGCAACTTGCATCTTTCACTAAAACATCACCAGCTAGTGATACCGAACTTGCTCGCGCCTTTCACGCGCAATGTCATGTGAACTCATCCGCACCAGATTGGTATGTGGATTCCGAGGCCTCGGATCATATGGTTTCCTCTTCAGCATCGGTCTCGAATTCCACACCTTCTGTTGGGGACGCTTCGGTTTTATTTGGTAACGGCACTTCTCTCCCTATCTCTCATATTGGGACTTCTACTATTGCGAATAAAGTTTCTTTGTGTGATGTTTTGGTCGTTCCCAAACTTACCAAAAATTTATTATCCGTCGGTAAACTAACTCATGACAATGACGTGGATGTTGTGTTTTCGCGTAATTTATTTACTATTCAGGATCGACCAACGAAGGAAGTTCTAGCGCAAGGAACGTGTAATCGTGGGCTATATGTGTTATCCGCCATTCCGAAGGTTCAAGCTTTTTTTGTGCAACGCCAATGTAATGCATCTTACGAATTGTGGCATTCTCGGTTGGGACACATTTCTTTTGATACTATTTCTTTATTACGTACTTTGGGACATTTGACGGTTTCTTCTATTTTACCAAAACCAGTTTTGTGTTCGTCATGTCAATTGGCTAAGTCGTCTCGATTGTCATTTGAACTTAGTATGAATCGCGCCCCACATGTTTTAGACTTGGTACATTGTGACGTTTGGGGGCCTTCCTCTGTCCTTTCGGTTGATGCTTATCGTTATTACGTTACGTTTGTTGATAATCACTCCCGGTTTATTTGGTTTTATCCACTTAAAACTAAATCTGAATTTGTTGGTGTTCTTGATAAATTTATGAAGTTTGTTCAAACTCAATTTGCAACTAAAATTAAAAAATTTCAAACCGATGGCGGAACCGAATTTTTGAACAATAATGTCAAGTTGTTGCTTAGTGAAAATGGCACATTTCATCAAATTTCGTGCCCCTATACTCCGCAACAAAATGGTCGCGCAGAAAGGAAACATCGACGCATTGTTGAGACCGGGCTTGCCATGTTATTTCACGCTCATGTTCCCGCTACCTATTGGGTCCATGCTTTTGCGTCCGCGGTTTACATTATCAATCGGTTACCTACAAAGGTTCTTTCCTCAAAATCCCCATTTGAAGTCTTATTTGATCGTATCCTACAGTATGCTAACTTTAAACCCTTTGGTTGTCGAGTTTATCCGTACTTGCGGGACTATGCCGCTAACAAACTTGCTCCGAGAAGCATCGCGTGTATTTTTATTGGTTACCACTCACAATATAAGGGTTATCAATGTCTTGACCCGGTCAGTTCACGAATCTATATTACTCGTCATGCCCGTTTTGACGAGATGTGTTTTCCGTTTACAACGATACCCTCCACTACACCTCTCACCACCCTTACCCTCTATACCTTCCTTAATGACATACCTCCACCCTCCATGCACACCCCACCACCTCCTCCTGCATCACCTACACCTCCTCTTCCCCCCAAACCATGTGACTTATGCTCACCTCCTGTTGTTCCTCCCAGCGCATCTCCCTCCTCCGCCGACTCATCCGATAGCCCCCCCTCCAACCCACATAGCTCTCCACCTACCAGCCCGTCCTTTTCTCCTAACCAGCCTACACCACCCCTACCCCTACCTCTCCCGTTCCGACTCCGCCTGCTGCTGTCTCTCCACCGGCCACTGCCTCCGGCTCCCAAACCGGACATCCAATGGTCACGTGTTCAAAAGCTGGAATTTTTAAACCAAAACATCGGGCAGATATTTCTGAATTTCAACATATTGGTCTCTCTCACGCGTTATTTGCTTCATGTGACCCTACGCACCACACTCAAGCCTTGAGTGACACTGTGGGTGCATGCTATGCGTGTAGAAATTGATGCTCTGCATCGTAACAATACATGGACCTTGGTGCCACGTCCTGCTCATCATCATATTGTTGGCTGCAAGTGGCTGTTCAGAACCAAATATCGTGCTGATGGTTCCGTTGAGCGTCACGAGGCTCGCCTTGTAGCTCAAGGTTTCAGTCAAGTTCCGGGTGTTGATTTCTCGCATACCTTTAGCCCAGTTGTTAAAGCCACCACCATTCGCGTTGTCATATCCTTGGCGGTTGTAAATAATTGGCCGTTACATCAGTTAGATGTCAATAATGCTTTCCTTCATGGTGAGTTATCTGACACAGTCTTTATGCAACAACCCCCAGGATTTGTTGACCCACGCTTTCCGAATCATGTTTGTCGGCTTAATAAAGCGATTTATGGTCTCAAACAAGCTCCTAGGGCCTGGTTTCATCGCTTACATTCTTTTTTGATAGCTAATGGGTTTCACTGCAGTCGCGCTGATCCATCACTTTTTATCTTCAAACGAGGGGCATGTTTGCTATACTTACTTGTTTATGTGGACGACTTGATTCTCACGGGCACTCATTCTTCGCTCATTCGGTCATTCATTACCAAATTGAATAATGAGTTTAAAATAAAGGATCTTGGGCGCCTAAATTATTTCCTTGGTCTTGAAGCTTCTTACACAGATTCCGGCCTCTTCCTTAGCCAATCCAAATATGCGCATGATATTTTATCTCGTGCCAGTTTGCTTGAGTCTAAACCGGTGGCCACGCCATTGTCCTCCTCGGCTCCTTTGGTTGTTGATGGGGTGCCTTTCTCCGATCCCACCAAACACCGTTCTCTAGTTGGCGCTCTTCAATATTTGACGATCACTCGTCCCAACATCTCTTATGCGGTCAACCAAGTGAGTCAATTTCTTCATGCTCCAACGGAGGCTCATTACCTTGCAGTTAAGCGCTTACTCTGATATATTAATGGCACTCTCTCCTTTGGATTGACATTCTCTCGGCCTAATTCAACTCGATTGGTTGGCTATTCTGATGCTGACTAGGCTCGCTGTATTGACACTCACCGTTCCACATATGGATACTCGATATTCATGGGGGGAAATCTTATATCCTGGAGCGTTAAAAAGCAACCCATCGTTTCACGCTCGAGTTGTGAGTCTGAATATCGAGCCATGGCGAATACAGCGGCCGAAATAATACGGATCACACATCTCCTTCGGGAGCTTCATGCCATACCCAATGGTCGTCCAACACTCTTGTGTGACAATCAAAGTGCCTTGTTTCTCACTCAAAATCCGGTTTCTCATAAGAGGGGCAAACACATTGAGTTTGATTATCATTTTATTAGGAAGCTAGTTGCAAGTGGTAAGCTCCATACAATGTTCGTTCCAACCAAGCTTCAAGTGGCGGACATTTTCACTAAAAGTCTACCGCGTCATCAATTTGAGTTTTTTCGGAATATGCTTTGTCTTGGTCCGCCTCCGTTTTGCTTGCGGGGGGATATTAGCCGTAATTAATATTGTATATCTCATTCATTTGTAAAGGTGTTTATTGTAAATAGTTTGTATATATATATTTCTTTCCTCCTGCCCTTTCGTGGTATTGGAGATCATTATTCTCTCAATGAGAAGATGTTCGCAAAAGCAACGACGTTTCCATCTCGACAGATTCAACTCCTTGATTTTCTGCTATTATCTTATAATAATTTGATGTCTCAAAATTATTTTGATAACTTGATGTCTCAAAATTAAAGATAACACGAGATCAGAAATAGCAAACAAGATTCATCGTATGCAAAAACTTTAGCCGAGTTGAAAATTTGACAGGGGCCGCGCGAACGCAGGCTCCCACTGGCACAAATTATGACGTAGGTTCGACCACTTGGGCCGACCTTAGGCTAACGCCCCTCCTAAGTGCAATGGAGGTCGTCAACCTAGGCCATGGACCTTCTTGATCAACCATTGACCCCGTCCAGGTAAGTGAGTAATCCAACGGCCTTCCTCGCTTTTTATAATAGTCACCCTCCACTCCATCTTTGTTAACTGGTCGATGTGGGATAAATAGAACCCACCGAAGACGATATTTCCAACACGTACTGACGTACCTTCTTTCTCCAAAAACAATAGAAGGCTATTTTTGATCTATGTCCAACAAATTTGATTAGTCTTCTAATGTTTTATTTTAACTTTAGATTTTTATTATGAACAAAGCAATCAAAATTTAAAAAGTATATGAAAAATTGTAACACAACTACTTTAAAAGTAAAATTAGTATTATTACTAATCATCCGAATCACCATCAAGGTAGCCGCCTATTAATGAATAGTGATTCCATAAGCTTTAATCTTGACTCGTCATTCAAAAATAAAAACTAATTATCTAAGTTTGATTCTAACTGTTGAAATTGTTATATTTGTTTCAAAACGTAACACTCAAAATAAGCCCTTCCTAGAATTACGGCACTTTTTATTAAGATTTCTATGTCAATTTGCAGCCAAAATCTATTGCATGAGAGGAACTACAAGTGTACAAGAAGCCATGAATATCAATACAATGACAAGAAGGTTGGTGATATAAAAGTTCTTGTAACATAACTACTATAATCGTCACATTTAGTGCCCGTTTGGATGTGCTTATAAAACTCCTTATTGACTTATTGGTTTTTTGGAAAAGCCATAAGTCAATAAGTAAGGGCCTCCTTACTTATTAAAAACTGCTTATAAGCCATAAGGAAGGGGAAATAAGCAGTTTTTAATAAGTAAGGAGGCCCTTACTTATTGACTTATGGCTTTTCCAAAAAACCAATAAGTCAATAAGGAGTTTTATAAGCACATCCAAACGGCCCCTTAAATATCCCGGTACAGAAAAATACCATACTTTTATAACGATATCTACTAATTTTTACATATTTTGTTATTCAACATATATTCATCTCAATTTAGCCGTTATGAGTCCTTGAAGTGATCCGATAAACGCCACAGCTGATACAAGAAAGCACGCCAAGCTGAAGATTCGAAGAGCAACCCATTTTGTTGTCCAAGGTACAATCTCTCTTTGCACAAAGTACATCTCCACAGGGAAATATACAGTCAGCGACCAAAAGTTAAGGGCCCCTAACACTCCCAACACTTGGTTGAAGTATGGAAACAACATTGCAATTCCAGTTGTGGTCATAACATATAACGTTCTGAAACAAAGCCTCAAGAGATTAACATGAAATGTTGTTAATAATGGCAATTTCAATCTGTAAAACCCGTTCACGAATTGACTTTCTGGGTATCTTTCCGAAAACCATGTTTCCACAAGTGCAAATATCGGTTGGCTGAATACCTGTAATAAATTAAATAGTTAGTGAAAAGCTTGTAATTTTAAACCAAAAACACATATGTCATGCTACGGTTTTGTACAAGACTAAGACTGATTTTAGTGGTGGGACAAAATTTGAAATTTCTTGTCGCGCCCAAAAAGGTGTGATAGTGACTTGTCCTTCTGATCCTCATCATCAAAAATAGCCCTGGAAAGATTGTTTAGTCCAGTACTGTCTCGTGTAACGAACACAGATAAAATGTGTCTCACCTGATAACCGCCAACAAGATGAAGAACGACGCATGCATTGGCCAAATCAACAAGCCAATACGGCTCATAAGAGATTTCCAGGTGTGTTATTCCCGAATGCAGCATACCCAAAGCACCCACAGCATAGATAGAAGAAGGTAGTGATAATAATTGCGGATACTGATGCTTTCTTCATGGTTTTGGTTTCGGATGGTGGTGATTTCAATGTATTCTTTATTAAAGAATAAATTAATATTAGTTAATGGTAAAAAGAAGGGAAAGTTGCAAGGAATAGCAACATACTTTACTCTTTTTACCGATATGGGCAACGTAATTTAGGTTTTACCATAATAACAGTGTACTTACATTTCTTTGCAAACTAAAACAATGCACTTTTTTCTTTATACATAATAGCAACTTGCTTATAGTTTTCATTTACCATAATAGCAACGTACTTTCATTTCGTTATTAATACCGGCAATGTAATTCATTCATTACATTTGTTACTTTAGTTTTTACACATAATAGCTGCGTAGTTATATTTCTTTACCAATAAAAGCAATGTACTTCATTTTTTATCCATAATGGCGACATACTTATAGTTCTTTTTACCATAATAGCAACGTACTTTCGTTCCGCTAAGGATACCGCCAATATATTTCATTCGTTATGTATTGCTATTACAGAAATAAATGTAAGTATGTTGCTATTATGGGCAAGGAAATGTAAGTACGTTGCTAAATGTAAGTATGGTTCTATCAAGGATGACACATTGCTATTATCTATTTTAAAGTGTAGGTACGTTGAAATGTAAATACATTCTGTTATTGGCAGAAACAAAGTATATTGGTAAAAAGAATAAAGTACGTTGTTATTTACTGAAATTTACACCAAAATGAATGAAACTTTAGAGGGAACCCATCAAGGAAAATACCTGAATTTCTAGGAGAATTATCGAGTATGGATAAGCAAAAGCTATGTCTCCAAGACCCTGAAAAACTAGCCATAGTTTATCAATTACAGAAGCTTCTGGAACTCCTCCAATGCTTCCCTTAATCTCTCCATTTTCTGATAACCCAAAAGTTTATATTATTAAGAAAGAATCAAGAAACTAAATCCAACTTGTTAACAAGTAAGTAATTGTGATTCAGAATAATGTTTATACACGATTACATACCGATTACTTTTGCAAAACCAAGACCTAAACCGATGGTAGAGTAAGCAAATGACATGATGGCAGCAACAACTGACAACCATGCCATGTCATGGAAATTTGGTATCTGAGACATGACAATCTGCACAAGTCCAAACATGAGCATATAAATGTTGTCTTCATATCTACAATCTGAATCATGGCCTTGTTCATGGTAACAATTTGATTTCAATATTGCCCTGCACCAACATTATAAGCTCGTAATGGATTTTCATGTTATATATATATTATGCTTCAAATGCATAGACTATTAGTGTTTTTGAATCAAAAATAAGAAACCAGTAAATTGGATTGACCTGATGCTTGTAGCTGTTGCAATGGTGTAAGCAATATCATTCCCGAATAAACTCTCGTTGAGAAGCACTGCACATATCCTCTGGTTCTTCTCCCCTGCTTTTCAAAGTTAGCCCCAATTTCGAATTTACGCCATGAATGCAATGCTCGGTTGTATCACTAACGGATATAAGAACAACCGAAAATCTCTACGATAAAATTACACCGATTGCTTGATTAATTATTTGGTAACCGGATAATTGATATCTTCACGCTGATACTTAATTGCGTAATCGAATGTGCTAGGAGTGGTGTGGTACTGACCCAAATAAAAACTGACAGCTTGAAGAAATGAAGTATGTCTATGAGGGCCATACTCGGAGTCTGGAGATCTGTAGCAATCGGAGAGAATGGAGTTTGAAACTCCGGTGACTGCAGCAAAAATAATGATTGCAGGAGGACCAAACAACCATCCGAGTTGAGCCAAGCTCCATGCCAGTGATAACACCCCTGCCCCCATAACTCCGGTTATTATATGAGCAATCGCCGTCCATATCGTCCCTGTACTCCATATTTATATAACGATCGTCTAATTAGTACACGATCAGATTCCAATATAATAGGAAACCCCAAAATAGTCCTCGGAAGAAGATAACATACCTGTTCTGTGTGTGAGTTCGTGAGCTTCTTCATCGGATGAATTCGAGCATTGGACTAATGGAGTCTGATGGTCTTTGGTGTAGTCAGCCATGGAAGCTCTGTATTTTTCACTCGGATTGAGGTGAGAGTCGTGTGATAATGGAGTTTTTGGGAAAATGACCAATGACGATCATTTATAATGAAATCAGTTGTAGAATCGTTGATAAACTGCCTACGTGTCACCTTTTTCCCTTCTCACTTTTACCACTATTTTTACTTTTTTTTTTATCAGAAAACATTTTTTTTCCTATTTTAGATCTATGCACATTTTTTGTCTTTTCAATAAACAAGTTCATATGTGAGTATGTGACATAAATATGATTATTATGTTATATACGCAAAAGTTCTAACCCTACAAGTTAATCAAACAAACCAAACATATTAAAGAAGAAATAGAGGTGTCGCTATCAAATTTGCAAGGGTGCATCTTTGGCAACACCCAACGTGTCATACGAAAGTGATTTTGTATTAAGTTGTTTCTTATAATAATACAAACAAGCCCACCTAAAATATTATAATTCATAAATATATTCAACATTTTACAAATTGTATTACAAAATAAAAGGTTTTATAACAAGTTTCGTGTTCCATTTTAAATGTTGTCATGAGCATGCTCGATTGAATAACATATAAATTAGAGTAAATTACACGAATGGTCCTTGTGGTTTGGGGTAACTTGCGCGCTTGATCCCTAACTTTATTTTTTAACTCGGACGGTCCCTATAGTTTTGTTTTGTCACGCGCTTGGTCCCTGACTGACTTAAAAAGACCATCATGCCCTTAATATTTAAAACCTTTTTTAATTAATTAATCACTTATTATTATTGCATAAATAAATATAGAATAAAAATAAAAATAAAAAACCTAAACCTAATCAATCCCACTTTCGTCTCTCACTGCCCTCACCTTCCCCTCTACCTCTCTCTCTCACCGCCTCTCCCCATCCCCTTCAGCCAACCGATGTCTTCTCTGCGATTCGCCGCCACCAACATTCGTTGCTCCTACCAAAGCATCTCCGGCCTACGCCTTTTGTTGCTCTCTTCTCTCGTCGGACCCAGAAACCGTTGCACCACCATCCGCTGCAAATTCGCCGCCACCGGTTGGTTTATCACTCCGTTGTCGGGAAGTTAACAAGAAACCAACCGTAGCTTTTTTTTGCTCTCTTCTCTCGCCGGAACCCTAGTCGCCCCTTGCCCTTTCGTCCCGACAAATGACCATTGTTCTCCGATCATCTTCTCCGACCTTCACTTTTAGTTGTTCAAAAACTCGTCACTACCTCCCCCTACAGACTTCTCCTTCACATCGACACATTTCCCTGCAATCATCGACCACAGACATCACCCAATGTTCTCCGGGAGCCTTCGTTCTCCCACACCGTCGCATCTTCATCTCTTGTATAGATCTGACCATCAATTTGTAGATCTGGTCACTGATCTATAGGTTTGATATTTGATTTTACATATTCGATTTTTAAAATTTGTCACTGCTATTGATTTATGATTTTACATATTTGATTTCTGGATTCGATTTAGAAGGAAGAAAATGTTAGATATCTGGTTGCTTTCTTAAAAAAAATCTGATTTTGGAGAATCCGATATTGGAGAATTCAAACTCTTTCTGATCTGATTTCTGGATTTGAATTACAGGTTTAATTTTAGACGCGTTCCACATTTATGGTTGAACATTAGGTAGTTTTTGTGTTGAGATCGGGGTGATTTCTGTGGTATTGGATCTTTGGTCGGAGATGGTGACCGGAGTGGTGCCGGAACTGGGCAGTTTTCATTCATTTGGGGAAGACTGAAAAGGGAAGAATCAAGAACGGATGTCTAATATTTTTTAGATGTATATATAAATAATAAATTAATTAAAAACAATAAGTTAATAGTAAATTAATTAAAAAAAGAAATAGAAAGGGCAATATAGTCATTTTAAGTCAGCCGGGGACCAAGTGCGTGACAAAACAAAACTATAGGGACCGTCCGAGTTAAAAAATAAAGTTAGGGACCAAGCGCGTAAGTTACCCCAAACCACAGGGACCATTCGTGTAATTTACTCTATAAATTACAGTATATATCCAAAATATGAGACTGGTGGAAAAGATTAAAATAATTTCGATTTCAATAAAGTTTTGGATGAAGATGATGAGTCATAAGATGCCATGAACGGTATGCTACATGACAGATGGAATTAACCACGACATTCCATCATATATTCATATCTTGTTATTAAAAAGGTATTTCGAGAGAAACGTTGTTGTGGCGACGCGTATCGAAAGTGGGCCTAACCATGACTTTTGCAGTTCAACCCGTAATTCATTTCTCCAACGGTTTCTATTTTCTTTTACATATAAATATATATTTGCTTTTTTGCTTTATAAATATCATCATGTTATTGTAGAATTGTAATGATTTTGTACATAACAAGTATGTAACCAACTTTTTGTATTATGATATTATTTGTAAGGAGGTAGAATATCTATATTTTTTTATATTTATAGAAAAATATGTAAATCTAAAGTCTGTAGCCTGCAAAATCAAAATTGTTTCTCTTTCAAAGTTAATAAACTGCATAAATGATACTAAATTACATTAATCATAGATTATACTAAACAAATACATCAAATGTACACGCACCGATTAATCAAATTATTTTCTTGATGATAATAAAAGACGACTGTTGGATTAGGTGTCTAAGCCATGACTAATAATTTGTATTTACCTAATTGATAGTAGCAAAGTCCATTTAGGTTGCCCTCATGGCTAGAGGTTTAGCAGAAAATTCAGGAGAGAGAAATATTGATTTATTATATGATTAATAAATCAATAGAAATAAAATAAATAGTTTATTAATATATTATGGTGATAATATATTAATTAGAAACTGTATTAATTAATTAGAAATTAATCTGGAATTAATTGGAATTAATTTGGTGATTAATTTGATTAATTAAAGGTGCAGGGGCTGAATTGTAATTATTCAATAGTTGAGTAAGTGACAATTATAGTAGTTTAAGTGGCCAACGAAATTATGGAGGGATTATCCATAATTTCGATTATTATATGTTAGGATAAATAGATTTGAATTGATAGATAAATGTTTATCTTATTTGAATTCAAAAAGGTTTATCTCTAAAGGTTTATCTGGTGGCCACTTGGAAACTATAAATAGAGACCCCTAGACACCATAAAAGCCACGACTTTTTCCACTCTTCCCTCTCTCTGGAACTTTCGAAAACCCTAGTTTTAGGTGTGACTTCATTTGAGGCAAGGCACTTGCGTTGCTTAGCTTGCAAGAAACAATTAAAAGGTTATTTTTCTGATTTTATTCTTTAGAAATTTTTCTAGTGGCCTTTTATGAAATATTTATATGTTCAATAGTAGAAAACATATATCCTCATAGGTTGCATGTGAACATAGGGTTTTAGTTTATAGATTTGCATAAAACCTTTAAGTGGTATCAGAGCTTTTTGGTTGTTTTCTTGTTGAATTGCTATAATTGTTTTCCTAAAAAAATTAGGGTTTAAAGCTTATAAACCCTAATTTAGCCTAATCGATTTTAGGTTTAGGGTTTCGGAAACCCTAGCCCCTCCCCTCTATGTTTTTCGATTTTCTCCTTAGGGTTTTAGAAGGCTTTCTATTTTTGGTAACTTTAATTATTTAAATAGATAACCTTAAATCCATTATTTGTTAATTTCGAAATTTAGGGGGTTTAAGATATGTTTAAATTAATTTGATTAATTTGTGATACCTATCTAGTTTTAATTAATTTAATTAATTGTTTAATTAAAATATAATTAATGGTCTAATTTAATTTTAAATTTAATAGTTTTAAATTTCAAAAAATTAAAAGATAAAACTAGGAATATTTTAAAAGTCTAAAATATTTGGATTTAATTAATTTAATTAAGTGTTTAATTAAAAGATGAATTAAATCTTTTAAAGGTTTAATTTAATTTTAAATTTAATAGTTTAAATTTCCAATAAATTAAAAGATAAACCAGGAATATTTTAAAAGGTTTAAAATACATCTTATATATATTATAATTAAAAGTTAATATTATATGTATAAGATAATTGGTCAGTCAAATCAATAGTAGGCTTTATTCACGAAGCTGGTCTATAAGGAGGGTATAAGGAAACTGCATATAAAATGGCGGTTGAATGGGTGTCCACTCTCGCCCACCGCTCTCTTGATCAGTGGAGGGTCGTTAGCCGAACGGGTTTGATAGGACAACTTAATCTCACTAAAAGTATAATGTTATTAATGAAAGTACTAGAACATCTTTACAAAAAATCCCAAATCTAGCTACTTTAGGAAAAATGTGAATAGATGCTAACCCATGAAATTGCACATTACACTTTATGAAACATTATTGGAGCGTGTGTGGTTTACCGGCACACTAATAGGGATTCATAAATAGTGGCAATGGGTTTCTCATGATTTATCATTGTTGATGGAGCGCGTGTGGTTAACCGGCACATCAATTAGAGATGATAAATGACATTGAGGTTACCGAGCACATTTGCATGGCTATTCACATCCAGATTGTGATCCTCGGCATCCCAGTCACAAACAGTGGAGCAAATCCGAGATTAAACATGTCATTGAACAATTCAATGAATCTCAACAGATCTAGGAATTTCATAAGATGAAATTGATAAGTGTTTTATCTACCTTAATGACCATTATGTTGTGATTACGGCATCCCTCTTCACACCATAGTTGGGATATTTTGGATCCTAGCCTTATTAAATAACATATTGGGTAATTATTTAAAAGGATCAATTAAACTAATAAATTATGTTTCTTTTATAGATGTCAAGTGTCAATTCTCCTCCTTCTCCTCCTTCACCCACTTCTAAAAGCCTCAGAAAGTACCTGCCAAATATGGAAAGGCTGACTGGCCTGAACTGTAAGGAATGGCTTCGCAGTTGGAGACTGGTTCTCGCTATTACTGGCAAGCTACAACTCATTAAGTATCCAATCCCGGTTCCACCATAACAAGTCATCATAAAAAGTCTTAATGATGAGCATAACTTCTTAATTGATGAATCCGAAAAAATTCATGACCTCATGCTATTGACCATTAACCCCAAGTTCCGCAAGGATTTTGACTCCCTGGGGCCATATGAGTTAATGCAATCGGTTGAGGAAAAGTTCCAAAAACCAATTGAAGAGGAACGAGCTAGGATCTTCAAAAGACTTGCAGAGTGCAAGCTAAAAGAAGGAAGTAGCATTGATTCGCATGTTCTCCAAATTGAAGCATACATAGGCGAATTGTACCAACTTGGTTACTCCATGAGTCAGGAAATGAGTATTGACATCCTACTCGCTTCGCTGACTAGTATGTACGATCTGTTCATTCAGACGTATAGAAAGGAAGGCCAGAAAAATACTTTTATGGAAATGCGTCCACTGTTGACTTTATACAAGTCTCTTTTGGACAGGCATATCTCCAATGAGTCAGCTACTTCTGGATTGAGTCCAGTGAAGAGACACAGCAAGAAACGATCCAGATCGTCTGGACATGTCTCAAACTGGGAATCCATAGAATCGGATACAGTCACGGAAAGATTGGAAGACGCTCCAAGGTAAAAATATTTTGAAAGCTCAGGTACATCTAAAATCCACAAAACTCATGATCCATAATTTCTTGATGCATGATGTGATAGTCACATTTTGGTTTGTATGCAGGAAATCAGTAGGGTACGGGACTTTGGCGCATAGGAGCACATTTGGATTGGATCTCCAGCTCATGCAGTTTTGAAGTTTAGTTAGATACTACAATCTTGTTATTAGCTTATTAGATGCAAGCGACATTGTTTGTCATATAGTACATTGTTCAAGGATGTTTTCGGTTTTATAAAATGTTAATTTTCTTTTAATACATGTTTATTTAATTTATCCTTGAAATGTTGTATGAGTGTGTTAATTGCATGAATGGTAATGACTTGAATGATGATACATCCAAAGTGTTTGGATTCATGAATTGTGTTTTCTATGATTGTTAAAAGAAATTTTATAAGGACCAATTCAACCAAAGGTCCAGTTGGACAGGACTTTGGAATCATTTGACTTAGAGTCACATGATGAATTGAGTTATTAATAAAAACATGTGAGGCAAGAAATGAATCACCCAAATATCCAGTTGGACAGGACTTTGGAATCATTTGACTTAGAGTCACATGATGATTAAGTTCTTCATAAAGCACATGTGGCAAGAAATGAATCACCCAAAGATCCAGAGGATAAGATTTTGGAATCAGTTGACTTAGAGTCAAGTGATGATTGAAAGTCTTTAACAAAATTAACAAAGTCATAAATTTACATAGAGATGTAAAAGATGTCAATATCATAAGCAACGGACACATCAATTGATGTATATTGCTCGATCTTCAAATAGAACATAATTGTTTATACTTCACGATATTTGTCAATCAGTATGACGAATATGGCTTCGCTTATCAGAATAAGCGATTGAATTGAAACCTTGAACAGTTCAAGGTCTTCAAAGGAAGTATGAGATCCACAGAACCTGAGTGACATCATAAACTGAGAAATATTTCACAGCTTATTCTCTTCCAAGAATATTAATGGTTATAATTGAAGGGTTTCTATGCAATCAATGAACACAAAATATTCCTAAGGTTCACATGCAACCCTAATAAGATCTATGTTTTCTTCTATGAAGATTATAACTAAAAACCTAAAGGATACAATTCAATTCTAAAGAAGAATTAGGAAAACCAACCTTTGATCTTATGATCCTTCAAGCAAGCAGCAAAAGAATCCTGCCTCAAATGCAAGTCACACCCAAGTGATGGAAGAATTAGTCCAGCAGAGTAATTCTAGAGAGAGGGAGGCGTGGGATTTAGGGCACCCAGGGGGTTCCTTATATAGCCTCCTAGGGTTACACCTGAAACCCTAGAAAGCCTCCAAGTGGACAAGGCTTTTGGACACTTGGACCAGACTCCCCAAAACCCTAATAGGGTTTCGCCAAAACCCTGGAGGCTCCTCCAGGGTGGCGCCAACTTTGCCCCATGTTTTTACCTGGCCAGTTATTCAACTATTGAATAAATGCCAAACCAGTCCCTCCATATTTTAATTAATTAATTTAATCACTGAATTAAATCCAATTAATTCTAGATTAAATCTTAATTAATTATTATAGTTTCTAATTAATATATTAACACTTAAATATATTAATAAACCATATATATATATATTTCCTATTGATTTATTATACAATAAATCAACTATTCTCTCTACTGAACTATATATCTATCCTCCATCTATGAAGGCAACCCAAATGGACTTTGTTTTTATTCATAAGATAAATACAATTATAAGTCATGGCTTAGACACCTAATCCAACAGTCTCCCACTTGGATAAGTCTATGACTTTAATTGTCTGAACTCTGACCCAGTCAGTTCTGTCCAAAGATAAGTGATCTGATGATCCTCCGTCCAACAGGATATTTTCAGACTCAAGACATGGACTAACATCAATCTTGGTCTGATACTCTGTTTCTCGATTTCTGATTTGCATATGACTTTAGAGACTACTAATTGAACACATCAATTAGTCCTGGTTGGCCAACACTTTCAGTCAACTTCAAAATCATCGAGAGGCCTACAGATATCTGTTTCCCATCGGGTCAGGGGACGGATAAGTTTCGACTTATATGTCCATATCTTTTGCGGGTCCGAATACATACAACAATGCGTTTTATAACACCGAGTTACTGGCGCGTTTTCCGCATTGTCAATAAGCACTTGTATCGCAAATAACATATCATATCTCTCCACTTAAAGATCACCGGATATTATCGTCTTAACATTGCTCGTGATATAATCCATGAAGCAATCTGTTAAGCGCAGGTTTATCCAATACTCAAATCTCTATTTTCTAAGTACTCATGAACGTTGCAGCAGTCTTACTGCAATGTCTAACTCATTAGACAGTCTGCAACCAATTCATGACAGTCTTAGTTCATACTTACTTCCTAACAGTATGATCGACTGTGGAGTTTTAAATAATCTAATTATTAAGGAAGTTAAACATGCAAATATAGAAACACAGAAATAAACAATTGACAAAGGCAGTAACAATACTCATTTATAAATCTCAATTATAAAATCATCGAGTCAATTACATTTATACTATTACAAGTTTCTAATCTATCTAATTGCTAAAACTAATATCATCCTCAATCCAATGCTCCGAGAATGCTGATTGTGCTTGATCCTATTCAGAGCCTTAGTCAAAGGATCAGCAGGATTGTCTTCTGATGATACTCGCTTAACCAGTAAGTGCCCTTCTTCTACTTGATGTCGAATGTAGTGGTACTTTCTTTCGATATGCCTGGACTTTCCATGGTCTCACGATTCCTTTGTCAAGGCGACCGCTTCTTCATTATCGCAGAAAAGTTCCACCGGGTCCTGAATGCTCGGGACAACTCCAAGGTCCTCGATAAAGTTCTTTAGCCAAGCCGCTTCCTTAGACGCTTCACTTGCTGTGATGTACTCTGATTCGCACGTTGAATCAGCCACCGTTTCATGCTTGGAACTTTTCCAAGTGACCGCTCCACCGTTCAAAAGAAATACCCAGCCCGACTGGGACCGTCCACTGTCCCTATCAGTCTGGAAGCTGGCATCTATATATCCACTCACTTTTAACTCATCACTGCCACCAAGGACTAATACCATATTCTTTGTCCTTCGCAGATACTTGAGTATGTTCTTGACTGCAATCCAATGTGCTTTTCCAGGATTACCCTGGAACCGACTAACCATGCTCAGTGCATAGGATACGTCGGGACGAGTACATGTCATAGCGTACATGATCGACCCTATTGCCGAAGCATAAGGCACCCTACTCATTTCAACTATTTCCTCATCGGTACTCGAACTTTGAGTCTTACCCAATTTAGTATTACTTTGGATTGGTAACTCTCCCTTTTTGGAATTTTCCATGTTAAATCTCTTTAACACCTTTTCCAAATATGTACCATGGCTTAAACCTATCAATTTTCTCTTTCTATCTCTAAGTATTCTTATCCCGAGAATATAAGCCGCTTCCCCTAGGTCTTTCATGGCGAAACACTTCCCGAGCCAAGCCTTAACATTTTGCAAGGTCGGAATGTCGTTTCCCATGAGCTATATGTCATCAACATACAGCACCAGGAAAGTGACTATACTCCCACCAGCCTTGACATATACACAGGACTCATATTCACTCCTAGAGAAACCAAACTCTTTGACTTTCTCATGGAAGCAAAGATTCCAGCTGTGAGATGCCTGCTTCAACCCGTAGATTGATCTTTCAAGCTTACATACTTTACCAGGGTGCTTTGTGTCTACAAAACCTTCTGGCTGACTCATGTAAACACCTTCAGTCAGTTTCCCGTTAAGGAAAGCAGTTTTGACATCCATCTACCAGATTTCATAATCATGAAATGTAGTTATGGCAAGCATTATCCTGATTGACTTAATCTTGGCTACTGGTGAGAAGGTTTCATCATAGTCAACCCCCAGGCTTTGAGTGAATCCCTTCGCAAGCAGCCGAGCTTTATAAGTATGCACTTTTCCATCCATGTCGGTCTTCTTTTTGAAGATCCACTTGCATCCGACTGTCTTTCGACCCGGTACATTGTCAACCAAGTTCCAAACTTGATTGTCATACATGGACTTTATCTCGCTGTCCATTGTCTCTTTCCATTTTGCAGACTCGGGGCCTGCCACTGCTTCACGGTAGTTAGTCGACTCATCCAAATTAGTCAATGTACGATCACTGACTAACGTGTCTCCGTCCGAAGTAATATGGAAACCATAGAACTCGGGCGGCATGCTAACTCTACCTGAATGCCTAAGGGGCAACGAAATGTCGGTGGGTCCAACAGGAACTTCTTCCTCATGTTGGTTGCTAGTTTCTTCCAAGGTTGTTTCATCGGGCGTCTCCTGAATTTCTTCGAGATCGATCGTACTCCCACTGTCCTATTTGGATATGAGTTCTCTCTCTCGAAAAAACCCCCGTCTTGCTACAAAGACCACGTCCTCGCTCGGTCTGTAGAACAAGTATCCAAAAGACTGTTTCGGGTATCCGATGAAGTAACACCTCTCACTTCTTTCTGCAAGCTTATCTGAAGTATCTCGTCTCACGAATGCTTCACAGCCCCAGACTTTGATGTGTGCCAACGAGGAAAATTTCCCCGTCCACATCTCGTGCGGTGTTTTCGCAACCTTCTTGGTTGGAACAAGATTTAGGATATGGGTGGCAGTCTCTAAGGCATACCCCCATAAATGGATTGGAAGTGAGGCTCGACTCATCATGGAACGAACCATGTCCAACAAGGTTCGGTTTCGCCTCTCAGCAACACCATTCAGCTGAGGTGTTTTTGGAGGCGACAACTGTGAAACAATTCCACATTCCTTGAGGTAATCGAGAAACTCGATACTAAGATACTCACCGCCTCTGTCGGATCTAAGCATCTTTATCTTTCTGCCCAATTGATTTTCCGCTTCATTCTTAAACTCTTTGAACTTTTCAAAGGTATCCGACTTATTCTTGATTAAGTAGATATACCCATATTTACTAAAATCGTCGGTAAAGGTCACATAGAACCGCATGCCATCTTTAGTGGTTGTTCTGAAGGTACCACACACATCTGTGTGTATGATATCCAACAGACCTTCACCTCTTTCAAATGAACCTTTGAATGGTGATTTTGTCATCTTGCCAAGTAAGCAAGATTCGCATACATCATCCGACCCGAGGTCGAATGATTCCAACACTCCATCCTTTTGGAGTTGGGCGATGCGTTTCTTGTTTATATGGCCAAGGCGACAATGCCACATACATGCCTTTTCTATACCGCTTGAAGCATCAATAGCTAATACATTTTTAGCATAGTTATCAACAAACATAATAGATTCATACACTCCATCACAAGGCATAGCATTAAATATGAAGACATTATTTTTGAAAACTGAAATTGAACCATTCAATTTATTAAACTCGTAATAAAAGCCTTGTTTAAACAATGCATGAAATGAAATTATGTTCTTTGCCATATCAGGCGCATAGCAACAATTATGTAAATCTAATCTAACTCCACTACTCAGCATCAGTCCATAAACATCGATCTTGGTAACAGGTGACGTTCGCCTATTCCCCATGACCAGGTTCAGTCTGCCATGCTCTAGCTCCTTACTTTCCTCTAGGCCCTGCAAATCAGAACAAATATGAAAACCACATCCTGTATCAAGGACCCATGAACGGGAAAAAGATGAGTTATGAGATATAGAATACGTACCTGCCTGTGACAGTTTCACTTTACCGTCCTTGACGTCCTACAGATACGTTGGGCAGCTCCTCTTCCAATGACCCTTCTGCTTGCAGTAAAAGCAGTCGGCCTCTTTGGGGTTCCGAACATGTGGAATTCCGGAAGACTTACCTTTCGGGGCACCGTTAGATGACCCGGCATGAGTCTTTTCCCTCCAGTTCTGCTTAGGAGGGCCTTTCCGTTTCTTTCCCTTTTCGGAGCCAATAGCCAGGACAGGCGGGTTGACAGGGAGCACAGCCTTTCCCTTCATCCCGTCCTCAGCCGTACGAAGCATGCAGTGTAACTCAGCTAGATTTGCCTGGTTGTTGTTCAAATGATATGCCAGTGTGAACTGGTCATAATAACTGGGCAAGGAGTTTAGCACTATGTCAACTGCTAAATCCTCATGGACAGGCATTTCCAGCTTTTTAAGCCTTTCCACATAACCATGCATCCTCTGCACATGTGCACAGATGGACTCGCCCTCCTTGGGCTTGCTGTTAGTGAAAGCTTTTACAACCTCACGCCATTCGATGCGCTCTTGCTTGCGGAACCTTTCCGCGAGCTCTTTGTGCATCTCGTAAGGCCAATAATCCTCATAGATACGCTGCAGTTCAGGGTTCATAGTAGCGATCATGATGCAAACCACTTTGGTTGCATCATCAGAGTGTTTAGTGTACGCAGCGATTTCCTCGGGAGTAGCGGTTTCAGTGTCCACATCAACAAGCTCGATTTCCAAAATGAAACACCCGACTTTTAAAACAAAAACACCCCTGAAAATTTTTCATTTAAAACATAGGTTTCAGTACTTAAAACCATAAACAAAGGGATATATTTTTAATAAAAACGGGTACAAGTGTATCAAGGAGTATACAAATATAGTAACCTCCTTATAAGCCGGGCTGCTACTGACAGCATCTACAAGTCCACTTCTTGAGTCACGGACTTTATCCTTACCCTTATCAGGGTTATGCTAACCTGCAGGGACATTTAACAAACGGTATGAGCTTCGAGGCTCAGTGAGTAATCGTATCTGCGAATAACATGTATAAAATATATTTGTATATCTGTCTGGATATCGAATCCAAACTCCTAGCCTTACTGGCTGACCACATATCTCTTAGGATTTCACATCCTAATTTTTGTAGCCTTACAGGCTACATCATTACAACATGCAATTATCAAACCACATCAGTTATTTGCACAGATAATCATATCTAATCATTTCTGTCCCATGTTTCTTAGTCACAACGGACCACACCGTATTTCATGGCTATTTAAGCCGCACCACGAGTCATAACTAAATAAGCTGCACCAAAACATTGTCAATATATAAATCATAGCCCTCAGGCCGCACCAATTGGTTTCAATACCCCAATATCATAGCCAAAAGGCCGCACCATGTTCCTGTAACAATATCATAGCCAAAAGGCCGCACCATGTACCTGTAACAATATCATAGCCAAAAGGCCGCACCATGTACCTATAACAATATCATAGCCGTATAGGCCGCACCAGTTGGATATAGTATCCAATATCATAGCCATATAGGCCGCACCAGTTGGATATAGAATCCAATATCATAGCCATATAGGCCGCACCAAATATCATGGCCATTTAGGCCGCACCAGTTGGATTTAACATCCAATATCATAGCCACAAGTGGCCGCACCATTTTATTTCATTTCATTTTATAATCATTTATGGCTCACGGCTCCGTTCTTGTCATTTCATTGACTCACGGCTTATCCGGTATTGCCTTTTTATTGACTCACAGCTCCGCTCTTGTCTATCGCAGACTCACGGCTTATCTGGTATTGTCTTTTAACGCATCTGTAAACTATCGGGTTTCGTCCTCCAAATCTGTTTCAATCTGTAACAGTTTAATCAACACATATCATACGTGGTATAAGTGAGATTACTCACCTGGATGCTAGCTGCATTTAAATCCCGGTTGTTTCTTGCCTTTGCGTGCACCACAACCATTTTGTCCCATACCTATTTATCCATTTCATATCAAATGATAATAGGTTAATAATCATCTAAATTGACTCTAATACATAAGAGTCCAATATTATGCAGCTATAAACTATCCCTAGATGATAAACTTTCCATTTACCATCTTTTCATGAGTTTTACTATTCACCGGGGCATTCGTATCGATCTACAGTGCCTCCGAGGGGTCGAAAACTCAATATAAAAATTTTCCCAAACTTTTCAGACCATAACGAGCCTACGGTTCAAGTTTGAGCTAAATCGGACAAGCCAAACAAAAGTTAGCGTTTCTGATTCCCTGTCTGGTGGGCGCACTGCGCCAGGTATCAGGCGCACTGCGCCTGGGCGCACCCCGCCCTGCGCCTGGGCAGTCTCCTGATCAGTCGCGATTTGTGCACTGTAGCACGCAGTTTTGGCCTATTAAGTCCTTAATCCAGTTCTTAATCGTATGGGGTTTGTTCCTAGGCTAAAACCTTCTATTAAGACAAGGTTTTCAACCATTAAAACCCACTCAATCAATCAAGGAAGAATTAGGGTTCTTAGTTCCAAAAACCCCAAAACTTCAAATTCATCAATAATAGCAACCTACTTCCATATTCTTGAATTAAGTCCTTTTAGCATGACTTATTGGAAGTATTAAACCATTATAAACTACAATTCATTACTGAAATTTCAGTCATCATGTTAATTTCATCAAGAACACTCAAGAACTTAGGTTAGAATTCAATACTAACCTTATTTAACCTAGGAATCACCAATTCCAAGCTATGATTCCAATTCCATGCTTCAATCTCCATGATCTCTGCAGAAATCGCACCAAGGATCCTCTCCCGTTGCTGCACAAATGGCCAGTCAAAGAAGAGAGTCAACCCTTCTATTTATACTTCAAAACTTTACAATTTTAGTCCCTAAGTTCCATTTCTTGAACTTTTGGCACTAATATCAAGTTTTATCACAATATACTTTCTTTTCTTATGTTTTTGTCACAAGCAAACAATATTTTTACATATTTGGTCCTTCACTTGGTCAAATGACCAAATTACCCCTTTTATGGTAAAATGACCAAAAATCAGTTTTTATAACATTTTAAGTCCAAAACTCAAAATATTATTTCAAACCAAATTCTTTTCTGTCCAAAAGACCAAATTACCCTTCTAAGGTAAAATGACCAATTTACCCTTTTTATTATATTTACATAAAAAAAGTGTCTTGGCGTTACAAATTCTCCCCTCCTTCAAAAGATTTCGTCCCCGAAATCATACAAACAAGCGAGGGTAATTCTTTCTCATTACAATTTCGATCTCCCATATCATATGGAAACCTCTATGGTATTGCCTAAGCACTTAACCATACTAGTCTTCTTATTTCATGGTTATATTACTGTTCATCGAACATTCCTCCGGTTGTCCCGGGTACCATAACTTCTCATCTACCTCATTTCAGCATGAGGTATTCATTGAAATTTTATCAATCCATGTTCTCAGAACTATGAGACCCATAGAAAACATTACAAATATCTTGAAGTTCATCAAGAATCTTCGATTAGTACACCAAAATTCTTGCTCTTTGGGACATATGGAAAGTTCCAATAATTAAGGACTTAACTTTCTTTTCGTCCCAAACAGATTTTTAGTCTTTCCAAAGGATATTTTGAGTATCACCATCTTCCCTCACTTGGAGTTTCAACGGTTTTACTCGATGGTCCACGTACTACTTTTAC
Source organism: Cichorium intybus (assembly GCA_023525715.1). Lineage (NCBI taxonomy): Eukaryota > Viridiplantae > Streptophyta > Magnoliopsida > Asterales > Asteraceae > Cichorium > Cichorium intybus. The sequence goes on from CM042012.1 coordinate 140,035,352, forward strand.
TGCTTCTTAGCCATTTTCAGATTTTTCAACTTTTTCTCGTATTCATCAAGTCTTCTTTTTAGCTTGTACCACCGTCAAGGATCTAGCCAACGGCTGTTCCACATCTTCAATCCTATAAGTCAAAGGATAACACGGTTCCCCGTACTACACTTCATACAAGTCTGTAGAATACTAATATGTAAACTATTATTTCTTACAAATTCTACCAACGATAGGCGATCTTCTCATCTTTCACCAAGGTCTGTTATGCGAATTTCAAGCATATCTTCTAAAGTCTGCGTCATTATTTCATCTTGTTTATCAATCTGCAAATCTTATACAGTACTAACTAGTACTTTTGAGCTAATTATTTTTGAAATTTATGCCAAAATCAACGAATAATTCTATTATCTCGGTCTGATACAATCCGTGTCGATAATTCACGTCGACAATTTACTTTATCTATGTAGCTTTTCGCTACTTTTCAATATTAATTTCTTCCTTAGTCAGTATAAATCTACACTGATTTCATCAATCAACCTGCAATTACCCATATGGTGTCATACCCATGCGGTACTTGCAAAGACTTTACTACAAAGTCTATGATATTTTCCGTCCCATTTCTTCTTTGGGACCCACAACGGTTAAATTTTCCGTATGTTTCTAATGATTTGACTGTAGTTACACACAAGTCAAACACTTTTCACATGTCTTTCAATGTCTTTCTTTAGTCCCGGCCCCCAATACATAGGTTATACCACTCTACACAGTTTGGTACTGCCCCGGGCATTCTGCATATCTACCCAAATATACATCTTTTAAGGGTAAATTTTCATATCTCGCTTTGCTTTGGAACTCACATACACAACCACCAAGGGTTTTAAATCGCCGTGAGTTTCTAACTAGCTTCTTTCAATAGCTAGTCATTCATTCACTATTCACGTTTTCAGACTTGCACACTTCTTCTTGTACTACCCGAATCAACTCAGGTAATCAATTCGCCACACTCACGCATGTGGTTGTATCTTTCAAAAGATACTCTTTTCAATTCAAGGCATCTATAGCCACATCTGCCTTTTCGAGATGGTACAAGATTTCATAACCGAAATCTTTAAGTAACCCATCTATCTTTGCTATCTCTTATTTAGCTTCTTTTGATCAATTAAGTATTTCAACTTTTATGATCTTATAAACAATAAGCTTTACACCATACTAGTAGTGTTTCCAAAGCTTAAATGCCAAATCCATAATTGCTACTGCAATATCATGTATCCAAAATCAACTCTGGATGCATTTCTATAAAACAATTTATCTTCTCCGCTTAGCAATAATGCTAACACCGGAGTTTCACACAAGGTTTGTTTCAACCTTTGAAAAGTTACATGTGGTCCTTCTACTCACTCCAACTTTTCACATTTCTTGGTCAACTTTAGTCAGCTAAACAGCAACCGAGGAGCAGTTTTCTACAACTCTCCTATAATAACCCGCCAATCCAAGGAACTACAAATTTCAGTCAGATTCCTCAGGCGGTTCCAGTTTTATCACATCATCAATTCCACTGGATTTATTTTATCATCTTTGGCACTATTATCATGCCCAAAGAATTGAAACTTCTTTTAGCCAAATTTTCATACTTGGAGAATTTTACATATCACTTAACTCAGTGAAGTAACTCCAATATCTGGTACAAATGTACATCATATTCAGTCTGGTTTCGAGAATATCAGATTCTCGGTAGTCAATGTACATACACATTAACTTTTCTTTCTTCGTTTCAAACAAGATAGGGCTCCACACGATGACACATTCGGCCATATGAGACCCCAATTCAAAAACAATTTCTTCCAATTGTTTTACCACTCTGCCATCTCTGCAGAGGCTTATCAATATAGAGCCTAAATAACAGAAACGGCTCCCAAGACCAGCTTAATCATAAGCTCTTCTCGCCAATCTGGCAAAAATCCTGTAAGTTCTTTTCAAAAGAAACATCCAAGAATTTATTTAAAGTAGTACACTATTATCACCGCTTTATTTAGCTTGGCCCATACCACGTATGCCAACTACAACATCATTCCTTTACTAACTCTTTTCCGAGTTTAAGCAAAGAAAAATAACCGGTATTCTCAACAACGGTCATTTACCATGGATTTTCGTCCATTTCATTTCTGATTTTTGAACCATAATGTTCATTTTTCTACAAGTCATGTTAGCACCATTCATTGCTAACCAATTCATATACACTAGTTCTTCAAATTCATTGGTAGGCATCGGCTCTAGATTTATAGGGAAAAATGGTCCCGTAAATCCTAGGCAGACTACCTTCCAGGTGTTCAATATCTTGAACATATTTGCTATTTGATATAGCCAGTTCCAAAATTTCATCCATAATCGTTGATGAAATATTCAGACAAGACATCAAAGTCATCGATCCAAAGCATAGCTTCATGGATCATATATAACATATACGGGGTTATATTCAAAACAATTATATCGGAGATCATATCAGTCTCCTCACGAGCTTTTTCCATAGTCTGTTGGAATGCTCAAGGTATCACTGGTCCTTTTCGACCATTCGTTTCTTCTTTCATTCCTCCCCCGTTCTTTCCTGGGTTCATCACCCGTTACTCCACATTTAGCATGTGAGTGTTTCATAAGAAAGTGTTCTATAGCTCCGCTCTAGACACACTTCTGATCTATCCAACAAACTCGAGCAATCTGCTCCTATCATCTGCAATTTCAGCATGTCAACGGTAGAGTATCAACCCTACAATTTTCTCAGTGCTTTTCCTGCACTTTTCGCACTACATCACTTCTTTGTTTTGGTCCCATCCTTTTAAGGTTGGACCCAATTCGTGGTAACTTCTCCTGAAGCGTCCACTAACATTTTTTTCTGCTTTTCTTGTAGTCTCAGCTACTTTTCTTTCACCTTGATATCAATCAGGTGAGCACCCAATTTCTTTTTCTGACCACAGCAACTACTGTTGCTTATCATGTGGATTTTCTGCTACTTGTCTCTGTGCCCCTCGTTCAATGGAGCCTTGAGAAAAGGACTGGTTCGCCTCTTAAAGCTGCACGCCCTAAATTCCTCTAAATACGATTCGCTGCTCATACTTCTTATACGTTAGAAGTCAGTAACGGTTAGGTTATATATGTATAATAACAACTATATACACCTAACGGTACATCGTGTCTACTGTCTCAAGGTTTAAGTCCAGGAATCTACTCTATAGACACCTAGTTCACTTAAACCTCGGCTCTGATACCAACTTGAAACACCCGACTTTTAAAACAAAAACACCCCTGAAAATTTTTCATTTAAAACATAGGTTTCAGTACTTAAAACCATAAACAAAGGGATATATTTTTAATAAAAACGGGTACAAGTGTATCAAGGAGTATACAAATATAGTAACCTCCTTATAAGCCGGGCTGCTACTGACAGCATCTATAAGTCCACTTCTTGAGTCACGGACTTTATCCTTACCCTTATCAGGGTTATGCTAACCTGCAGGGACATTTCTGTCCCATGTTTCTTAGTCACAACGGACCACACCGTATTTCATGGCTATTTAAGCCGCACCACGAGTCATAACTAAATAAGCTGCACCAAAACATTGTCAATATATAAATCATAGCCCTCAGGCCGCACCAATTGGTTTCAATACCCCAATATCATAGCCAAAAGGCCGCACCATGTTCCTGTAACAATATCATAGCCAAAAGGCCGCACCATGTACCTGTAACAATATCATAGCCAAAAGGCCGCACCATGTACCTATAACAATATCATAGCCGTATAGGCCGCACCAGTTGGATATAGTATCCAATATCATAGCCATATAGGCCGCACCAGTTGGATATAGAATCCAATATCATAGCCATATAGGCCGCACCAAATATCATGGCCATTTAGGCCGCACCAGTTGGATTTAACATCCAATATCATAGCCACAAGTGGCCGCACCATTTTATTTCATTTCATTTTATAATCATTTATGGCTCACGGCTCCATTCTTGTCATTTCATTGACTCACGGCTTATCCGGTATTGCCTTTTTATTGACTCACAGCTCCGCTCTTGTCTATCGCAGACTCACGGCTTATCTGGTATTGTCTTTAAACGCATCTGTAAACTATCGGGTTTCGTCCCCCAAATCTGTTTCAATCTGTAACAGTTTAATCAACACATATCATACGTGGTATAAGTGAGATTACTCACCTGGATGCTAGCTGCATTTAAATCCCGGTTGTTTCTTGCCTTTGCGTGCACCACAACCATTTTGTCCCATACCTATTTATCCATTTCATATCAAATGATAATAGGTTAATAATCATCTAAATTGACTCTAATACATAAGAGTCCAATATTATGCAGCTATAAACTATCCCTAGATGATAAACTTTCCATTTACCATCTTTTCATGAGTTTTACTATTCACCGGGGCATTCGTATCGATCTACAGTGCCTCCGAGGGGTCGAAAACTCAATATAAAAATTTTCCCAAACTTTTCAGACCATAACGAGCCTACGGTTCAAGTTTGAGCTAAATCGGACAAGCCAAACAAAAGTTAGCGTTTCTGATTCCCTGTCTGGTGGGCGCACTGCGCCAGGTATCAGGCGCACTGCGCCTGGGCGCACCCCGCCCTGCGCCTGGGCAGTCTCCTGATCAGTCGCGATTTGTGCACTGTAGCACGCAGTTTTGGCCTATTAAGTCCTTAATCCAGTTCTTAATCGTATGGGGTTTGTTCCTAGGCTAAAACCTTCTATTAAGACAAGGTTTTCAACCATTAAAACCCACTCAATCAATCAAGGAAGAATTAGGGTTCTTAGTTCCAAAAACCCCAAAACTTCAAATTCATCAATAATAGCAACCTACTTCCATATTCTTGAATTAAGTCCTTTTAGCATGACTTATTGGAAGTATTAAACCATTATAAACTACAATTCATGACTGAAATTTCAGTCATCATGTTCATTTCATCAAGAACACTCAAGAACTTAGGTTAGAATTCAATACTAACCTTATTTAACCTAGGAATCACCAATTCCAAGCTATGATTCCAATTCCATGCTTCAATCTCCATGATCTCTGCAGAAATCGCACCAAGGATCCTCTCCCGTTGCTGCACAAATGGCCAGTCAAAGAAGAGAGTCAACCCTTCTATTTATACTTCCAAACTTTACAATTTTAGTCCATAAGTTCCATTTCTTGAACTTTTGGCACTAATATCAAGTTTTATCACAATAAACTTTCTTTTCTTATGTTTTTGTCACAAGCAAACAATATTTTTACATATTTGGTCATTCACTTGGTCAAATGACCAAATTACCCCTTTTATGGTAAAATGACCAAAAATCAGTTTTTATAACATTTTAAGTCCAAAACTCAAAATATTATTTCAAACCAAATTCTTTTCTGTCCAAAAGACCAAATTACCCTTCTAAGGTAAAATGACCAATTTACCCTTTTTATTATATTTACATAAAAAGAGTGTCTTGGCGTTACAAAAACATACTCTTTATGTTCAAACCTTAAAGCCATTTTGATGTTACGGATCTAGTCATTATAGTTGGTGCCGTCCAACGTCACCTTTGAGCATAATGACAGAATCGAGGTGACATTACCGAGATTTGAGTGGGGAACGGATTGGTCAGAAGACATCTGAACAAGAAGAAGGTAGTTTTAATTAGATATAATAATAATAATAACCCTTATATTCACCCAAGAACAAATATAAGGCTAGGATCCTACAATAACAATCTACAATACCGAAAAGGGATGCCGTAATCAATATTGTAAATTTTATCAGGTAGGCGAATGACGATTCAGCCAATTCCACAGCGGAAACATAATCATATTATAATGGAATTCCTAGTTTCTTTGAGATTTACCGAACTGTTCGATAGCATGTTTTAATCTCGGGAATGCCCTGCTGTTTATGACTGGGATACCGAGGATCACAAACCGGGTGTGAATAACCATGCCAATTGCTTGGTACTCTTGAAGTCAATTGTCATGTCTAATTAACGTGCCGGTAATCCACACACGCTCCGTTAATAATGACAAAATCAATAAACCCATCACGACTCATTGCGGACCCCAGTTGGCGTGCCGGTAAACCACACACGCTCCACCAACGTTCCACAAAGTGCAATGTGCAATTTCATGGATTAGCACCAATTCACGTTTTTAACCTAAAGTAACTAGATTGGGGTTTGTTTTAAGGTTCTAGTACTTTCAATTATAACATTATACATTTAAGAGGCTTTAGCGGTTCTATCATACCCGTTCGGCTAACGACACTCGACTGACCAGGAGAGCGGTGGGTAAGAGTAGATACCTATTAGACTAACATTTTATAGTCAGTCGCCTTATACCCTCTTTATAGTACAGTTTTGTGAATGAGGCCTACTAACGGTAGACTAACCAATTTTTCTTATATATATTAAATTAACTTTTAATCATAAATATATATAAGATATATTTTAATCTCATTAGAATTAATTTTATCTTAATTTTCGCAAAATTTAACTAATTTTTTGAAAATTTTAATTAATTCTTTAAACCGATTTAATTGGTCTTTTAATTAATCAATTAATTAAATTAATTAAATCTAGGATAGATATTATCAAATTAATCAAATTAATTATCTATCATGGTCCCTATGGTGATCGAAATTAGCAAGGCACACAAAAGGGTTCAAGTTATTTCAATTATTCCAATTACCAAAAATAACAACATACTTTTATGGCAAGCAAATCAAGCAACCAAAAGGGGGGACCAAAGGGCATGGCGGCTAGGGTTAGGAAACCCTAGCCTTGAAATCGACAAGGCCATCTCCAAGGGTTTAATTTTCGCCAAAAACCCTTAGGCACAAAACAATTCATGCAGTTCAAATCAATTCACAAGAAAACAGCCTAAGCTCTGATACCACTGAAGGGTTTCTATGCAATCAATGAACACAAAATATTCCTAAGGTTCACATGCAACCCTAATAATATCTATGTTTTCTTCTATGAAGATTAGAACTAAAAACCTAAAGGATACAATTCAATTCTAAAGAAGAATTAGGAAAACCAACCTTTGATCTTATGATCCTTCAAGCAAGCAGCAAAAGAATCCTGCCTCAAATGCAAGTCACACCCAAGTGATGGAAGAATCAGTTTAGCAGAGTAATTCCAGAGAGAGGGAGGCATAGGATTTAGGGCACCTAGGGGGTTCCTTATATAACCTCATAGGGTTACACCTGAAACCCTAGAAAGCCTCCAAGTGGACAAGGCTTTTGGATACTTGGACCAGACTCCCCAAAACCCTAATAGGGTTTCGCCAAAACCCTGGAGGCTCCTCCAGGGTGGCGCCAACTTTGACCCAGGTTTTTACCTGGCCAGTTATTCAACTATTGAATAAATGCCAAACCAGTCCCTCCATATTTTAATTAATTAATTTAATCACTGAATTAAATCCAATTAATTCTAGATTAAATCTTAATTAATTATTATAGTTTCTAATTAATATATCAACACTTAAATATATTAATAAACCATATATATATATATATATATATATATATATATATATATATATATATATATATATATATATATATATATATATATATATATATATATCCTATTGATTTATTATACAATAAATCAACTATTCTCTCTACTGAACTATATATCTATCCTCCATCTATGAGGGCAACCCAAATGGACTTTGCTTTTATTCATAAGATAAATACAATTATAAGTCCTGGCTTAAACACCTAATCCAACAATAATATGTCTTAGGGAAGATAATGGAGTTTTAATCGAAATAGTTCGATCCTCGATGGATGAGATACATCGTCAATTAGTTTCCGATGAATTGAAGACCAGTCAGACCATATAAACCATATTCCGACCACATCCTAGACTAAGTAGGTATTGCAGACACTGTCTCAAATGTAAAGCTGGGATTATCCCACTTGTACATATAAAGTCCAGGGTCTTGTAGTGTTTATCCGAACCTCATGACTAGCCTGAACATGATCAGCAATGTCGTTTCATTGGCTATCCTGCTGCAACTGTAAAAGAAGATCTCTTTTAGAAAGAACTCATGTTCTAAGAAAACAGTGGGAGTTGGGACGGTCCTGAATGAGTTCAGGATTAGCCAAGTGAAAGAACCTTTAGTCATCATTAGGCTTGGAGCTGAAATCAGATTTCTGTTTTACAACTGACATAATCTCCTCTTGACCAGTAGAATTGATCACCATCATAAGTAGTTATGATCGGGGTGACATACCGATTGGTGGTAAAACACTATAGTTGGTACGGATTTACAATCCGATTACTTAGAAGCATTGGTGAGCTCGGTTGCTGCCAAACAAGAGAACCTTAGGGCGAGACACAGTCTATGTGAAAATTTGATTGATTTTACACCTGGTTTAAAAACCAGTGAGAGTAACTGAATCATCAAAAGAAAGCAACATGGATAGATACATACCTTCAGAACATCTGGTTGAGTGAGACGATACTCAGAGTCAAGTAATTGATTCCGGGAGAAGCACTATCAATAGAAGATGAAATCTGAAAGGATACTGCATGGCACATTGTGAATCGTTAGTGGAGCACGTGTGGATCACCGACGCACTAATAGGGACTCACAAAGAGTGTCCCAGTACATAGGTACATGGGCCCAGGATTTCCCCACGGGCATCTCGTAAGAAAGGATATTCAGATTCTCAAAAATATGCCAAAGGATTGGATTTTGAGAAAGGGCTGAAAGATTTCCATTAAGATGTCAAAAAGGTTTGGATTCTCAAAATGTGCCAAAAGTCATGGATTTTATGAATAGTCCATAACCGTGTCAAAGCCAGTGGGAGTGTCGTTGTTATCTACTATCTCTATATGTGGGTTACATACTGTTTCTAGGAAACGTCTCTTTTCATTACAAAGTGTAATGACTTGGTGTTAAGAGACGGATCGCTATGAAATACTTAATAGAGATACGGCATACTCAGGTGGTTGTAAATATCCATGAGATAGATCGAAACTCTGCCAAGATGATATTGATGAGATTCAAGATGCATAGCCCTAGGAAAGGAGTTTCCTATCATTGCAATGTGTAATGAATTGGCATGAAAGAAATAAAGAAGGTGCAACATACTCACGTAATTCACAGTCATCTATTGGATAGATGAAATCGTTAGCATAGACCTAGCCATTATAAGCATGATCTTGATAAGATTCAAGATGCATGAGAAGAGTCTCCGAAAGGAAATAGTCTTTCGAAAAACATGACACAAGGATTATAAATAATCTTTGAATTCTGAAAGGGTTTGGAATAATATTAGATCGGGTTCCACAAGTTTCTTGGATCGATCAGAATGTCATGAACATATCCTGATGACTTGATGCTTAGGGCATGGTAAGTTAGATTCAAGACATTGTCTGGCTGGGAATACTGGATGGATTGTTTGAACTTACGTGAGAATTCATTGGGAAATGATATGGGTGAAAGTGATAGTAATAATTTGAAAGATTTTTCAAAGTGGAATTATTAACGTCAGGACATGATGTTAAAGGACTTCATGGTTAAAGAATCTCGTTGGTTTTCTGATGGAGCGCGTGTGGTTCACCGGCACATCATGGCACCTCGAAATAGTCTTAGGGTGCAGTCAAGTAGACTAAAGACCCCAAGAACCATAGGAAGTCACAATACACATTACCAGAATGGAGTTAGTAGAGAAAAAGATAGGATAATATATTGAGATGTCATCGGAAGAGCATCCGATTGGACCATCTGCAATAAAATGTATCAGTGTAAGACACTTTGGATACATAGAAAGAGTAAAAGATTCATGAAGACATAGATATAAAAATTAGAATTGAAAGTTTAAAAGAAATCTTGAAACCGATAATAGTTTATGACAAGATCCGACTTGGTGATTACCTCGTGGAGACTTGGTAATAAGCAGGAGTAGCTACCAGTCAGATATTTATGTTTCACTTTCGCATGTTTTACTTCCTGAATAATTTGATTATTCAGAAAGGTCCACAGTCGCTCATGCTTTGGGAAGTAAGTATTGAATCAAGACTGTCATGAATTGGTTTGTAGACTGTCTAAGGAGTTAGACATAGCAATATGATTGCTACAACATTCATGAGTACTTAGAAATAGAGATTTGAGTATTGGATAAACCCACGCTCAATAGATTGCTTCATGGATTATATCACAAGCAATGTTTGAGACGATAATATCTTATGATCTTGAAGCAGAGAGATATGAGTTATAATTTACAAGGCAGTTGTTCATTGATAATACGAAAATGCATCGGTAACTTGATGTTATAAAACGTGTTGTTGTGAATGATTTGACTGGTAAAAGATATAAGCATATGAGTCAAAGCTTATTTGTTAGTTGGCCCTGATGGGAAACAGATATCTGTAGGCCTCTCGATGATTTTTTAAGTTGACTTAAGTGCTGGCCAGCCTGGACTAAATTGATGTGTTCAATTAGAAGTCCTAAAGTCATAAGTAGAATCGGAAATCGGGAAACAGAGTATCAGACAGGGATTGATCTCAATCCATGTCTCGTGTCTGAAAATATATTGTTGGACGAAGGATCATATGATCACTTATCTATGGACAGAACTGACTGGGTTAGAGTTCGGCAGCAGTTTCTAGGAAGCTACAGTTTGCTGATCAATTAGAGGATAAATTAGTAATTATAGTCATAGACTTATCCAAGTGGGAGACTGTTGGATTAGGTGTCTAAGCCATGACTAATAATTTGTATTTACCTAATTGATAGTAGCAAAGTCCATTTGGGTTGCCCTCATGGCTAGAGGTTTAGCAGAAAATCTATGAGAGAGAAAGATTTATTTATTATATGATTAATAAATCAATAGAAATAAAATAAATAGTTTATTAATATATTATGGTGATAATATATTAATTAGAAACTATATTAATTAATTAGAAATTAATCTGGAATTAATTGGAATTAATTTGGTTATTAATTTGATTAATTAAAGGTGCAGGGGCTGAATTGTAATTATTCAATAGTTGAGTAAGTGATAATTATAGTAGTTTAAGTGGCCAACGAAATTATGGAGGGATTATCCATAATTTCGATTATTATATGTTAGGATAAATAGATTTGAATTGATAGATAAAGGTTTATCTTATTTGAATTCAAAAAGGTTTATCTGGTGGTCACTTGGAAACTATAAATAGATACCCCTAGGCACCATAAAAGCCATGACTTTTTCCACTCTTCCCTCTCTCTGGAACTTTCGAAAACCCTAGTTTTGGGTGTGACTTCATTTGAGGCAAGGCACTTGCGTTGCTTAGCTTGCAAGAAACAACTAAAATGTTAGTTTTCTGATTTTATTCTTTAGTAATTTTTCTTGTGGCCTTTTAGGAAATATTTATATGTTCAATAGTAGAAAACATAGATCCTCATAGGTTGCATATGAACATAGGGTTTTAGTTCATAGATTTGCATAAAACCTTTCAGATGGATGTGGCAATGTTGGTGGTAGTGGTTGCGACAGAGGTGGTGGTGGCAGCAGTGGTGGAGGCAACGACGGAGGTGGGGGTGGTGGTGGCAGCGTAGATGGTGGCAAAGGTGGTGGTGGCAGAGGTGGTGGTGACGGTAGTAATGGTGGCGACAAGTCGACAACGATGACGGAGGTGGCGGTGATGGTGGTGGCAGATGTAGAGGTAGTGGTAGTGGCGGAGGCGGTGGAAAAATAAACATTTGACTAAAGTTAAAACTTAAAAGATAACTTCTAAAATCATAATATATTTTTATATCTTCTGAAAAAAAAGGTCGATCATACCTTTTTATGTCTACTGTCATCTGAAAAACAAATAGTCTTTTGTTTTAATATCCGTCCGTGCGCAAACATAAGACGTCACGAATACCTTTTTTACAAAAAACAAATATCACATAAATGTACGCTTATGACATCGCAAGTCAAGGAAAAAAAACTCATGAACGAAGCAAGACGCTTCTTCAACATATGAACACTAAAATCACATGCCTAGTTAATAACCGTCGATGGCCGCCATATTTCTAGCTTAGTTTGCACTTGCTTCAAGTGGCTAGCCAAATCGTCTTCGTCATCGTTGATTCTCTATACTGATTCCGCCACCATGTCTCACCATCCAGACGTTAAGTTTAAGTGACTGAATGTCCTATTCAAATGTTGCAAGACCTGCAATTGTTGTCCCAACCATCACCCTGAACCCCACTATCACATGCTTAAATAGAAAACTGTCACCTAGGAATACAGGGCTGGAATAGTTTAGTAGTTGAGCACCAACTAAAAGCAATCCAACCATTGCAAATAGATTGAAGGTTATTAGGTTGAGAATTGGTTCTCTGATGGCGACGAGCCGATGACGGTTATGGCTACAAGTAATAGTAGACCCTGACTACAAGGATGGGGGTGGCGTGGTGGGCTTTAAGTGGAATCATCAACCAATCATGTATGAGATGTATGGTTACTAAGCTTTACACTTTAAGTAGTGAATTGAAATAGTTGGATGGGGCACTGAACTGCCCCAGGTGATAGGATCCGACATATTTAGGAATATGGGTACGAACTCCCTAAAACTTGTGTGCCTAGAAATCATGCATTGCATAACATAACAAAGTATCATGCATGATAATTTACTTATGAACTTGTGTATTATGTAAATGACTTCAAAGAACAGGAATGCAATTGAAATTGAGTTAAATGAACTCTAAAATGTTTAAATGCTTTTGTGTCACAAAATTTATGTAATTCACGAGACTTTATAGTCTTACGTATTTGTTTTATGCCATTATTTCAGGTTCTAATTGCAAGAAGCAGATACTAGTAGATGACACAAAGACTTTTGGATATTAAATAAAGTGAACTTTTGTTGATGTAGTGGCTTGTAATTCTAACTTGCTAATTATGGTTTGTGATACAATGTTTAGTAACACCCTGTGAATTTGACTAAACCATAATGTTTTTGTTTGGCCTTTTTGTACATTTGGTTAAATATCATGTAAAAATGTAGAGCATGTTTGAATATATTTTATAAAAATAGACGTTGTTACAAGTTGGTATCATAGTCATATTTTAAGCGAATTAGGATTGGATCATTCCACTCCTATGCTTAAACTTTGTGTATAAAAAAATTAGAATTGCCATGTCTTAAGGGATTAATACCTTATGTGTTACTTGAACTATGTGGATACATGACATTAGGATATTATCTTGTCAATTGCTTTTAAGGACTAGAATGAGAATAGTTATGTTATGGAATACTAAATTATTGGATATTTTATAGTAAAATGACGCATACAAGGAGTGGTCAAGGATCACGTAATAATGATCAAGAATCTATATGGGTGCATCCTAACTTGAACCGGCGACCTCAAGCCGATGTGGATGGCAATGTTAAGGGTAACTTCAATCCCCCTCTGGTTACAATGGAAGTTATCCAAAAGCTTTTAAATGATATGCAAGAAAAAAATCAAAATAAATTACACCAAATCCTTAATGAACGATTATGAACTCCTTCTCAAACTCATATTGAAACTCATACTAGGAGTATGACCCCTGAAAGTGAACCGCAATCTCGAACCTCAACTCGCGATAGTATTCCAATTGCTAATTCGAATAAGGAATGTTCTTTCAATGACTTCATGATGTGTATACTTGAGGAGTATGAGGGTGTTCATGACCCTAAAGAAAATGATCCGTTAGATTAATGAAATGGAGCAAATACTAACAAACATTAATTGTAATGAATAGAAAAAGTGTTGTTTTTCCTCTCAAATGTTGAAGGGAGATGCCCTAAATTAGTGGAATAAGCTTAACTGTGCCTTCAAAATTAAGAACATACCTTCCTATCATGGGAATAATTTGTGTGATAGTTAAATACTAAATTGTTTGACTCAAAACATTGAAAAGTTGTTAATGGATTCTTTGTACTTTGTAAAGACAGTTATATTGTTGTTGAATATACAAAGAAGTTCACGAATATGATACCAGTCCTAGAGGATACTCTTTCTACAAAGCGATGTCGTATTAATCGATATCTTCACGATTTGCCCGCCGAGTACATAGTAGAAGTAAGGAATGTGACTACACTTAATGAGGCAATTTTTGCAGTCCAAAGTGTAAAATATATGATTTTGAAACGAACTCAATAAATGCAAGCTATTGGCAACAAACAAAAGCACATCAATCATTTGGGTTCGAACAAAAAGAGTCGTTTCTCGTCAGGATCTTTAGAAAGAGATGATATAAAAATTTGTCAAAAATGTGGTAGACGACAGGGTGACAAATGAAGGAAAGAGTCTACTGATTGTTTCAATTGTAGTCGACCCAGCTACAAAGCTCGATATTGCAATATGAAAGATGTTCGGGAATTGAATGTTGATATTGTCACGAAAAGGCTCATTACAATACCCACTGCCCGAAAAAGGGAAGTGAGATTCTAGTCTATTCCCTAGCAAGAAGACGGAACCAATCAAGGTGAAAGGAACGTCATTTACAAAGCTCGATATTTCAATATGAAAGATGTTTGGGAATTGAATGTTGATATTGTCACGAAAAGGCTCATTACAATACCCACTGCCCGAAAAAGGGAAGTGAGATTCTAGTCTATTCCCTAGCAAGAAGACGGAACCAATCAAGGTGAAAGGAACGTCATTTCAAATGTCTCAAGAATAAGCAATAGAAGCACATGATGTAGTAATATGTGCATCGGTTGTTAACTCAATTTCGACTCATGTTCTATTTGATTCATGTGCGAATTATTCTTTTGTATCACATGAATTTCGTAAACACTTTGTCATGCCACTCAAATCCTTAGATGATGCTTATCTGATGTAAACAACTAACAATGAGTTTTTTATCGAAAGACACACATATAAAAATTGTTCCATTTATATTGATGGAATAATATTTTAATATCGTTTTATTACCAATTGGAATCAAGGGCTTCGACATAGTTTTAGATATGGATTGGCTTAGAGTGCATGAGGCCAAAATCATTTGTGGCAAACGTATGGCGAAAGGCAAAAAAACATGCAAGTCTTATTTCGACAGTCAATGTTTGAAATGCGTATATAAATGATGTAAATCCTTTATCGCTTATGTGCTTGACAGGAATAAAGAAAATAAGAAGTTAGAAGAGGTAAAAATAGTTTGGGATTTACTTAAAGTATTTATGATGATAAATTACTTCTTGAGCCAATGTGGCTAAATACGGTGATGATTATCACTCGTTGAGTCTATGTAGCTAACAATGGTGATTTAAATACACAATCCTTTATAGCTAGCAATGGTGATTATTGCACATACGCATATATGGCTAGCTAATGTTGTTTGTGCCTTTGTGGCCTATGGTGTACTACTTATGGTGGGGGTGTGGTGATCCTTTGTGGCTTGATAGTTTGGGATTTACCCAAAGTATTTATGATGATAAATTACTTCTTGAGCCAATGTGGCTAAATACTGTGGTGATTATCACTCGTTGAGTTTATGTGGCTAACAATGGTGATTTAAATACACAATCTTGTGTGGCTAGCAATGGTGATTATTACACACATGCCTATATGGTTAGCTTATGTTGTTTGTGCCTTTGTGGCCTATGGTGTACTACTTATGGTGGGGGTGTGGTGAGCCTTTGTGGCTCGAGACCACGGGGGTTGAGAATGGAACGAATAATTGTGTTATTACTGTGGAATGGTGAATGTGGTACGTTGAACTATTGGTATGGATAATTTATGGTGAATTATCGGTGTAGCTAAATTTTGTTACTATTAAATTATTGTGTTCACTATACATGTTGATTTTTGTTATATCATCAGTTATTCACTAATCTTCATAACTTACGCGTGTTTGTTAGTGTGAGTTGCAAGTTAGAGTGATGTAGCGACCGACTCAGATCATTTGGACGACTCTTGAATATAACTTATTATAGTTTCTAGTGCGCATGAGTACATCATTGAATTTATAAATAACAAATGATGAAATTTTTTGGGTGTACTCTATGCTAAAAAACTGGGCGTTACAAGACTCCCCAAATGATAGGAGGCTTGTCTAGGAATAGGGGTATGGACTCCCCAAGTTATAGGACCCGACGTATCTAGGAATAGGGGTACGAACTCCCTAAAACTTATGTGCTTGGAAATCATGCATTGCATAACATAGCATAACATAACAAAGTATCATCCATGATAATTTACTAATAAAGTTATGTATTATGTGTGACGACTGTTTTGTCATTAACCAATGATTGAAAATGCGTTATAGATGTTAACGACTTGAGATACCAATAAGGGCAATAAGGTCATTGTGGAAAGTAGCGTTGAGTAAAAAGTGTTCAAAACTATAAATTTACCAAGTGTCTCGCTATAGACATCATTACGCGACGCGTAGTGCTAGTGCACACGACGAGATGGGATGAGGCCATCGTGATGTGATGATTTGGAGATTGCGACGTAAAGGACTTTTGTAAGATGGCGACGTGTCATAGAAGGGGAATGATCCACTATGATCTTCTGAGGCCTTAGGGTTGGAAAGTCAAACCATTGTAGCTATAATGACTTAAAGTCGACTTAATGAGCTTTAGGTGGGTCTGAAATGGATCAGACCAGAGTTTGCTCATTATATTCAAAGGACGCGACAAGTTGCTCTATAGAAGTGAAGCGTTGCTTGAATGCTCATGAGACGCGATGCCTTGTCCAACGATCGCAACACGTTGCTCGATCATGATAACGACATGTTGCTCGATCACGACGTGACACGTTGGTTTGTTAACCGCGACGCGTTGCTATGTTTAAGATTGGGCCATAATTGACTCATGTCTGAAGTATATCCTTGAACCATTGGTATATGAGTTGTGATGTTCAAATAAAAATGTTATGTGATGTTGCTAGCCTTTAAGACGAGGAGAAGTAGACTGGCTATATTGGGCTAGGGACAACTACGTCATCAATAAGGTGAGTACATATCACTACACTATATTAGAATATATGTCATTATTAATATAGGTGTGTTGATGTATTGTATGTGAAATACTTGCGGCATCGTAATTATAGAATATTATATTGTGGTTGTATGCCAAGTAATATTGTCTCAGTGTTAAAACCTAGATCGTCTAGTTCAATAGTCAATGAGATTAGCACATCGCCAGTTGGGTAGAAAGTAGGCAGGGGCCGGCCCTAAGCATGTGCGGGGTGGGCGACCGCACAGGGCCCGTGTCGTCGGGGGGGGGGGGGGGGGGGCGGAATTTTATATGTATACAGTATATATATTCTATATTTATCAAGTTTGCGTCATAAATACACAAAAAATCGCTGGATCAATTGGCAAAGGCGCGGGAATGCTGAACAAAAGGTCGCCGTTTCGGAACTTGTGGAGTGCAACTAAGCTTAAATTTAAAATCGTATTTTTTGGCACTAGTAAAGCTTCTTTTTTTGGCACTAGTAGAAACTTCCATCAACCCAAATCCATTACTATCATTAGCCCTAATCAATGAATATTTATATAAGAATTGATTGTAAAACAAAAAGAATTGATTGTAAAACAAAAACATACGACAAACCTCTAATCAATGAATATTTATATAAGAATTGATTGCAACCTCTTTCCATCAACCCAAACCCATTACTATCATTAGCCATAATCAATGAATATTGATATAAGAATTGATTGTAAAACAAAAACCTACGGCAACCTTTAGCTCGAATTCCAGTTTTTCGTTCGAAGTTTTCACAGCTCGAATTCCAAGTTTTCGAACACATGTAACAATTAAAGTTTTTAATATTTTAAAACACTTATGGTAGTATGGATGAATTTTTGTTATAAGTGAAAAAGTTACATTTAAGGGTCCATTTTTTAGTCTCTGCACAGGGCCCTTAAAATCAACGGACCGGCCCTTAAAATCAACGGACCGGCCCTATAAGTAGGTATAGACTTACATCACTTGTGAGAAAAGGACATGAACTGTCGTTGAATCCATGACGAGGGCGGGCCTGGTTGGATTTCAATAACTACTAGTATATACTATATAGTAGTGGTAGAAGACGAGGAGGGAAGAGAATACTAAGTGACGTTGATCTGTATTTAGTGTTGGGATTTGATCACAATACCAGAGTATTCATACAACGGAAGATTTAACAATATAAAATCACATAAATATCAATGAACATAGTCTAGGATCATGCAATTCATAACAATTATTACAATTTAAAATATGAACAAAATTGTACCTCAGCTAATATCCTTATTAGAGATCGATAAATACCACGAAATATGTATTCCAGAATTGCGCTGCCCCTTGGACCCCACTAGGGGCGCCTCCCCTGGGACCTCGTAAGGGGGTGCAACCCCCTTCACCCACCATTCATGTCGTATCGAGAACAAATTCGTATTATACAAGTGTGTATTCCGCACCTCCAACTGGTATAAAAGCAAAACTTGAGCTCCATTGATAATCTTATAAATTCTATTACACTAAAACGACTTGGTAACTCTAAAATTACCAACCACAAGTAGAAGATGACCCCAACTGATATAAATTATTTACATAGAAATAAGAGTGGATTTGAATAAAAAGACTTTTTAATATATTTTTTTCTACACAACCCATGCATACCCTCGGACCGCCATTGGGTAAAATTGCATTTAAAGTGTATTTTACGTAAGATTTTATTTGAGGAATATAACTTACAAATCAACTTTTAAGGACATGTAATATGTTTATTATGAATTGAAGATCTAATGATCTAAAATAGAATCCTACTTAATATAACAACTTGTTGTCTATAAACTTTGTAACAGAAATTTAAAAGTTAATTTTGAGTTCTAGTTCCTTTAAATAAATGTTAACAGAATTTAAATTTCATATCAATAAAATAAAATAATCATAACAAAACAGTATATTTTGATTACTACGATCTACGTATGAATTATTATTTTTAATCCTGTGACAGTGTTATGCAATGTACATTACTGATTTACTTCGACCCTTCGACTTGGAGTCTTGGAGAATATCAATGCCCAAAATGAGCCCAAATTGAACCCGGAACGTAAGGTACCGAATTAAGCCCATTATAGATAAACGACACCGTGTTAGCGCCGAAAATTATAAGACTGCGTTTTAGATCTCCCGCTTTCCCTTGAAAATTGGATAATTTTTGGAACCCTAGCTTCTCCTCCTGCGATTCGCGACCATGAAGCTCGTCAGGTCTGATTTTTCTTTATTAAACGAGTCTTAATTTTTGCTTCCATTCTCCTTTCTCGATTAATTTCTCTGGCTCGCAAAGTTATTGGAATGACGCTCTCTTTTTGTGTGTAAAACATTAGGTTTTTGATGAAGTTGAACAACGAAACTGTCTCGATAGAGCTCAAGAATGGCACAGTTGTACATGGAACCATCACTGGTAACTATTCTCCAGCTCCTTTCATTTTTCATATGGTTTTTGGTAGTTCAATTTGAACGATTCATCTCCCGATTAACTAGGGTTTTGCTAAACCCTACACCAGAGTTCATTGCTAAGAGACCTGGGTAGTCATTAGCCTTACACAGTGTGTACCTATGCTAGTTTTCATAAATTCCGAACCACATTAGATATTTAGATCATTATTGGTTTAATCACTGGGCAAAATTTCACTTATTGCATCTTAGTTTGAGTATTTTATTTGAGGGCTCATGTAGAACATGTATTCATGTTTGTTTTTGGGTTGTGTAGGTGTTGATATTAGCATGAACACACACCTGAAGACGGTGAAGTTGACACTGAAAGGGAAAAATCCAGTAACCCTTGACCATTTGAGCGTGAGAGGCAATAATATTCGTTACTATATACTTCCCGACAGCTTGAATCTGGAGACATTGCTAGTAGAAGAGACACCAAGAGTCAAGCCCAAGAAGCCCACTGCAGGTTTGTACTCATTTCTTTACCGTCCTTGTCCCACCTTTTTGGGTGGGACAAAAAAATGCAACTATTGTCCCACTGACATCAGTTGTGGTCTTAGGGGCTCTTTTTTTTTTTTTTTTTTTTACTTAATCTGGACAGAATGACTTATTGGGACAAGCCAAAAAACCTGGCTTTATGTGTTAAGACACTAGCTGTTTACCTATTTGCTCTTATTCTTCTTCCCTCCCAAATCCTTTCTGTTAAAATTAATGAATATTGTGAAATTTCTTTTTGCAATGTAAGGGTAAAATGGACATTTTGTCTCATTCAGAATGTTTTTTTAGTGCATCTTCAACCCTACCCCAAATCCCATGTTTTGGAACATTTTTCACTCCATTCCTCTCCAAGCCCACTCCAATCTTGCACCATTTTGGTGTAAAGAAATCGTATAATTTATACTCTTTATTTACACCAGAATGTTTTTAACATTTTTGGTCCCTCAGATTTTAGGTTTTTACATTTCTAGTTATTTTAATAGATTAGTTATAATTAAATGTAATAATTTGTGTTTGCAATATCATGTTATATATCAATTGATATTAATGGATCATAAATATAAATTTTAGTCCTTATGTATTGAATTCATCTAAAAATTTAAATTTTAAAAAAAAATTAAAACGCCGTAACAATAGTCTTTATGTGTAATATTTATATAGAAGAGTGTTAATGTTGCTTTAATAAAATTATAACTAATTGGAATTAATTATATACAAATAATTTATTTTGTTATAATATAACTTACAAATTTATTGTAATAACTGTCATGGGAAATGTAGTACAAAATCGCTCATGTCATGTTCTGTTTTGTAAAGTCATGTGTTGTGTGCTAATGGTTTTAATTTTTGACATGTGACACAGGGCGGCCTGTGGGACGTGGAAGAGGGCGGGGCCGCGGTCGTGGGCGTGGTCGTGGGCGTTAAATTATGTTACTCTATTTATGTTATATATTAGTATCATGTTATGTGTGACTGTGTGAGGTGTAACCGCGGTTTTCTTGGACTATTGGAGCGATTAGAAATGGTGACAGTTTCTTTGACCACCTCGTACACTTGCAAGATCTGTATTTTTTTTTTTGTCGTACAAATATTTAGAATTAAACGTCTCGATTATTATGATGAAATGCACTCAATATGATTCGAGTCACATGTTAACTGCCTGAATCTGACGCTTTTTAGTTCTAAAAAAGTGTTGGGAAATTGGGTTGTATAGATTTGTTTTTTTATGTTTTACAAGTTACGTAATATTTGTTACGAACCTTTTTTAAGTATTTATTATATCGATGACATGTTTAATTTTTACAAGTTATGTAATGTTATGAAGTTTTATATATTAATGATATCTTTATGTTATACAAGTAATATAATGTTAATGAAACATTAATGTCAAGAGTGGTTTCATATTTTCACATATTAACAAACAATAAACATAAACAAGAAAGAATACGTTAATGATAAACAACAAAGAAAGCGATAAAGATAAACAAGTACAAATGAGCTTATTTAACTGTTGTTGACTATAGTCAGAGGTCTCAGACATGAGAGAGTGCAAGCCTAGAATTCTCTTCTTTACTCGTAAACTAAGCACCACAATTTGTGCAACTGAGAAGGCGTTTCAATTAACTCAAAAGTTTGCAAAACACTAGCCGTTGAGGGTTTGACAAAACAGATACATCATTCAAGACTACAACCATTAATTTGAACTAAGACAACTCTTTTTATAAGTCTGATAGTACTAACCCGACCATCATCTTTTTATAGTATATTCAAAGGGGTCAAATGGTCCAAATGCTCATACTACCATTTATGAACGTAACTCAACTATCTATGAAATCAACCATCCCCCACCTACAAACATAACACAATTATTTATAAATTCAAACAAAAAAAAGTGAAACCGAAACAAAAAGAAACCAAAACCGAAACGAAAAGCTGAAAAAGAATCAAACCGAGTTGAAAAAACCTGAATCCAAACCAAAAAAAGCGAACGAGAAGACCGCGAGACCGGTTCGGTCCCAAAAAAGCCTGGTCCATTCTAAGACCGACCCAGGACCGGTTCGGAACTGATTTTGTTGACCTCTAATTTCTTGTGGTTTTGGGTAGTTTATTTTTGGGACCATTGAATCAGTATCGTTGCATCATCATCACCAGCCGAAGTGCATTTTTACCTAAGCTAAACTTGAAACTTGATTTTCAACACAAAAATTTGGCACATGCTTTTATCCAGAATAAACTATCCTTTTACAAAACTATAGATAAGCACTTCTTGCCACCTAATTCATAATAGATCGTAGTCTAAAATTCTCTTTGGCCTTCGCTGATGACACCATAATTACTAACAGGAACATGAACATTGAAAATGCTTACGAAAACCAGAAATCGAAATTGTTGGTTTGATGTTCATATGAAACGTGTCAAGTGTCTCCACCAAATAGCGAACCTCCTCCGGAAGCCGTAAGCGGGGAAAAATAATTTTCATGACAACTTAAAGTAAATAAAAATGAATGAAAAGAGAAAGCTAGATATTTTGTGTCTTTTGTTACTCGTTGCCAATTGGACGAAAGGCTGATAGTAAATACATGCAACAATCAATTTGTTAAAAGTACACTTATGGGCAAATAAACAGCTAATGTATTATTCTATAATACCTTACAAAAAAATAGAACACATTAGCGAATGGAAGTCAAAAGATATTAGGTTGTCTTAACAACAGCAGGTAGCGATTTCAAAAGCATGGGTGATGGTCGCCGCACAGTGTGATTCAAAAGAAGCATAAAAGTCAAAAGGGTCAACGCCCCGGCTTGGTGGGCCGTGCCAAGTGAAACCGGCACATAAGACAAAAGGGTCGATATGCCCAAAGTAACCTGCAAATTATATAAACAAAAATCATTTAAATTAAAGGCCTTATATTTTGACCCTATATTCGATTAAGGTTTTTTTTTATTCAATTTAGCCACAACATTTTGTTAAATGTTTACAATTTTGGATAGTAGCTGGTTATGCCGTTTTTATATTTTTACAACTGATGATATATAAGTTCAAAATGTAAGGACTTAATTGAAAAAAAACTAAAAATTCAACTCTAAATTGTTAAAAGGGTCAAAATGTAAGGACTTTAATGAATATTTCCTTTTTATATATATATATATATATATATATATATATATATATATATATATATATATATATATATATATATATATATATATATATATATATATCCAAAATTGCAAACATTTAACAAAATGTTGGGGCTTAATTGAATTAAAAAAAACAATTAGGGCTTAATCGAATATAGGGTCAAAATATAAAGACTTTTCTGAATATATCCCTAAAGGCCTAAATTAAATGTAACACAATTATTAGCAGAATCCACTTACCTGGAGTGCAGCCATTCCCATGGTACTTCCAATCAATGACCGAATAGCGGGATGCAAGTCAACTCTTCTGTTTGACCACCATAAACCACCGATTGCCGCTAGGGTGGTAGTTGCAAGTATACGATGATCAAGCTGTAGAAAACAAGTATATTAAGGCGATTGGTTTGCAGAAAATCTGTCGAGGAATTTGGAATCTGAAAGATTATCTGGCACGCATTTGGTTGGAGGGAAATGAAATAGAACTTGGAATAAATTACATTTTTAGTCCTTGAGTATAGCTGATTTTTGCAATTTTGGTCCTTATTTGATGTTTTTGTAACGTTTTTTGTCCCTGTTCCAAGAAAATGACTTTTTTTGGTACTAAAGTTACAAATATCAGCTACAGCTGCTATACTCAGGAACCAAAAATGGTTATTATATTTGAAACAGGACCAAAATTGCAAAAATCAGTTATACCCAGGGGACAAAAATGTAACCAACTCATTCTGAATAATTTCTAAAATTTCAAATAACGTAAGGCAAATTACAGAAAAACCATCAGTGGTTAAACCACACAACTCCCTAAAGTATAACGGTTTTTCTAATTTTCCCTTATTTTCATATACCTTTTGTTTATTGTAAATATATAAAACTAACTTTATTATTGTTATTTATTTGAATATATACAATGAGGGTAATTTTGGTATTCTAATAAGAAAAAGAATAATGTAACTTTCTTCCACTCTCCCCTAGGAATGATAAAATCCATCAAACACATAACTTGAAGGATTTGGAGGAATTTAATTCCATCCATTTGGCAACCAAACAAGCCATGGAATAGAATCTCGAATTCCAATTCCATCAGAATCCACAAACCAAAAACTTCCAAGTTCCATTATCTAAATACCACATTCAATCTTTTAAGGATATAACCACACAGCTGTAGAAAACAAGGGGTATTTACGTAATATTCTACCTGCACAGTTGCCGTGTTCTCAAAGAAGTTCCGGATAACCGGCTTCATACTCAAAACATCTTCCGGGATCCACGAATCACCCATCTTCGGAAACGTATTAAACGCATGTCCCTTGAGAAATTTTAACATAAAACAAAATCAAAAAAGGGCATTTACGTAATATTCTAAACTTCTAAAAAACATTTAGTCCCATACCGCATCATTTCCCGCAACAAAGGCTCCTGAAACCGCGGTCACACCAACAAGAATCCCAACAGGAAGAGCCAATCGTTTGACTTTCGCAGCCCCGTTGACCCAAGTCAACGACTCAGTAGGAGGTTCAGGCATTACAACAGAAAGCGCGGTCCAAAAAAGTCCACAGTAAATAGCAAAAGCAGAAGTCAAATGAGCAGCAAGGCGATATGGGCTTACTCTTGGTTGTGAGTACTCTGAGGGTGGCTCCTGATTTAAAAAATAAATTAATAAAAGTCAAACAATGAGTTTGACTAGCTTTGTTTTTGTAAATTTTATAAAAAAGATGATACTTACTTCTAAACCACTTTTAACCATCCACCAACCAATCATCCCTTGTCCACCACCAAGAGCAAATAAACCAGCAAGCCTAACTCCAAGGCGTAGATTTATATAACCTTTTCGTATAAAATACGAAAATGGAAGTGCAAACATTACCCCCAATGCCCTTCCCCACATACGGTGCGCGTATTCCATCCAATAAATGAATTTAAAATCATCAATATTCATTCCTCTGTTCACACTGCAAGTCGTCAAAATCGTCTATAATCAATCTCTCTTTAGAAAAAGGCCAACTTTTTTATGTGGTTGATCTTGAACAATATTAATTTGATTTTATTAATGCAATGACCTTCATTATTCTATTGAATTTATTGCTATCTTCAACTTTGAATCTGATTAATATACTTATTTTATTAAGTTAATGATTTTAAATGTAAAATATTATCATTTTAATGCTACAAACTTTTGAATTATCAATCTGAAATGTCATATAAACTTAAAAATATGTCCAGAGACTATTAATAATTTTATTGGAAAAAGTTCAAATGTTAAATGTAAGACCAAAAATCGAAATGTAAAATTAACTAAAAAGACGTCCAATTTTTCTTTAAAACTGTCAATTTTCAAAGGGTTAGTTTTTAGATTAATTAACAATAATAATAGTTAAAATAACATAAAATTATAAATTATATGTAACTATTTATTAGATAAAATTAGATATTAAGTTACGTTGAAAACAATGATTGGTATTTGAAACAATCACCATGACTGGAATTAATAAAATGGCCTAATGAGAAAATTTAAATTAATTAACCATAACAATAGAAGCCATTGAGATGATATGGTTGTAATAGAAGACTATGACATAGTGACAGTGTTTTACATCAACTTAGTATAACAATTGTTATTTCATCGTTAATGAGAATGACGTAGTTATTTTTAACAACATATATTTGTCCATATTTTTACTACATAATTGTATTCAGCAAAACGCACAGGCATTCACCTAGTATTCAATGAGTATAGCAAAAAATTGAGTACTCCTTAATCACACTCTCACATGGAGCAACATCAAATTTGCAACTTTACTATAGCATTTATATAGTGATCTTTCTGGAATGACGATCCAGAAAGATGTATCAACAATGCAATTGCAATTTACAAAAAAAGTATGTTGAAGACTAATGAATGTGAAGAACGTACTGATGATTAAACTAACCGCTTGAACTCAGGGGATTGTTTATACTTCTCAAACTCTATTAACCAATCTTCGTCTGATAAAGGAGGGAGGCTGCCAGTGAATTTCCAGTCAGTCATTGAAAGACCGGATCGAGTGAGTCGTGTGACACCACCAAGAATAACCATACTGAAGACCCATGCAGCAGATGCAAAGAGCCATATTCCAATTGCTTTTTGAGCATGAGGTCCAGCAGTTACAAGGAGCTTAACTGTCTCTTTATTTTCCTTGCAGACAGTTGCAGCTACAGTAGATATATACCTGAAAGATGGCTTGTAGGAAGCCTGATGTGTACAAAAACAAACCGATGAGCTGCTATGTAACAAGGACTCAGTTTGTACTCTGATTCAATGCACTTGAAGAGCAAATAAAACCGAAGTATCTAGGGCATGTAGTAGGATATGATTTGTTGATTGGTGCAGAATATAAAATACTTATGATCACCAGGATTGGCAAGAACACAAAGTGAAAAACAATAGCATCCTGGCTCATCATTAAGCGATTATACTTTCCGATTGGTATGTTATAACCATAGAAGAAGAGGCTCAAACAAATTGACGATATGTATCAGACTCAAAACAGAAAGGTTTTTTTTTTTTTTCGGAACTTGACCTTAGAAGCAGGAATGCATCTTCTAATTTAAAAATCACAACATGAAAGTTCAATATTACGATATCAGGGAATAATCATCAGATGTCTGATGAAATTTAGGGATCGTAATAGTATATTTCGTCGACTTGATAAACAAAAATATCCAGTTTATTGCATTCGACAATACCTTGTTGAGATTGTGCAAGGATCGAAAGCCATTGATGAAACAGCTCCTGGTAAGGGGATTAGAACCATGCTTATAAGTTGAATAACGATCTAATGCGAATCGACTAATAATATTCGTCGATCCGCCGTGAGAAGAAAACGACGATCTTATCTGATTGATAGATTTGCTCCTCCGAATAATCGTAATCAATCTACTCTCCAACATTTTCAATTTTTTGTGTGTTGTCTGATGCTAGGGTTTAGAATCTGAAGCAGCGAGGTTTAAGACTTTAAGTGGAAAGAATGAACCGGCCGGTTTAGTCATAATAGAAACGTGGATATCAGGTGGCCATGAAACTCGTATGTTAGAAAACGTATACAAGTGTAGAGAAAAAAACAATTAGCATCCAAAACGAACCCGGTCTCTTAACATAAATGCAACAAAAACTGCTATTTTCAGCTTATATCATCTTCATAAATTTGAAATCGAACGACGAACGCAAAATATTATGAGAAACCAGATGTATGCTGTGACAAAATTGTAAACGGAAAATAAAAAACATGAACAAATGCTTGGTGCAATGTAGGAAAAAAATTAATGAACCTGAATTCAAGCTTTGTTGCTATGGTGATTCGAACATGGAATCTTAACAAGAGTGTCAAAGGCCTCACGGACCTCGTCCTAGTCATGTACTCATGTTCCTTTTCCACTGGGGTTAAAATAGGGTACTTTTAAATTTTAATAAAATCTCGGTGTTAGAAAACATGTTTCGTACAAAATGAATATCTTAAATTTATTTATTTTCTAATTATATAAATATTAAATATAAAGGTATCTACAATTTTTACATTGTATTTGAATTATTAGTGTATATCTAATGTTGAACAAGATAAACAATCAAATGCGGGTGGTTTCAGGCAAAAGGGGGAATTAGGTTAAACGGAGAATTCGCAAGTTGGGGAGGTTTACACACCCCGTTTAACTCGTAGACATCTCTAGTTCAGACGATTTTGATGTGGTATGTATGTTACCCCCCCGTTGGGGGTCTTTGTTGTGTTAATTACTTACTTATGCAATTGTGTTTTGTCTTTTGTCGATGTAATGAACAATGTTATGTTCCATATAGTAGCAATATCAAGAATCATCGACATGCCCTTCGAGTTTGGTTCCTATTGTAACAACATTCACTTAAGGGTCAACTATATAGTCATTTAATAATATCTTAAAGTTCCAAAAGAGTTGGTTGTTAGGGAAATATTTATCAAAATTTCTCAAAACAATTTAAAAAGTTTAAGTGATTGGTTACGATCAATAACAATCAAGGTTTAAGTAGAGTAAATGTTATTACATCCTAGGATAGAGGATGATAATGACCATCCAATCCTAAGTCAAACCCCGAAAACATTTTTAAATCATACTAAATCTTCATTATCAAATCGCACATTTCATAATCAACAATTCAAATTGTGACATCCGCCTAAAATGGATTCGGGTCAACCCAACCCAATTGGAAATCTAATAAACCCTAATCGAGATTACTTGACGCTAATAGGATCAAAACTCATACACTACGTTATAAATTGATGTTAATAGCAATATAGCATAGTATAATGTTATAACTATAATCAAATTAAATTATGATACCATATTATAATCAAATAAAAGTATAATTCTCTAACTAAATTAAAAGAATCAAACTTGAATGCTATAATTAAACTTCAAATCAAAGTAGATTGTTATAATCAAATAATAACCTATTTTTTTATAAAACTCTATTTTTATAAACACTACATTAAATTTTATAAAAATCTTAAGATGCTTGTGCTAGTGGAAAATTATGAAGACCACCAAAAGTCAAAAGATATTCTCATGGTCTCCCACTCACACCTCCCATCATCTTTCCTTTCCTTTTCCTCTCACCACATTATTCTCATCACCACTCAAACCCTCTCTATTCTTTCTCTCACTATCAATCTCGAAATTTCTCCAAGAAAGCTTTATTTTCCAGCCAAGAACAATCCCTCATACTCAAATCTTCATCCCTCTTGAAGCATTCCTCAAGGTATGTTGTTAAAAGTTTCAAATTCATACATGAAACAAATTAAATCCACCAAAATATCTAAAACTCATTTTATGTATAAACCTGATTTTTATCAGAACCCCATTAATAAAGTAAGAAGTTCTGGAAATTTTCAGAAATTAACTCATTTTTATCGAATTATTATAATTATTGCACTAAAATAGGGCAATAATTCATATAAAATACTTTTTGTATTCAATAAATTCTGAGAAAATTATGGGATGACCCATAAACTTCGAAAACATAATTTATGAAGTTTCATGCATTTATATTACAGTTTTATGGTTATTTTGTATTTTATTTTGTTGAAGCTAAATAAATAGAAAAATATAGTTATGTATGTCAAAAACACGATTTTATATTTTTCGCACCTTAATAACATTATAAAGACCCCATGCAAAAATTTACAGATTTTTGTAAGAATGTTTTCTTATTTTTCCAAATTTAATGATTGTTTAATGGGTTAAATTGTTAATAAATAGCTATACAAGTCCGAAAATTATAAACCATTGTCACAATATCATATATGACATATTAATCATAGATAAAAAGTTTAATGAATTTTCCTTAATAGTTTACTATTATTTATGATTTTATTGATTAGTTAATAATGAAAAACATAATAAATACTTCCCATTGTCCAAAATATCCAAAATATTTACAGTAGGCTCAATATAATGTTATAAAACTATGGTTAATTTTCCAGAATTTTTGGGAATCATTTATTATTTTTCCCGAAATTTGTTGTGGTTTAATTATTAAAATACTAAATAAATACTAAAGCAGTTAAGAAAAATATGAAAATTTTACAGTAATTACTATTTTATGAAATAATGATTTTCTGATAATTTCAGAATGTTTCATTACTGTTTAGTATTTAAAACCATTTTCCTAAATATCTAAGCATGTAAAAATGCATTTTTAATGATTATTTCATATAAATAATTGTTTATAATATATAAAATCTATAAATACTTATAATTTGACTAGTTATTATTTTAATAAGAAATTATTAAAATCTTGCCTAAAGTGAAAATATAAATTAATTAAGCAAAGTAATTAATTCAATTTAAAATTCATTTAACATATGAATACATTAATATTCAAAACAAAATTTGGATTATTGTTAATTCATCTAATATAAGAATATATGTCTAATTATTTTTATTAATACTATATTCCCGTTTATCGATTCCTAAGCCAAAACTATTAATTATATTAGGTCCTACGTCATTTTGACCCGAGCCGTCTTTCGTACGACACGCGTATTCCGTTTGGACTAAAGTGAGTAATCTACCCCATATTTTATAATTTTCAATACTTTTGGGGTGTATCATGTGGTTCTAATATGTTTTCAACTTCATTTTATTATTTTATCACAATTGAGACATTGTTGGGACATTTATACTTGAATCATTATTTGTATAATTATTGTTTGTTTACACTACATGTACTTGTAGTGCATTATCATTTTTAGTCTAATCTCCATGACTATGCCCGTATTCTTGAGGTACGTTATGGACAATAATAGCGCTATTGGGTTGACCACCCCGCCTTGGGACGCTAAGGTGATTGATTGCACGTGGTTGAGTGTGTATGATGATTAGATGCTCCATCCTATATATATACATATATATGTATATATAGGGTGAGGACTTATTGTTGTTGTTATCATTTGTTAATCAATTTTTGATTTATAAACTGTTATCTCAATAACACTTGCTTGCCAACTTCAAAAGAAAACAAATTTCAAATTATTCAAACTCACAACTTTCTTTAATAAAACTAGATTACTCACCAACTCTCGTAGTTGACTTGTTTTTACCCATGATGCAGATTTGAAGAATGAAGTTGATGAAAAGTAGGGTATACCTTAGAAACCCACAAGACTATTTAAATTTGATGTAATAAATGTTGTTTGTATTTGAATTTGTATTTGTATGTTGTGGATCTTGTTTGCCTACTTAGTACTTAATTGAATCTAATCATATTATAACATAGTTGTCATGAGACTTTGAACAATATATCACGCCTTGATCGATTCCGCCAAGGATCGGGGTGTGACAGATTGGTATCAGAGCCCTTGACTATAGGGAATTAGGTTAATTGCCTTGACCTAGTCTATAGCCTCTAGGGTCCTCTCGTATGCTAGTTTATAAAATGCACACACAACTGCATGCAATTCGCACTTAGAAAATTCTAGGAATACCTTTGTGTGCTAATTGCTCCCTTATGTGCTTACGTATTACTCATGACACTTATATGTGTGCCTACACTTGTAAATTTTCTCTTCTTTCTCTGAAAATCACACACATACTCAAGTGGTTTCAAAAAAAAAAAAAAAAATTATACGTATATAATCCTTAGAACTCATAGGAAATTCCAAGTCATCCACTCTAGTTGGGTAGGATCATAGTAATGGACGCGTAGTAACTGGAAGGGGGAGGTGCCGGTAGCCCGAAAGTCCTGACTAGGTAAGCATTCGTATACATCCCAATCAACCGAGGGACCAGTTTGCTTACCTGGGGACCAAAGGCGAGAGTTCCCAAACCTATAGGCCAAAGCGCGTCATTCACATTACTTTTGAGCCATCAAAATACCCGACCTTATCAAACGTATCCGAAAGGATACACTCTAAAATGGCCAACTCATTGGACTATTAAGTTCCCTAATGGTCCTAGAAGTGGGAAAACATATGAAAACTTAGTATTATGGGGGCCCACGCAAATGCTACATGATTTACATTTAATACCCATGGAAAGCCCAGAAGGTGCCCAATACAATGATATTTTTATAAAGTATAAGTACAAGTACATACATACTAGAACAGTGTCATAACCAAAACAATACAGGAGTAATAAGATGAGTTGAACACTATGAGTAGGCCTAGATAGTTATGTAATCATATCTAGGATAAATAGAGCCTGATCAACTCTATTGGTCCAAGGTATGACTAACATGTGTTTAGGAATAATTGTAGTGAACAACAAGTCTAAAAACTTATCAATAACCATATACAAATAAACTCTAAAACAGAATACAAATCTAAAATACTATAGGAGTATTTTATAATACTATAGAACCATACATCTAGACATTTTATGTACATGTTATACCCCTACCCTTACACGGTCGATAATATCTGACCAATAACTATTATCGAAAACCTACAATCATTCCATCTTTAATCTCAATAGCACAAGAATGCCACCTTGTCAAAGTAACCAACATACCATCACACCATCAACAGATCGACCGATGACTCCACTGGTGGACACCGTTATATTTCATGTCGTTGTGGCAGCCGCCATGACAAACATTAGCATTAATGGCATAAACGGAAACAGGAACGGTACCAACGGTTTCATTAGACTAATGTTGGAATTCAATCTGAACGCCGAAAGCAGGCTATCTCACCTGTTAAGTCTTCTGTTTTCTCTTCACTTATGATCTTGAGAAAGTCAGGGTTAAAACCACTCATATCAGAATTAGAAGGTACTTGACTTGGACCTTCCTGAAGAATAGGAATGGTCATACCTTCTATCAAAGGATGTGAAATTTCATCATTTACATTCTCAAGTAAATCAAGATTCATATCTTCCTGATCTAAGAAACTCCAATCTTCATCAAAAAGTACTTGACTTGGACCTTCCTGAAGAATAGGAATAACCATAGTTTCTATTATAGGATGTGAGCCTTCATCATTTACATGCCCAAGTAAATCAACATCTATAGCAGAACCGGATGGCAAAGATTGCTGCTGTGCATGGGTCCCTGATGAAGTTTCCTCCATCTCCTCGGCCTTTCGTTTCCTGTAAACATCTCTAAAGACAGCTTGCCTAAATTTCTTTGTGGTATCAGTCATCTTCGAACTGGAACCCTCGAATATTGCTTTTTTCTCATTTTCTATACCAAGTATTACGTCTGCTTCATTAGCAATATTATTCAATTCCTGTTACATAAATACCTTCAGTCAATACAATCTCATGGTACTAAAATTTTGAAAAAAAAAATGCAATTTTTAACCTGAGTATTGTTAATAAGAGTTTCTAGACTCTTAAGCTGTCTTCGAGGCCATTTTGGTATGCCTAACTCCCTACAACGATTCTTCAACTGGGTTGATCCAACGTTGAGTTCCTTTGCAGCTTCCAAAAGAGGCTTGTTAAAGTGCTGAGTTATTGCTTCCTTACTTAATGGCTGTCTAGAACCATTTCCACTGCCAACTACTGTGGTTCTTGGACTCAAAGAATCAAATCCGGTTGTGCTATTGTCATTCTGGATCAATTGAGCATGATCCTGACCAAAGATAAACTTTGGTGCAATAACATTAGTATCTGACGTCGGCAGTAACTGTTGATTTTCAGCTATGAACCCAGGGTTTTGAAATCCCTCTAGATTTCTTTGAATCATCTGAAGGTGATTATGGTATTGAAAACCTCCCTCAAACTCAGGATTCATTCCAACACTGTCGTTATGAATCACCTGTAGTTGATTGTCATTCTGTATGCTAGCCATGAATCCTTGATTCATGGGGATAATCTCACTGTTCGTTAAGTGCTCGTCCATGAATGGATTGTAATCCGTTAAACTATCCATTAGTGGAGCTTTAAAAAAAAAACAAAAAAAAAAAAAACAAATGTTAGATGATAAAAACCAAACTGACATAAAAGTACTAGAATTCAACCTGGAAGTAAGTTTTGAGATTGCTCATAAGCAAAGCCCAAAGATGAAGGCCCTAGATCTTCTGAGATTATATTCATCGGAGGAAAACGAAAAGACTTTTAAAAACCTTTCGATTACCCTAGGTGCTATTTTTTCAACATTAACTGCTTAACTTGATAAGGACAGGAAAACGAAAAGACTTTTAAAAACCTTTCGATTACCCTAGGTGCTATTTTTTCAACATTAACTGCTTAACTTGATAAGGACAGGAAAACGAAAAGACTTTTAAAAACCTTTCGATTACCCTAGGTGCTATTTTTTCAACATTAACTGCTTAACTTGATAAAGACAGGAAAACGAAAAGACTTTTAAAAACCTTTCGACTACCCAAAGTGCTATTTTTTCAACATTCACTGCTTAACTCCGATAAGGACAGGGAAAACGAAAAGACTCTTTATAAAAAAAATTATATCTCCGGAAAGTGGAAATAATTCAAAGAATATTTAATTAAATAATATCATAATAATGGATTAGAACCTACTCACCTAGCGTATATACAGCTCGTGGTCCACCTGTATCTTGCATATTTTATTCCTCTTATGCGTATCAGCTATAAAATGACATTACAAACATACATACACAGACATACATACATACATACATACATACACATACATACATACATATACATACATATATACATACATACTGTACCGCCTATCATCCTCAGACCGATGGTCAATCTGAGAGGACAATTCAAACACTCGAAGATATGTTGAGGGCGTGTGTCTTAGATTTCGGAGGAAAATGGGACTCTCATTTACCGTTGGTGGAATTATCCTATAATAACAGTTATCATTCAAGCATCGGGATGCCACCATTTGAGGCATTGTATGGCCGTAAATGCCGATCTCCTATTTGCTGGCATGAAATTGGGGAGTCTCACGTAATTCGCGCAACAGTGGATTCTCCAATCGTTGGTCCTGAGCTTATCCAGGAAACAACCGACAAAATCACTCAGATTCGCAATAACCTTCTCACAGCTCGTAGCCGACAAAAGAGTAATGTCGACAAGCGACGCAAACCGCTTGAATTTATCGTGGGTGACATGGTCATGTTAAAAGTGTCCCCATGGAAAGGTGTGGTTCGATTTGGACGCAAGGGTAAATTGACACCACGCTACGTAGGCCGGTTTAAGATCTTGAAAAGGATCGGACCAGTAGCCTATGAGTTGGATCTACCAACAGAGCTTCAGAAAGTTCACCCACTATTTCATATAGCTAACCTCAAAAAGTGTTTAGCAGACGAGAACCTTCATGTTCCTCTCGAGGATATCCAAATTGACGAGACAATGCCATTTATCGAGAAACCCTTGGAAATTGCCGACCGGAAGGAAAAGCAACTCAAAAGAAGTCGCATTCCCCTGGTCAAGGTCAGGTGGCAGTCGGCACGTGGACCCGAGTATACATGGGAGCGTGAGGATCATATGCGTACCAAATACCCGCATCTTTTCTCTTAAGGTACTTTCTTATTAAATTTCGGGACGAAATTTCCTAAAGTAAGGGAGACTGTGACATCCGCCTAAAATGGATTCGGGTCAACCCAACCCAATTGGAAATCTAATAAACCCTAATCGAGATTACTTGACGCTAATAGGATCAAAACTCATACACTACGTTATAAATTGATGTTAATAGCAATATAGCATAGTATAATGTTATAACTATAATCAAATTAAATTATGATACCATATTATAATCAAATAAAAGTATAATTCTCTAACTAAATTAAAAGAATCAAACTTGAATGCTATAATTAAACTTCAAATCAAAGTAGATTGTTATAATCAAATAATAACCTATTTTTTATAAAACTCTATTTTTATAAACACTACATTAAATTTTATAAAAATCTTAAGATGCTTGTGCTAGTGGAAAATTATGAAGACCACCAAAAGTCAAAAGATATTCTCATGGTCTCCCACTCACACCTCCCATCATCTTTCCTTTCCTTTTCCTCTCACCACATTATTCTCATCACCACTCAAACCCTCTCTATTCTTTCTCTCACTATCAATCTCGAAATTTCTCCAAGAAAGCTTTATTTTCCAGCCAAGAACAATCCCTCATACTCAAATCTTCATCCCTCTTGAAGCATTCCTCAAGGTATGTTGTTAAAAGTTTCAAATTCATACATGAAACAAATTAAATCCACCAAAATATCTAAAACTCATTTTATGTATAAACCTGATTTTTCTCAGAACCCCATTAATAAAGTAAGAAGTTCTGGAAATTTTCAGAAATTAACTCATTTTTATCGAATTATTATAATTATTGCACTAAAATAGGGCAATAATTCATATAAAATACTTTTTGTATTCAATAAATTCTGAGAAAATTATGGGATGACCCATAAACTTTGAAAACATAATTTATGAAGTTTCATGCATTTATATTACAGTTTTATGGTTATTTTGTATTTTATTTTGTTGAAGCTAAATAAATAGAAAAATATAGTTATGTATGTCAAAAACACGATTTTATATTTTTCGCACCTTAATAACATTATAAAGACCCCATGCAAAAATTTACAGATTTTTGTAAGAATGTTTTCTTATTTTTCCAAATTTAATGATTGTTTAATGGGTTAAATTGTTAATAAATAGCTATACAAGTCCGAAAATTATAAACCATTGTCACAATATCATATATGACATATTAATCATAGATAAAAAGTTTAATGAATTTTCCTTAATAGTTTACTATTATTTATGATTTTATTGATTAGTTAATAATGAAAAACATAATAAATACTTCCCATTGTCCAAAATATCCAAAATATTTACAGTAGGCTCAATATAATGTTATAAAACTATGGTTAATTTTCCAGAATTTTTGGGAATCATTTATTATTTTTCCCGAAATTTGTTGTGGTTTAATTATTAAAATACTAAATAAATACTAAAGCAGTTAAGAAAAATATGAAAATTTTACAGTAATTACTATTTTATGAAATAATGATTTTCTGATAATTTCAGAATGTTTCATTACTGTTTAGTATTTAAAACCATTTTCCTAAATATCTAAGCATGTAAAAATGCATTTTTAATGATTATTTCATATAAATAATTGTTTATAATATATAAAATCTATAAATACTTATAATTTGACTAGTTATTATTTTAATAAGAAATTATTAAAATCTTGCCTAAAGTGAAAATATAAATTAATTAAGCAAAGTAATTAATTCAATTTAAAATTCATTTAACATATGAATACATTAATATTCAAAACAAAATTTGGATTATTGTTAATTCATCTAAT